>CM052538.1:33178695-33209504 GCA_028533065.1 Trachops cirrhosus
TGTAGCTTAGTGGATTAAGCGCGGGCCTGTGAACCAAGAGATCACGGTTCGATTCCCAGTCAGGGCACATGCCTGGGTTGCAGGCCAGTTCCCAGCAGGGAATGCACAGGAAGCAACCATACATTGATATTTCTCTCCCTCTCTCCTTCCCTTCCCCTCTGAAGATAAATAAATAAAATCTTTAAAAAAAAAAAAGAAGTGGGGATCCACAGCAGCATTTTGAATAGAGGGAGACATAGAATGCTTTCTCTTACAAAATGATTGTTCAGCACTTTCCTTTCTGATCATGAGAAAGTAACTGGTGTCAGATTACCCTGCTGGAATATACAAATACAACATTAGGCAAAACAGATGAGGTAACTGTTTTCCTACTTTGGAGACTAGGCATCTCAAGACCACAAACCTTAAGAAAAAGAAATTTATAAGCTGACTTAAAACACTTAGGAACGAATTTAATGAATGTCAAGTACAACCTTTATACTGAAAACTACAAAACACTGTTATAAGAAATTAAAGGAGACCTAAATAAGTGAAAATATATACCTTGCTCATAGATTGTGAGCCTCAATATCATTGATGTATCAGTTTTCCCAAATTAATCTATACATTTTAATATAGTCGCAATTTAAAGCCAAATAAAAACTTTGCTAGTGATTCAGAAGTGAATTTAAAGTTTATTTATAAGAAATGCACAGATATGCCATAAACAAAACTATTTCTTCCCATCTTTATTGAGTGTAAACTAACATATAATGTGTAAGTTTAAGGCATATAACATGATGATTTGATATTTCTATATACTATATAGATACTGTATTTATCTATATTATATATAGATATATATTAAAAATGATTACCATAATAACATTAGTTAACATATCCATTACTTCACATAGTTATAATTTATGTGTGTTGAGAAATTTTAAGATCTTTTAGTGATTTTCAAATATACAATACAGTATTTTTAACTATAATCATTACACTGTACATTATATCCCTAGAACTTATTCATGTTAAAAGTAGAAAATCTTTATATATATATTATATATATATATTTTAATTTTACTGGTGTGAAATATATATATATATATATATATATATATATATATATATGACTTTCACTGCCTAAAAAGGTATTGCAGTCAAAAGGTATTACTACAACCAATGTAGTATTGGCATAAGGAGAGAAAAATAATTCATTAGACCCCATAATCCATCTGAACCCAAATAGAGGGTTCAGAAATGAAACTTGCAGAAATGTGGTTTCCATCAAATGCAGTGCAATTCAGTGGGGAAAGGGAAATCAACAAATGACACTGGAACAACTGGGTAATAAGATAAACTGCAAAAGCTACCTCATACTATATACAAAAGGTAATTTGAAATTGATCACAGACCCAACCATAAAGGTTGAAAACATAAACTTGGGGGGGAACCCACATGAGAATGTCATCATAACATTGGAGTACACAAAGATTCTCTTCAGAGGCAATTGAAAGCTAAAACCATTTTTAAAAAGGGTAAATTAAGTTCCATCAAAATTAAACACTCAAATTTGTGTTTGAATATAAAGTGGTACTACTTTGGAAAACTATTTCATCACCTACCCTATGCCTGAAGCCATCCATACATAAAAGGAGGTGTGCAAAAAATGTTTATAGCTGCTTTATCTGTAACAGTCACATACTAGAAACTAGTGGAATGCCCAACAAACAAGTGAATGATTAGGTGGCACATGCATGCATTATAATACCAGTAAGAAGTTTAAAAAATAAGCTTCTGATTCAGTGAACCACATGGAACAATCTCTAAAATATTATGTTAAATTATACACAAAAAAGAAATCTAATATCATTTTGATTGAATAATATATGCAATAAGAAATCACAAATGTCTGTCTGTAGCCCAAGTTCCCTTTAATAATAATTATACTGAGAGGCAAAATATGGCTATGGAGTATTTTACAATTTTCTTCCCGATCAGATTATTCAGAGTACAATGTTTCTCAATGTTTCTTCTGCATTTATGACATCGTAGAAAGCACTGGGACTGCTGAAGAGTGGTGCTATATGCAGTTTAGTTGTATTCTGCCAGCATGACACTACTTGCAGGCATCTTCAATTTGTAAAATCATCTTTGCCTTTTAAATATCATTCAGGGATGACCCAAAGAGCATCTTTGTTGTTCTGAAGTTTTGGGGAGGGTGCCAGTGTGTGTGTGTGTGTGTTTGGTGGAAGGTAAAGAAAAATATAATCTGCTCATGAGCCTGTGATTCTTTCAAAGTTCTTATCCGAAAGCTGAATTCCAGATGGACAATGCAGCATTTTTATAAAAACAAATGGCTGTTGAAATTGAAAATAAAAGTATCTAGTAAAATCTTATTTATAGTGCTCAGACCTTTGATACCCATACATTCGTGCTAAAAGGGGATGATCTGTTAGAAATTAAAACTTCCTTTATATCCACTTGTTCAACCAATGACCAGAATTAAGTGGAGTCGTAGCTGAAATGATCCTAAAGAGGAAGATCCCACTCCAGGGAACTAACAACAAGGATATTTGCACTCTCCCTATAGGTCCTGAGTATATCAATAAGAATCAATAATTCTCTTTCTATTCTTCCTGGTTTAAATAACCATGATTAGGCACTGGAAGGTAAATGTATAATGTTTCCAGTATATTCTGTGGCTCTTCGCTCTGAGGTCAGATGTCTCAAACTGAGGACCTCAGTTACTTTTAATTATAGAAACTTTGGTCTGTCCACCATTTCCAATGTCTCCCAATTAAAAACCCTTATTATATAGAGTTTCCAGAGGAACATCATGTGACCCTAAAATTTAGGCAAGTAAGACTCAGTTCTCTGAAACTTTAAATTCTTAAAGGAAAAAGCAACTTTCATGGAAAGAAATTTGAATGCAATGCTGCAGCTGCCTCTAAAATATGTTAAGTGGGTGTCCTAACAAGAAGTTAGATAGAAACACAAACTGTGAACACTACAGGATTTGCTTTTGATTTCCATGTAGCTTTGGCTATTGCTATTTTTAGGCCCACCGGTACATACACAGGTGTTGCATAGAGGAACAGCTGAACCAGAAGGGGTCCAAGGCTTACTGGAGTTTGTCAGGAAGGATCATAGCTCCATAAACAGAAGGGGGAAATTTCAAGGGTTTCTGACTGTCATTGCTGAAGATTCCAGAAGCATGCTGTTCATCCTCTGATGCTTCTCTTTCTGTTGTTCTGTGTTCCTCGTATTTTGGGGATGCAAGGCCAATGTCCTTGGTAAATAACATTCAAGGTGATTTATTACTTTTCCATTGATATTTAGACTTTGGGTGCTGTGTATCATTGTCAAAAGCACAGATTTCTATATGTTCTGGTGTATTCTAATGCTCAAGATGAACCAGAAAGGAAGAAGAAGTGGACAAAAATGTCTAGTGGGCTGTAAAAAACCATTTTAACCCTTTGGTAAGGTGCTGCAAGAGTTCTCCAAGATGATCCTTTTTTTCTTAAAACATAACTTACTCTAAAAATTGAATTTCTCACCTCATAGAAGATTCTAAGGACTTTTCATAATCAGAAAAGTTACATATAATCTCTTGTCAGTTTCAAAGCATCTATCCCCAGCAAACACTAATTAAATTTCTGCCTTGCTCTCCCCTCCTGCTGGCCCTCTCTGATAAAAGTGTGTTACAAGTGTTCATTATCATTCTTTCTCTCTGTCTCTGCCTCTCTCACCCTCGAACATACACACATGCACAATTCTACTCAAGGAGCTTATATTTTCCCTTGAATATTGCCACTATAATAGCAGTAGCTCTAAGAACATTGCTCTTTAAAAAGTACATCTGAATAATCTCCCTTCACCACAAAAACACAGTTTTCCCCCCAGTCTTTGCATGTGCAGCATCAAAATCCCAATGGCACTGCTCTGGTTTTCTTCAAAAAGTGGTGGTAAATGCAATGCTATCATCTCTTCTATGAACTGCTCGATATTGTGCTAGCCTAAGACCTACTACATGAGTGTGGGGATGGGTAATCGTGCCTGATCTTGGCCAGTGTGGATCCCATTACAGGGGATTAGGTTGACACTAATGGGGTTGATTCTGCAGCCTGTTCATCCTCTGTCTGCCAATAGTCAGAGTGGGCAGCCAGAGAATAGAATATCTGAGTGTTCGTGCCAAGACAACTGCAATAATGGGGGCTTGTTGCTATCAGTGCCTCTTCAGAATGGAGGCAGAAGGTAACACAACCAAGAGAATGGCAACAGTAGGATTTTCAGATTTGCCTGGCAGGAAGGGACAGAGAATGTCAGGTGTCTTGTTCTGTTGTAAATGCCTCTTGCCCGGAAAAGATTAATTCTCACCCAAGCATGCCCATCAGGCTATAAAGGTTGACATGAGGAAATGCCCAGGATTATCACAAATTCAGTAAATAATATTTTCTGTTGAGTTTATGAAGACTTTTCCCTGTAGTTGGTGTGCTATAGGTAATATTGCAATCAGATGTGTTTTTGTTTAATTTTCCTGAAACAAAATCTGGCAGAGGTACAGAATGTGTGCCCCAAATGGAAAGTTTTTAAACATTTCCACTGGAGCCTTCTGTGGCTCCATTTGGTGCAGCCACAGCTGGTATCCCTTGCAGATACCAAGGGCCAATTCTCAGAAGCAGAAAGGAGATAAAATAATGTACAAAGGCACCTTCTAAATGCTTAGTTTCTCAAACTCTTGGGATGTCATAGAAGCATTTCACAGCCTATACTCTTTGATCTTTTCTAAGAAAAAGAAGAGGCTTTGTTTGAAAGTGAGAGAACCAAGGTAATTGTGTCTTGATGGGACAACTGACATTTTAGGTTCAGGTCCTTAGATGTTACTATATTTTCCCACCTGCCCAGCCTTGATGAGAGAGTTAAAACTGCCATACCGTCATACTAGTATTTCTTCAAATATGAACAAATGCTAATAGTATTAGAAACTAACATTTTAACAATTTTTAAGATTTTATTTATTCATTTTTAGAGAGAGGGGAAGAGAGAGAAAGAGAGGGACAGAAACAACAATGTGCGGTTGCCTCTTGCACGCCCCCAACTGGAGATCTAGCCTGCAACCCAGGCATGTGCCGTGACTGAGAATTGAACCAGTGACCTTTTGGTTCACAGACCAAACTCATTCCACTGAGCCACACCAGCCAGAGCTTACTATTTTTTATTTATATTTTAATATATTTTATTGATTCTGCTATTACAGTTGTCCTATTTCCCCCCCTTCACTCCTCTCCACCCTGCATATCCCCTCCCATTCACATTGCCCCCTTTTAGCTCATGTCCATATGTCATAATTCTTTAGCTTATATATTTCCCATACTATTCTTGCCCTCCCTCTGTCTATTTTCTACCTACCATCTATGCTACTTACTCTCTGTACCTTTTCCCCTCTCTCCTCCTCCCACTCCCCTGTTGTTAACCCTCTATGTGATCTCCATTTCTGTGGTTCTGTTCCTGTTCTTTTTGTGGGCCAATTACCTTACCAAGTACTTCAATTTCATTATTTTTGTATTCAATTTTGGATCTAAACATTCACATATCATTTCAGTCTTTTCCTGGAAGTCGCTATACAAATTTCTGAGCCCCTACTCAGTTTTTGGTGTGTATTAGTAATCATGACCATGACAAAACACTTTTCCCCCCTATGATATGGAGTGTTTCATAAATTCAAAGAATTTTAATAAGAAAGTGAGATAAAGTCCTTTACTTCCAGAGACTACCACATCAAATAGTAATTCATTCTGTACTAATGTCTTTATACATTTCAATAAGAAGAGATGCTAAATAAGACTGCCTTTGTAGTTCTTAAATTTGAGGTGAGAAGAGATTAAACAATCAACAAAAGGCCAATACTGTGCATAGACCTGTTCTTATATATAATTTAAATTCTTTTAAAAAAATTTCATTAATTTTTTAGTGTAGGTAATTTGTATTTCTCAAAATATTTTTAGTTAGATGGTTTCCTATTCTGTCAAAAATACACCACGTAAATAGGGCAAAAATACCTATTTTAATGTTTAAAAAGAAGAAGAAACAAATAGAAATTAAACATACTTGTATGAGTTTGAGAATAGCCCACACAACTGATTCCTTTTTTTAATGCTATAATCTCTTCATGTTTTCTTCTGTACTGCACCCTATTACAACACATGCCACTCATTAATCTATCTGGTCTTCAACAAAGGACCTCACCAGACAGTTCCAGAATGTATGAATGTGTGGCCAGAATGAAATCACCATAATAAAAAGGGATTTTTTTTGCTTATTTGTTTGTTTTTACCAAAGAGTTTAAATTAAGGCCACATAACTTTGTCCTGCCATAGTTCTAAGGGTTCCATTAGAAACTGAAATATAGCCTTTTCTGTACCTTAGACATTTTAACTAGCCAATGCCAATGATTCTGTCTTACTTTGTTAGTCAGAATCCAGTTAGATAGAGACCACACACATTATGTTAACAGTGAGAATTTAATGTGGATAATTGTTAAGCATGTATGAGAGAATTGAAAGGAAAATACAGACACTGAACTATCATGAACTAGTAACTGTGGAAGCAGATGCTAACCCAGCACTGGCAGAACAAAAGGACAAGGCTGGAAGGATTGACGTGTAGAACCTTGGAAAAGGGGCCCCATGGAACCAGGACTCAGACCCTCTGATAAGGGGACACTGCTCCGGTATTATTGGAGCCTCAGGGTGTCAGAGGAGAGACAGTAAGGAGTTGGGATTTAGAATTGGAAGAGAATGCCTCTACTAAGTCCAGTTCATTGACTGCTGGGAACACAATAAGCTGGAATATAAGGCTTCAACTGTGGCAAAGTGCTGCCATTAGGTGAAGTGTTGCATAGCCGATGCTGACAGGAATAGAAAATGTCTTCTGCCCCCAAGCCTCCAGTATTCCTGTGGCACAGCACCTCCCCACCACTGGAAGAACCTGACAGGAACCAGCTGGCAAAGGAGAAAACATGTTTTGTAATATCTGGGTCTTAGCATTGCAAAGTAGAGTGTGAAAGAGTAAGTTTGAAGCTGAGAGATAATAGCTTAATAATTGTCACACATAAAAACTAGAGTACATTTACACAATGGAATACTATGCAGCTGAAAGAAAGAAGGAGCTCATACCCTTTGCAACAGCATGGATGGAGCTGGAAAGCATTATGCTAAGTGAAATAAGCCAGGCAGTGAAAGGCAAATACCATATGATCTCGCCTTTAACAGGAACCTAAACAACAAAACAAAGAAACAAGTAAAATATAACAAAAGACACTGAAATAGAGGACAGGTTGTCAGTGACCAGAGGGGAGAGGGGAGGGAATTTCAGGGGAGAAGGGAAGGGTTTACAGGAACAGATATAGAGGACACATGGACAAAACTAGGGGGGTTGGAAAGGGGAGGGAGGAGGGGAGGAATGGGTGGGCGGGCTGGAATGGGAATAAAGGATAGAAACTGTACTGAAAAAACTAAAATAAAAAAATTTAAAAAATGGAAAGAAATTATGAAGATCTTCTGATCGGTTATTTCACCATTATTTATTCTCCCAATTTCATAGAAGGAGGCTCGATTCTGAAGCTGCATGTATAAGAACACAAAATATTTATTAATGAATTTCAGTGGTTTTTAACCCTGACTAGAGATCATTAACCCCTGAAGTTCTTTTCAAAAAAATACAAGGGCCCACTTTCAACAAATTTAATAATAATTTTTAGAAATGTGACTTAGATATTATTGTGGTTTTTAACCTACAAAGTTATTTTCAAGCTCAACCAAAATTAAGAAATACCTCAAAAATAAATAATACATAATTCAACCTCAATAGTAACAAAAAAATCAAAATGTACAAGATATTTTTACCTAGTAAGTTAACAGTATTTCTTCTTAACGTAATTCCTTTTATTTGATGTGTATTTTAAAAAAAGATACTCTCATTCATTTAATTAAAAGTTAAGATAATATTTATGAAAGAAATGTAGCTGTTATTTTCCAAAAAAATAACACAACCTTATACCATTTGAACCAGGGATTTCACTCACAGGGATTCATTCTAAGAATATTGATGCATTTTCTTACCTGATGCTATTGAAAGCTACCACGTGATTGATGGTATGAGAAGAACTGGGAATGTGGCAGGGAAAACAAAGATAATGTGACTAGTAATATGAAATTTGTATTCCAGAGGCTAGAGGTAGAAAATGTATAAAAAAGCATAATCAGATAATAGAGTACTTTAATGAAAATGAATTCAAACAATGGGTACAGAATGAAGTTACTATAGATAGGATAGTCAGGGATGGTCTCTGAAGAGCTGTTATTTATAGAGTGAAATCCAAACAAATTTGTTACAGTTGAAGAAAAGGAAAAAGCATAATGAGGCCAAACTCAACAAAGGGCAAAAGAAGTAGGAAAGAAAGAGAGTTATTCAGGAACCAGCTTAAGTAGAGCCTGAAAAGCCACCATAAGGAGTCTGAACATTGTTCTAAATCCAAAGAGAAATAATCTGTAGAGTGTTTAAGAGGAAAATGACACTCTAATTTTGGTTTTTAAATGTCACTCTGAATGCTGTGGTGGGGAGGAAAGGGGTGGCAAGTGTCGAGTTAGGGGAACTAATGAGAACAGTTCAGAACTCTCCAGGTGAGAGACAAGAGTGGTTGAAACTAAAATAGTAGCTGCAGAAGTAAAAAAAGTTGATACGTATAGAACTTGTATTTGAGAAAGTGGATTAGATAATGAATGAATAAAAAAGAAAAAATACTTATGGTTTAAATAATTACATGGCATTGCTGTTTACTGAGATGAGGTTTTAAAGGAAAAAAATGTGGAAGGGAAATTAAGGAATTTTTACTGCAGATTTCATGATTTAGAGCACATGCCAACATGATGGCTAGGTAAGAGTCTGTCCATGCAGAGTGCAGAGTTAGAAGTATGATTTTGGAGTCATTAGCAAAGATAATCCAAGATTCTGACAAATGTCTTTGCCAAGGCACTCACTGTAACGTTTGTGTGTCGTGGAAACCTTTGAAAACAATATACGATAAAGATTAGTAAGGGTAGAGTGTTGGCAGAAGAAGGATCAGGGTCACTCCCACCTTGCAGCTATCACCACATTCTCCTCAATCAGACAATAATAGTACATAGGAAGTGTGCAATAATAACCACGTTATATGGCTCTGGAGCCACATCTATGACTGTGACTGAGAAAAAAATCGATATGACTTATAAATGGTTCATTTATGCTTATATAAAGTCTATTTACAAAATAAATTAGGCTAATGAAAATGTAAAATAATTTAAATATTAAAAGAAATGTAAGGGCTATCTACAGAAAAAAAATTAGAGGCATCCACCATTCCCAAGAAGTTTTCTGTGAATAGAAAACTGTACCCCATGCACTGATGGGTCAGGATTAGGAAGACCTGGCACATCTTGATTTTAAGGTTATGATCCAATGGCAGTTGTTGTCATATAATTTTAGGCTTTAAGTATAAAATATGAGCCTTCATTCATATTTAGATCTAATTATTCAATTCTGTCTTCATCTATTATCTTGTGTGCTTTTATTTGGAATTATTCCCAAACAATAGGTTTCAGAGATGCAAGAGATTAACTGTGTAAATGCCGGTTTATATTATTGACATAAGGCACTAGGAAATGGAATCCACACAAATGTTTTATTGTTGTTGTGGCTGTTGTTTTGTTTTTTCAGCAGCTTCAAGTAGGCAAATTTTATTGTGTCACTTCTTTTTAAGTCAGGAATCTTGTCTGGCCTGACTGGGTTCTCTGTTCCAGGTTTCATAAGAATGAAATTCATGTATTGGGTCAATGGGACTCATTGAAAAGCTCTGGGAAGAATCTGCTTGTCTGAGCTTATTCAGGTTGTTAGAAGATTTTCCTCGTGACTGTTGCTTCACTGGCTGTTTGCTGCGAGTGACTCTTTGCTCCTAAAGACCCTCATATTTCTTCAGATGCTTTCTCCATGGTCTCCCTCCAACCATGCATTGAGTTCCTCTCCTGCTTCAGATCTCTCTGCCACCCCTTTCCGAGATACATCTGACTGAGCCTTTCTCTTTTGCTTTTTACAGCTTATGTGGTTACGCCGGTCCCTCTAAGATAATTCAGGTTAATTTTATTTTAGGTCAGCTTTGTTTGTTTCTTTTAATAATATATTCACCTTTTTTTTTCTTTCATTTCCATACCTGGCCTCAAAAGTAATTATGTACCAATTTGAAACAAATCTAGTCGAATTAAATTCAGTGACTGCTGTATTACATATTTCTCATGATTTTCTTTCAACACGTTTTGATAGAATATGTCAGACAGGATTCAGTGACATCCTGATACTCATTTCTGCTTTTATTTTATTAAATCATTCAAATGAAACTATTATCATTTAATTATGTTTGTATGGATGTTGCAACACTCATGTATTTTTTAAATTCCAACATGGACCTCTTCATCAATGAGGGCTGTTACAACTACAAGTCTTTTAGTTTATATTCTGGATATGACTAGAAAATTTTCTGCTAATGTTTAGTAGTCATGGAGGTGAAAATGTTTGCATAGCCTTCCAACATTAACTAAAAGCCATTTTTTATAAAATACTTTGCATTAGCCTTTTTTTGCAATCTCAGGCAGTACTACCTATTCCTTGATTAAGATATTGACATAGACTTCCAGATTCTTTTCCAGTTTTTTCCAGTTCTTTTCTCTAAGCCTGTGATTTTCAACCTTTTTCATATCATGGCACATATAAACTAATTACTAAAATTCTGCAGCACACCAAAAACATGTTATGTTTTTTCCAATCTGACAAAAATAGGTATGATTTGATTTATTCATATTAGATGGCTATTGTTGTGTTGGCTATTGCATTTTTTCATTTGACCGTCTAAGGGAAAAGTGGTCAATACCTCTGGCTAAACAATAAGGTATTGCATGTTTTAAAATTCTTGTAGCACACAGATTGAAAATCACTGTCTAAACTATAAGACTTCTAAAGAAAACAAACAAAAGAAATAACCTCCTGCATATAAGGAGCTATCAAAAGATAATGATAAATGAATAACCAGTTAGTTATAAAAACACTAGCAATGAATAAACTATGCCCTGGCTGGTGAGGTTCAGACAGTTGGACTGGGATCTTAAAGACTGAAGGGAGTGATGCCCAGGCAGGGCACATGCCTAGTTGCAGGTTCAGTCCCAGCTGGGGTGCATGTGAGAGGCAACAGATCAGTGTTTCTCTCTCACATCGATGTTTCTCTCCCTCTGTCTTTCACTCACTTCCCCTCACTCTAAAATCTATAAGCATGTCCTAGGGTGACAATTAGAAAAATAATTAATTAAAAAACAAATAATCTAAACATGATACATTGGAATAAATTCAGAGTTTACAAGCAAACAATTTGTTTTTGTCATGACCTTCCACGCCCTATTCTGTACAAGCTGCCTAAATCAATTTTTTCCTCACAGAAGACAAGGGGAAAACAAGAAAATAGAGCAGGAAAGATAAAATGCAGGAGAAGAAGTTTCTTATTTGTTTGTTATATATTAGCACAAAAGCAAGCAAGAAAAAAAATTATCCTGTTTACAAATCATTCTTCCGATTTCTAACATGTGATTTAAAAAACATAACAATAGCTTCATTAATTAATCTCAGGGCTCATGAACTTTACTTTAGGTACCATAAGTCCTCTGACTTGCAAAGTATCTTTCTAAATAATTAAGGTACTTGTTACTATAATGAGAAAACATTTAAAGTACACTTATTCATTTTTAATTTTTTAAGGTTTCTCCATACTGCTTTCCACGGTGGTTACACTGATCTTCATTCCCACCGAAAGGGCAAAAGAGTTCCCCTTTCTGCACATCCTCACCAGCACTTGGTGTTTGTTGATTTATTGATGACAGCCACCCTGACATGTGTGAGGTGATTATTTCATTGTGACTTTAATTTGCATTTCTCTGATGATTAGTGACATTGAGCATCTTTTCATATGTTTATTAGCCATCTGTATGTACTCTTTGGAAAAGTGTCTATTTGGGTCCTTTGCCCATTTTTTAATTGGATTGTTTGCTTTTTTGTTGTTGAGTTTTGTAAGATTTTTATAAATTTTGGTTACTAACCCCTTACCAGATATATCGGCAAATATGTCCTCCCATTCCATGGGTTTCCTTTTTGTTGTTATTGATGGTTTCTTTTCCTGTGCAAAAACACTTTAGTTTGATGTAGTCCTATTTATTTATTTATTTATTTATTTATTTATTTTATTTGCCTTGCCTGGGAGATATATCAGATAAAACATTGCAATGAACAATACCTGAGATTTTACTGCTTATGTTTTCCTCTAGGATGTTTACAGATTCAAGTCTAATATTTAAGTCTTTAATCCATTTTGAATTTATTCTTGCCTGCCTTTTGACCCAGCAATCCAACTTCTGGGAATATATCAGAAGGAACCCAAAACACTAATTTGAAAGAACATAAGCACTTCTGTGTTCCCTGCAGCATTATTTACAATTGCCAAGATGTGAAGCATCCCAAGTGTCCATCAGTAGATGGGTGGATAAAACAAACAACTATGGGACATTTACACAATAGAATACTACTAGGCCTTAAAAAAGAAATATTTACCCTTTGGGACAGTTTGCATGGACCTGGAGAATGTTATGCTAAGTGAAATAAGCTAGTCAGAGAAAGATAAGCACCATAAAATTTCACTCATATGTGGAACCAAATGAACAAACTGAACTAACAAGCAAAGTAGAAATAGACTTATAGAGAGCAAGATGACAGCTATGATGACAGTGGTTAGAGGGTGGAGGGATTAAGCCAAAAGGAAAATGGACTCATGGGCATGGACAACAGTTGGTGATTTGCGGAGGAGGAGGGTATAAGGGGCTAAATGGTAATGCAAAGACACAATAAAAATTAAAAAAATAAAGCACATGTATTCATATTTAGTGGCCTTACTTTGTAAAAAGAACTAATTCTTTAATTAGTCCTGCTTCTCTCATATATCAGACATATGAATTTTTCTAGAGATATTTTTCATATTCTTCTATATACTGAAGTGAAAATAATACAAATTCTTTATAAATTGGTTCAGAAAGAGAATGTGATGGTATCTTCTTTATATCACAAATATTGAGAGTTTATCTTTCATGTGTGTGCAAGTACTATGCACAATAAATCCCTGAGCAATAACTCAGTCCTACAATTCTATAATAGTTATTAATTCTCATCAATTATTACATAGAATCTTAAAAATTCTGGATTCACCCCAGGGTTATGGAAACACTGTCACAGTTCTCTTAATGTAGTGTTAAATGGTGCTCAACACCTAAAAACCTTGTAGAGTGTAGAAGAAACTGCTCATGATATCTGAGAGCTAATTTCACCAACTCACAAACAGGATAAAGCAGAATGACTGGGATAGAAAAGAACTAAAAAATAATTGTTCCTTGACTCAGTTCAAGCTCTTGAAATTAAAAAAGACAGAACAATTTAAGTAAAACTTCTAATAGAAATGAAATACTCATTTTACTCATTCACTTGTTGAATGAATTCAATAGTGACTACTGAGCTTATTTTCTGTGCACAATGTTGTGAAAAACACCAAGAAGTCTTACTTCATCTTATTCTTAAGTTTAAAATCCAGCTAAAAAATCAAAACATTAGAATATAAATGGATCAACTGGAAGCAAATCACTGATACTATACAAAAAACATATAAATGTGATAAATGTGTATGAATTACAAGGCAAAGGTTGATTATTGGTGATTGAAATTCAAAATAAGGTGATTTTTGCAGAGGCAAATATAAGATTTATTCCTTCAAACAACCTACTTCATTAAGTACATGTTGGTATGTTGCAGATTTTTTGCTAATCCTAGATAATACTAAAGTGAATAGAAAACAAACTCTATCCTATACATGTAAATTCCCAAGCCATCTTTATTGTATGCTGTATTTGACTATGAGCCAGAAGGTAGAGAAGTTTCTGGAAAAGACTACTCAGTTATGTTAAGAGATAGCAGAGAAGGTATCACATAAAAAGTCAGTTGAGCCACTGTAAATGATGAATATTAGACTCCTAAACAGAAGAATCCCCAAGTCAACAAACAGGCATAAACTATTGGTCATTCCCTATGGTTATCTTCTAGGAGACATGCACATAAATATTCCAAATGCTGCAAAGATAAGTAAGACTCCCTTGTATTTGATATTAAATTTTTTTAATATGTCATATGAGCTTTGTGGAATCACTGAAAAATTTTAACATTGGATTGGTTGGATTTGCAGTTTAAAATATCAGGCTGGTGGCTTTGCAGAAAATGGGCTAGATGAGATTTAAAAGGGATAATAGAAAGTGTGTTAGACATCTATGACACAACACTTCGAATCCTGTTAGGCTTGGGTACCTGTCTCTGCATGGCTCTGTCTGACCTCAGTTGTTTATAATCTGGCAGCACTTTCTCACATGGCTTTGTGTGGTCACATGCCTTGTGATTCCAGTTCTGAGACTTTTGAGTTGCCTTTTGCAGTCCCACTAGATACCCACTTTTGTGTAACCCAAATGTGTGATGAAAGCCGCTAGACCAGTTTTTGACCAACAGAATATGGGATCAAGTTGATAAATTCTTCCATCATTTCCTTAACCTGTCCCCTTCCCAGTCCTTACCTCCAGGGGGTTACAGGACTTCTCAGGGGATAGATTCTCAAGGTCTATCAGTCACACTTAGCCAGCTAGGTACTGAGTCCACTAACTGGTTATCTTTCCTTCTCTGCTTTACTCCTCCTCAATCTCCCTCCTTATATTCCATTAATTTTTTAATCAGAGAATTTATTTTAACCATAGCAGTGAAGGAAGAAAGAGAATGAATTTAAGAATTATTAAAAAAGAGAGACTCAGCATGCCCTAGTTAGTGATTGGGTGTGGAAAATGAGTAGTAAATAGTAGGCTAAAGATACTTCTAAGATGGGTGATTTGTTAGAGATTAGTGCCATTAAGCAAAACAATAAATACAAAAAGGCAGGTTTGGAATGTAGAAATGTTCAATGTTAGATATAAGATAGCATTTATTATTGAGAAGAAACAATCAAAAAAACTATTGAAAATATGAATATGGAGCTCAGAAAGAATGTTTAGTCTAAGCATTGCAATTTGGGAGTCACTAGCTTTAGACAACCAGGTAAATTTTGAGGAAAAGAGAATGGAGGATGAAACTTTTCAGTATTCTCTGATTAAAGAACATAAGAGAAGAAAAGTCAGAAAGAGTCTTATTAGGAGTTGTAAATGAAGACTAAAGAGACCGAGAAATAATACAGGCTTGGAAGCCAAGGAAGGAAGGGATTTCAAGAAGAGAGGGATCAGCTGTGTTAAATGTGGTAGAGATTAAATAAAAAAGAGTGGAAAGTGTGAACTACATTGAACAATGATGTCATTGTTGACCTAACAAGAGCATTTTCAGAAGTAGAACACAGTGAGGGAAAAAAATTTCATAGAATAAAAATAATAACTGGAAAAGTGAAATTAGCCTGGGAAACTGTAAAATAACAAGTGTGTAACAGGCATTTCCCAATCTTTCTCTCTCTTGTTCTGTTAGGACTTCTTCCACCAGTAGCTTGCAAATACTTTAAAGGAAAGAGAGAGGCCAGGCTAGGAAAAAACACTTTAAAAAAACAGACTTAACCCTTCCATTGTTCTCCTAGAGATTCTCTACTGCTATTACTGGCCATTTCTTTACCCTCTGGTTTCAACTGGTTTCCTTGTTTTAAGCCCTTTATTTGAATGGTGAAATCGGGAAGATTTATCTATTGTTACACTTTGCAGGAGTAAGTCATATTTCCATTGAGACATGTTTTCAGGGCATTTATTTATCTATTTATGCATGGGGAATCTTTTTTTCAGAACACTGGCAGACTTTTAGCCCACAGAGTAGAGCAGAGCCATTTCTCACAACTGCACTGAGAGTATATACACTCAGGGTTTGCAAGATTCTCATAAAGCAACCAAAACTCTGCCACTAACTCCCATCTTCTTCCTCCACCTCTCACCCCTTGAAAAGTGTGGCACAATTCTCTTCTTTGTCTTCCTTTTTTTCCATAATATATTTTGCTGTCACAGTTCTAGCTCAAGCATTCCTGTCCTATTTGGGATGTTAGTAACTAAGCAAGTAATTTGAGTACAAAATAAACAGAATTATAGATTAACATACTTGATATAGGTTTGTTCTTTAATAAGCAAGGATAAGATTTCTTATCGAAGCAGAGGGACTTCTGGTACTTTAACATGATTCAGAAGAATTAGAAAGTATCTTTATGCAAAATAAATACTATAAAATAAGTGATTTTTTATTTTGTATTCTTTCAATGCAATTAAAGAGGGTTTTCTTCTATCAGTGAAAACATTGGATTGATTTGGAACATCACTGCAGTGTAAATAATGCAGAAGAACATTAAAGAATTCCTGTACAGGTTTTTTTTCCCCAGAAAAGCAAACGTGAACACACCAGTATGTTAGAAACTATGTATAGGACATGCAGGATCAAGTTTAGTAATTTGTAACAAGTAAAATAATATTGCTAGGTTATGCCAGCAAAAATAAAATAAGATAGGCTGATCTATAAAAATACATTCTAACATGTTCTGAGGCTCTGACAAAAATTAGAAAGAAAATCCAAACAAGATAAAATGACAAGAGAGAAATACTTGATAAACACGATAACAATGTTTGACCTGCTCAGGAATGAAGAAGAAAACTAAATCCCAATGGTTCTAAATCATGCTAAAATACTAGAAGTCTGTCTAGTTCAATAGGAAATGTAGTTCTTGCTAAATAAAGAATAAGCATAGTTCAAATTTGTGATATTTTACACACACACACACACACACACACACACATATATATATATCCAGCTTTGCTCATTAAAATAAGACTAAAAATATTGAGGCATTCTTTAAAAAATGCCAGTGTTGAGAAGCTACTTATAGAAGGGTTAATTAAGGGCCGCCTAAAATATCTCTTGTGAAAACGGTTGCAAAATATTCAACAAAACACTAGGCAACTTTATTACAGTAACATAAAAAGGATTATACATCATAACCAAGTAGGATTTATACCAGAAATGCAAGGTTTGTTCAAAATACAAAATGAATCATTATAAGATACTATATAACTATATATATACATATATATATTTGTGTGTACCATAATTGAACTTATATGGAAAGGGATAAGGATAAAAGTGAATGTTAAAACAAAAATTGTGTTGTAGTAGTGGAATGATAAATAAATACATATTTTTGAGCATTTGTAACTTTACCCCCTTAAGATAATAAATAAACTTGATTTAAGAAGGCGATATCTCAAAGTAATTATGTAGTAAGGAATACGATATATTTCACTGTGAGGAAATGGGCTACTTCTATCTTTTTTAAAAAGTTATTTATGAGTCTCCAAAAAAGTTAACAATTGATCTAATTTTTAAAATTCTGATTACATGAGTCTGGAGTACTAATATTAGTACCAATGCTCATTATAAACATATATATATATGAATGCTATTGGTGTTTATGTAAAAAAAATTGCCATCCTTCACAAAGATATTATACCATCATGGAAATTTTTCTGCTGTTTTAATGGTGAAAGTGTTTACGTGTCAAAGTTCTATTATTTCCTTTGTTGTGGTTGTTTACACAGGAATGAAGTTAGGCCCTCCCAAAGGGTTGTACCTGTATTGCCAGATGATGGTATGCAAGAGTAGGTTAATTAAACTAGCAGTACTCCAGAATGATTTTTAATACCTTGTGTTTTGAGAATCATCATAGCTGAACCTTCCAACCTACATGCTATGGTCACTAAATCTTCTTTAATGGACCACATTAAATTTATCTGATAGACACCCTGTGGCATTCACAGGCTAGTTCTGAGTAAAACTGTGGAAATTCTAAGGATCAAATTCTCCCACAAAGGGTCCTTTCCCACTTAATTGCCTTCTTTACTCCCAATCTCTTTTTTATTTTCATTCTTTATTACATTTTATTACAAAATCATACATATTTATTATAACAAGTAAAACAATGCAAAATATATAAATTTTAAAATTCACTTATCCATCCCTCTCCACCATCATGCCAGTCAAAACCCAACCTCATGAGGAGAAGTATTAACAACCCAGTGTGTATCCTTCATTATTTCCTTAATATTCACAAAAGCATGTTTAGCACCTTTGTTTTTCAAAGACTGCTAAGGCTCCCATAATCATTCCATAAACTCCCTACTAAAAATAAGTCCTCAATTTTATTATTTTGCACTTAAGGTATTGTGTTGGCTAGAATTTTCATTTTTGTTTTTTGTTTGTCTGTTTGTTTTATTTGCATAAGGTGGATCTAGTATTGCTTAGTTGTCTTTAACTGCATTTGAAACAATTTTGTTAGATTGTACTATGACAGCTGCATATCAGTGTGCATCTAAAGAAAACTTATCAAAATTGGTGAATTTTTGTATAGCCATTTCAAAATTAAAGATGGAAGAAAATACACAACATTTTTGGCATATTCCATTTTATTTTTTCAAGAAAAGATAAGAACACTACTGGATGCAAAAAAGATTAGTGCGGGGTATGGAGATAGTGATATGACTGATTGAACATATCAAAAGTGGTTTGTTGAAGTTGATAGTGATCAAATTGAGACATCAAATTGAGAACAACCAATGCTGCACCACACAGGAGATAGTGGACATAATCAAAATAACCAAATCTACAAAGTTATTGGTGAAAATGAAAAATATGTCCTCTATGTTATGAAAACACAAACTTTTTGGCCAACCAAATATTAATCTTCTAATAATAATTTATTGCTAAGAAGCCAAAAAGCTGTAAATTAGAAATTAAATTGTAACAGCAGAATTGCAAGCATTGAGCAGTGGATTAAAAAAGTGGATAGTTGGGGTAGGGGAAGGGACAGTATTATATGGCCTTCCAGAACCTCAGAAATATCTTTGATTTCTTATCCTTTCTTAAACCTAAGGCAGTCTTTGAATAATTCTTATTTACTAAGTGTACATGATCCGGAAGGTTTCAGTTTGTTAAAAGATTTTGGCATAACCTCACACTCACATATGTACATAAGTATGTACTGGGTTGCTCTTTCATCCATTGCAGAATATACTAGTCCCTGCATGTTACTGAAAAGCTGTACATATTCATCAATGAAAAGCATCTTTGTTGTTTATGTACTGACCTTTTATATGAGGACAAACTAGGTGGAAAATAACATGTAATGTATTAAACAATAAAGATCATTATGAAATAATAGAAAATAATGAGGAAAGAATGAGGTAACACAACAGCAATGTTTAGGCAACTCCTCTTACCCCATCTGCCCCAGGTAATATGTGGGAGAAAGGAATGCAGGGAATATCTAAGGTTTGCTTTTTCTGTATCTTTGAAGTTCACACCTGTTTATTATGCCACTATACATTTAACTGTACAGTTTAGTTGAAGCAATTACTTCAGAATTAGAGAAAAAAATAAATCTTTATAACACATCATATAAAACATTACTAGTTTTCTTTGTAGTAAAATCAAAATTCCAAAATACTATGATTCTGGAAGCAGTAATAGAGAAAGTTTAAGCATTGAAATGAAATATCACCAAATGTCATTGTTTAAAGCCTATCAAGATAGACAATCTTAGAAAAGAGATGACAAGCCCTTCATATATTCCTCTAGGAATATTTTTACTTATATTTCTCTGGAAAAGGCACTGAAACCATTTCATGAAATAACCAACTAATTGATTGTGCCACAATAAAATCCATATAAATCTTTGACATAGGGAGCTGAGTTCAATTGCTTAAACATGTTTACATTCTAAATACCACATGATATTACAACAGTGAGAGTCCATGATTTAATTTTCTGTATTATTTCTTTAAAAATTTTGCTGGTTATTTTGATCTTCCATTTATATTCTCATGTTTCTTACCTAACACAGACCTACTTTGGTTCAAATAACTAGTAAAAATCATAGCCAAAGAGGGAAGCCAAAGATGTAGACAAGAGACACATTATAGATGAAGACCTAAGTTTAAGAAATAAAGTAAGATCCATGACATTAATGATGTTAGTGGTCAAAGATTTTGGAAACAGGTTGGGATATAGAGCACAAGGCAGCATAAGGTTATAGTTAATATTGGGGACTGGGTATATTACAAAGAGGCAGAGGATATGTTTTAATATCTGGCAGCTAACGGCCCTGGTGTACCTTCAAGGTTAGCATAGCTATAAAACTGGATTTCTATGTTAAATTAAGGCACTATTTGTGAATATCCACTATTAAGCTTACTTGACCTAATATTTTACAGTCATTAGCATATTAAGAATTGATTTATTAGGTAGTCTTTGGAAATGAGGCACAAAATATGTGGTAGAGGTAAAGGTTAGGGCCAGAAGATAAATCAAACTTAAAGTGAGGCATCTACAATATGGTGCATGGGAAGACCTGAGGCAACACAAGGCAATTTATACCTCAAAAGACAAAATGTCAGTGTGATTACAATCCTCTTTTCCTGCACAAAAACTATATATATCATTCAATAAGCTCGTGATAATAAGATGTCTTGAATATTTTTAGAACTGAAAATAGGCTTAATAAAAATCTTATTAGATTACAAAAAGAAAGAAATTGGGAAAATAATACTTTAAGAAAACATTAACAAATTTTTAAATATGGGTTTTTTAAAAGATAAAGTGTCAGACTTAAATATATCCTCAAAATTTTGATATAAAATATTGTAAAGGTTTTAAATGCTTTTATAAATTATTCTCCAATCAAAACAAACCAAAAATATGCATAATATGTAGTATAATTCTAACTGAAATTAGCAAAGTCATGAATTAAAGGAAGTATATAATTTAACTAGAATTTACCTATCCACAGTCTTCAACCACAAAAATATGATAGCGTTATGTTTCACAGAAAAGAATTTTCATTTCCTGATGAAATGGATGTAATCATCTAAATTTTAATTTACTCCATGCAATTGAAACAAACACCCAGAGGCCACTGAAGAATTACAACAATTAAAAATATTTAAGCTTTGACATGGTTATTAGATTTTAGACATTAATAAATGGACCACTATGATGACAAATATGACTTGTTTAATCTCTGAAGCAAAGTAGATATTAATTATACAGAGCAATTTTTTAAATTGAAATATTTCCAATTTTCATTAGCTAAAAAGGTTAGTCTGTACACTTGAACTTAAAATTTCTTAGGTTTAAAATGCTATTGAAAGAAATTCAGTTGTATAGCTTAAGAAAAATGAACTTAAAATAAGTTAACAAGAATTGCAGTTTATTAAGTTTTAAAAATGTATTTATCATACAAAAGAATAATCCAATCATTCTTAGGATCTGATCATAATAAAATTACCTAAAGTTCTTAAAAGTAATGGGTTTTTAGTGAGGATATAAGCATGCTCCCTGGTATTGCCTCAGGCTATTTGCTTAAGGATAACCTAGGTACTCAAGGTCACCAGGCAGAAAACCTCCGGTGCCTAGCAACAGGCAAAATTGGGAACACAAGTATTGTAGGGTGGGACCTCACCCCCAGGGTGACCTCACCTCCCCTTGCATGTGGCTGATCAAGTGGTTTAGACCCTCCCCTGAACTTTCCTACCCTGGCATGTTGCTATTGATGTGGTAGACACCCTTTAGAGGAGGGATGAGGGGGCCAGAAAATATACTCATAGGACTCATACAAACACTTGCATGACCATCCTCTTAAGCATTAAGCCTGAGATAACATGTAAGTCTCAGCTGTGTGGGTTTCAGTTCCAGACCCAGAAAAGCAGCAAGGCCAAGCAGGACAATGCTATGACTGACATCAGGACCAATTGCATGACTAATAAACCGGTGACCTGGTGCCAACCAATCGGTAGATACCACTACCCTGAAAGGACACACCTGGAAAGTTGATGAATATTCTATTGAGTTCCTCCCCTAAGACTTCCCCTGAATCCCCAGCCTGGAAAACAGCTAAAAACTTGTGAGACAAAGGACCGAGTCACTTATATGCATTTACACATGCTCTCTCTCCCTCTCTCTCTCTCTCTCTCTCTCTCTCTCCCTCTCTCTCTCTCTCTCTGGCACATCTTCAACTTTCCCCACCCCCTTTCTCCCCTCCAGGTGTCTCCACTTGTTTTGTTCTAAGCTCCAAGGCCATTCTTTCACCACTGTAACTTGCTTCCTGAGTCCATGCAGCCTAGCATGGATGGCTTACTGCTTCCCATCTCACTTCTTCTATCTGTGACTTTTTAAATAAACTTTTGCTTGTATTTGAAAAAAGAAAAGAAAAAGAAGACTTGTCCTCACACTTTGTGCTAAGTAAACCCTAATTTAACCATTATTGCATTATTACAAACAGAAAAACTTAATTCAATAATTGAAGCTAAGTTATAATATAACCTTTTTCCCATTATTACAATTAAGAAGCTTGATGTAGTGAAAAAAAGAAGGGGACACTGAAAGAAAATGTGGGAGAAACAATTAGGTGCAAGGCATTGCTTATTGTTAGTTTGCCCTTTTACTTTGTTCTCATCACCTAATCTTTGACTCTGTTTTCATTTATGCAGTGAGTGAATTGGATAAGACAATCTATCAGGATTCTTCCAGCTGAACTGATAAAGTACTAATTGATGAAAAATTATTGTAATAGACTACTACTTGATTTAATGGTCTATTATACATTCATGATTTAATAAATCAACTAAGAAAGTTGGTATTAATACAATGTAGTATGAGAATATGCTTAAACTTTGATAGTTGCTTGGTATATGTTCCTACATATTTCATTGTCAGCTCTTGTTAGTACTATACAACTGTAAGCTTTAAAAAAACTATTTAAGATAGAGGTTTAAAACCAGCAGCCTATAAGTTAAATGTCTTCAACAGTTGATGTTGAAGAAAAACATATAAACTTTTCAAATTAGGAGACATAATTTTAAAATATGGATTTGTAACCTCTCTAGGAATAAAAATGGAAGATTTGAAAACACAAGTACACTCATTAGTAGAGAGGGACAATGAGCTGGTAATGAGTAGCGAGACCCTTAGACAGAGCAGGAGTCCACACCTCAGTCTCCACCCAGCCACACATTTCCCATTTAGTTTGCAGGCTTGGGTTTGTAACTCTCCCCTCTCTAACAGTGATTCATCAATTACTCCAAGTTGAGAGAATAAAATACCATGAGACGTGGTCCTAGAGCATTTCCTTGGAATGAGCTATGTCTTCAGAAATTGTAGCAGAAGATTTGAAATCAGCAATTTGACTATTCCCTTTTTCTATTTGCCACTTAGAAACATATCATCCTAGTAATACATCATCAATATTTCTTCCCCCAAGTATGTGCAGACAAAAGGGCAATATCCTATTTTTTATATCTGTTGGATAGAATATACAGAGACTGAGCTGTATATAGTTTTGAATTGTAGCAGTAAAAAATTAGCTGTGTGAACAGGAACCAAGAGACAGTCTGTGCACTATATTTCCTGCTCATATGTTGTCTCAGCTGTTTTGCACTTTATAGTTTCAGCTGAAGAATGTCCATTTATCACGTAATGCTAATCAGTTATCATTCTACTCTACATTTTGTATAAAACATTGCTGGGAAGTCTGTTCTGGATTTGATGGATAGCCAGAATGGGACAGCACATAACCAAAAAAGACATAAATACTCACAGATGTCTAGTTATACAGATGAGTTAAAATCAAAGAAAATTAGAGCTGAATAAGACAGACGTGATCATAGAGCACATCAGGGGAGCATAAACTTGCTTGTTCTTCACCTTTCTCATCCAAATGGATTTTCCTCTCATTAAAATAAATATTCAAACCAGAGGGTCTTTCATTTGTTTCCTTAAACTAGCAGGGTCTCCCCTCCAATGTAAACCCCACATCATGAAGACAAAAAGCAGAAATCCTGTTTATTATAAGGACATCCAAAAATCTGTCCAAATCCAAATTAGAGCATATGGTGCAAATCCTGCCCCCACCCCCCCACCTCTTATATCCTCCAACATTCTCCACCTCACCCGCACATCCTTCTATTGTTCTGGTTTGAGAAAGCTGAACATTTCTTTGTTGAACCATTGAACAAATCATTTATGCTTTACCACAAATAGTTGTCTAGCACTAAATCAGTGTTTTCACTGTTTCTTTATTCCATCAGTGATAGTGTATTTTTGTCAAGCAATTTCTAATTTGTAAATGTTTCCCATATATTTTTTTATTGTTGAATATGATTCTTTTCATATATTGTTATCTATGAGTCCTGTGTTTCTTCAATATATTGGTATCTTTTCCCCATTCCCAACCAGCCATTATTCTCCTAGCCACCTATTAGATAGCTCATCTGAGCTAGACTCAGCCTAAGCTCATTTCTATAGATTTAATATTTTATCTGTAAAAATAATAAATTATTGATGTTTTATAACCCTTTAATTAATGAGAATTCAAAATTAAAGAATGCTAGCAGTTTTCTTCCTGGAAATTGTCTTTTCATATTGCAATACTTTGAAAGACAAAGTAATATATGACAAGGTCTGTCCAGAAAGTATCCATCCATATACTAAAAACAGACATTTATTGAAGAAGATAAAAGAAACATTTTACATAGGACAATGATGCCTCAGTGCCATACAAAATAGGCACCTTGGGACCTCACACAGTTCTCCCAGTGTCTCTTCCATTGTTCAAAACACTCTGCAAAATCCTTTGTTGGAATCGCCATCAACTGCCTCATTGTATTTTCCTGAATCTCAGTGATGGTCCAAAATCTCTTCCCTTTCAAAGGTGATTTTAGTTTTGGGAAAAGCGAGAAGTCACAGGGCACTAAATCTGGGCTGTAGAGAGGCTGAGTCACCTGTGTGATTTGATGTTTAGCCAAAAAACTCTGTATAAGACGTGATACATGAGCAGGCACATTGCCCTGATGAAGCTACCAGTCACCAGTAGCCCATAGCTGCAGCTGTTTTCATCACAATGCATCTCTTAACTGATGAAGAACATTGAGGTAGTACTTCTTATTATTTGTTCAGCCTAGAGGAGTGTACTCGTGATAAACAACACCTTCTCAATCAAAAAACATAGGTAGCATGATCTTGATCTTGCTGTGATGTTGCTGTGCCTTCTTCAGGCATAAAGAGTCAGGCAACTTCCATGGGAACAACTGGACTTCCTGTCTGGATCATAACCATAGACCTGCAATTCATCTCCAGTTATCACCTTCTTGAGGAAATCTGGTTTATTGGTAGCTGTTTGAAACAAGTCATTAGCAACTGCAACACAATGTTCCCCCTGCTATGGTAGCAGAATCTTGGAATGAATTTTGCCATGGTACATTTCATGCCAAGATTCTGTGTCAAAATCTCAGATAAAGTAGTTTTAGGAATCCCCAGATCAGCTTCTAGTTCTCACACTGTTAGTCACTGATCATTGTTGACTGCAGCCCAAACACTTTCAACATACTGAAATGTTCTGCTTGTTGCAGGCCTTCCAGAACATGGATCACTTTCAACAGATTCTCCACCATCTTTGAGGCATTTGTGCCACACATTTATTTGTGCTGTACTTATTGCATCGTCCCTGGAAGCCTTCTGAATCATCTGAACAGTTTTTGCAGGGGAATGCTAAAGCATCATGCAAAATTTGATGTAGATTCATTGCTCTACCCACTCAGTTATTTTGAATGCTATGGCCACACAGTACATGTGTTCACTCAATGGCATTTACTGCTCCCATTGTCAAGTACAGTGAAGTCACCACTGTTGACTCATGCACATTCCAGTCCACCTTCCTTGGCTGCCATGTTACATTTTTTGATGTCACACAAACTGTTCTCATTATAATAACAATGGCTGGGCTTTTTTCAGATAGGCCTCATATCTTATTTTTTATATTCAGTCATGCAATCAGTTTTCAATTCACCCATAAATTTAAATTCAGTCTTTTCAAAGTTCTATTGATTTTAAAATTTCTTGATGGATTTTTATATAATAATAATATTTAACTGTATAAAAGATAACTTTAAAATATTGGATATTTGCAAACAAATGCCAAAAATGTCAAGATTTCAAATCAACAGTTAAGGGCAATCCAAGAGAGTTGAATATTAGGAAAGTTTTATATATCTGAACTCCCAACACTAGATTTTTAAAGGGCAGTCTAATGAATTCAGCAGACTTATAAAGACCAAAGTAAGCATTAGGACAGAGAAGATAAGTAATTATGCACTTCCAATTTATGTTTTCTGAAGTCATTTTCAGTATAGATTTTGGGATATAAATTTGAGTCTTTTATTTTGAGTTGGAATTGCTACCAAGAAATTGACTTTAATTTATGTATGACTATTCTTCTTTCAAGAAAAAAGCAATGCTGCCCTGACTGGTGTGGCTCAGTGGGTTGGGTGTCATCTTATACACCAAAGGCTGTGGTTTTGATTCCTGGGCAGGGCATATGCCTGGGTTGCAGGCCAGGCCCTGAGTTGGAGGTATGTAAGAGGCCATCAATCATTATTTCTCTTGCACATCAATGTTTTTCTCCCTCTCTTTCTTCCTCCCTTCCTCTCTCTCTAAAAAAAATAAATTTAAATAAAATCTTAAAAAAAGAAAAATAAAGAAAAAACCATGTCATCCCATTATTAAACAAAAAAGTGTCATTTTTCAAACCCTCTGGCCTCTTACTCACATACATAACCACTCCCTCTATTTTCAGTCTTTAAAAATATTGTACAATTCTTGCCTATACCTTTAAATGGTTTAGCAACTAAAGACCATCTCCTCTTAATCAAGTTCAAATATCTCCAAAAAGATTTAAAAAATTGTCTATTATAAAACATTGATTGCATATGCTACCTGATGGATAGCAAATAAGAAAAGTAGGATATAAATATATATATAAACCTAAAATAAGTAAAAAATTATGAATTTGAGACTCATCTTTTCAAAATTTAAAGTAACCATCTGATGATTTGTATATAAAACTAAGACAGAACCCACTTAGTTCATTTATTCATTTTTAAATCTTTTTTACTCTATACACAATTAGGAGTAACTTCTATGTTTAAGGCACTCCACTAACATGTAAAACATGTTGTTAGAACATTAGGCTTCTAAAATCAAGGCAACTTAATTTCAGTTTGATTTGAGGGTACAGAGAATATGTCTTATTTCACTTTGCTTGACAAAGGAGAGGCTTGGGGCAACCAATAATATAAATTTAAGATCAATGTTAAGTCACTAGTTCTGGATGTGCCATCAATAAAAGCTAACAATACAATTTCCTATGTGAAGAGTAGAACAATTCATTTCATTTATCACAAAATTGAAGAAAAAATAGATAACCTCAATGTTCCATAATAATGTTTTTTATTGTTTTGAAACATCTCAAATTTTTCATTCAGCTTTAATTTATTTTATAAATGTTATGGAGAACGTATTATGTGTCATTTTTTCTCTCCTGGCTATGTTGAATAAGTATAAAGATCCAACCAATTAGAGAGGAAAACAGGCAGCTCCAGCATAAGGGAAAATGGAGAGGAGAGGCCATGCTTAGGGGTTTCAGAGTTCATCCTGAAGACTATAGGAAGACACTGAGGGTGCAATTGGAAAAGTAAACTGGAAAGTAACTTGATATGTTTTGTATTTTAATAAGATCATTCTGATTGAAAGTTCAAAAAATGGAAAAATATAATAGAAAAATAAGACTAGAATCAGAGAGACAAGAGGATGATACTTTTAGGAAATAAGATGAAAAAGAATAGTGTCTGAAACTAAGGCCATTATTATTTTAAAGACAGAAAGAAGTAAATTGAGGTGAAGTGAATCAAAAGAGATAGGAAAATATATTATGATTGATTTGATGTTGAGTTTGGTTAAGAGAATATTATAGTTGGCCCTGAGAAATCTACATGGCAATTCAAATTCACCATTATACAACTCAGCCATTAACATGATTCTACATAAAATTGCCTTACTAATTTAAAATATATGTTATTCCACCTCCAAAACTTAGATATTGATTGATCCATGCTTCATTTATGCATTCATTTAGTTATGAATTTTAAATATTCTAGTGTCACACTTACTGGCACACATAGGACATAACTAGTAGAAAAAAGACAGATGAAAAGAAGGAATACTATGTGCAAATGTGAGAAGAGGAACCCAGCATGTACAATTAACTAAAAGAAGGTAGAAAACTGAAACTGAAATGCAAAGGAAATGTGATGCAAGAAGGACCTGCTGGGAAGACCACCCCCAGTCCTATATTCAATACAGTCCTTGCCATTAATCTAAGAAAAACTGGCAAACAATTTTAAACAGAAGAGGAAAAGTAGTGCCATTTTAAACAGAAGAGGAAAAGTAGTGCCATTAACATATTTGTGTTTTGAAAAGATTATTCTTTTAGAATTGTGAAAAAATGGGGGTTGTTAAGGAAACAAGTGGGAGAGTGTTTTATATGAGACATATTTATTGGTAATTAGCAGTAGGATAGTGAAGTAAATATGGAGACAAATAGGTAAAGATATTTAGAAGATAAAAGCAATAAAGCTTGGGGGAAGTATAAAAACAGGAGAAAAGAAGGGGAATACCAATATTTCTGGTTTATAATATTGTACTATATGAACAGAACCACCACTCACTGAAATGGGTAACATTGGAAGGGGGGAGAGTTTCATGTGGGGAAGGATCATATTGTTGAGGCTCCACGGAAATCTACAAGAAAGATCTCATAGACAGTTGGATACAATGTGGTCCAAATGGATTTGTATACCAGATCTGGAATAACAATTATAATAACAATGTCTGGAAAAAGTCCAGCCATTGTTATTATAATGAGAACGGTTTGTGAGACATCGATGTAACCTGGTAGTCAAGAAGAGTGGACTGGAATGCACATACATGAACAATGATGACTCCACTGTACTAGTCAGTGGGGGCTGTAGATGTCCTTGAGTGAGCATGTGTACTATGTGGCCATCACATTCAAAATGACTGAACAAGTAGAGCAACAAATCTGCATCAAATTTACATTAAGCTTGAATATTCCTCCTTTGAAAATCTTTGGATGATTCATAAGGCTGCAGCCATGGGCAACAGGTGATTGGCAGCTTCATCACGACAACATGCCCACTCACACATCACATCACAGGTAGAAATTGTTGGTGAAACATCAACTCACCCAGGTGACTCAGGCCCACTATGGCCCAGATTTGGTGCCCTGTGACTTCTGGCTTTTCCAAAAACTAAAATCACCATTGAAAGGGAAGAGATTTCAGACCATCAATGAGATTCAGGAAAATACGACAGGGCAGCTGATGGCAATTGGAAGAACTGTGTGAGGTTCCAAGGTTCCTAATTTAAAGGGGACTGAAGCAACATAGTCCTATGTACAATGTTTCTTGTATCTTGTATTTTCCTCAAGAAAGGTCTGTATTTATCATATTACATTGCTGGATACCTTCTGGACAGACCTCATATTTGGCCTAAAAGAAATGAGAGCTTCTATTTTCTCTGTGACGTGGAAGATAAGGTCAGAGAAGGAGCAGGAAATAAAGTAAGTTGGAGTATATATATATTTTTTAATTTTCTATAGTTGAACACATGAGCTGGCTAGAGATATATAGTAAGGCTGATAAGCAAAGTAGATATAAATATCTTGCCTTTACAGTGGAACTCATACTCACTGAACTTCCTCTTGCAGGGCTGGGATATAGAAAAGCTATAACTGGGTTCATCCATGGCAGAGGGTTTGCTGTACAAGTACAGTGGAAAAAAAGAGAGAAACCGGATGCTCAATAAATTTTTATAAAAGTAAAACTAAAAGAAACAAGATGTTTGATAAATTTTTATAAAAGTACAACTGAAATTATTATCTATGAAATTTTATCTTGATAAGAAGAAAAGTAGATGAAGAAATGTGAAATATTGGTAAAATTAGAGTTTAAATGTTTTCTCGTGATGGTGAGGAAGAATTAAAATGACAGTAATAGAATAAGCAAGTGGAAGAGAAAACAGTGACATTTAACTTAGAGATTTTGAATATAGCAATTATGGGTGATGCCAGGATTCCAAGGGTGATTGTGGAAAAGAGGAGTGAAAGAATTGGAAGAACTGCCTAAAACAGATTATTAAAAGGTGGAATATTGATATGGCTCTGAAATTATTCAAGATGAGGGCAAGATTTGTAAGTAAGGTGCTTACGTTTTTGCTAAGTACATAAGAATAATCAGGTCAGTGATCATCAGTAACCAAGAGAGAAACATAGCAGTAGAAGCTGATTTTTTTTTTTTAATTTTTATGTTAGTTTATTCAGTACAGTTTCTATCCTTTATTCCCATTCCAGCCCACCCACCCATTCCTCCCCTCCTCCCTCCCCTTTCCAACACACCTAGTTTTGTCCATGTGTCCTCTATATTTGTTCCTGTAAACCCTTCCCTTCTCCCCTGAAATTCCCTCCTCTCTCCCCTCTGGTCACTGACATCTCTATTTCAGTGTCTTTTGCTATATTTCACTTGCTTCTTTGTTTTGTTGTTTAGGTTCCTGTTAAAGGTGAGATCATATGGTATTTGTCTTTCACTGCCTGGCTTATTTCGCTTAGCATAATGCTTTCCAGCTCCATCCATGCTGTTGCAAAGGGTATGAGTTCCTTCTTTCTTTCAGCTGCATAGAATTCCATTGTGTAAATGTACCATAGTTTTTTG
>CM052538.1:33210004-33244253 GCA_028533065.1 Trachops cirrhosus
CCGCTACAATTTGCGATCTCCTATTTTCATTTATGGCGTGATAATGTTGGCTCTTTGCTCTGTTCCTACCTAAAATGACTCAGATTTTTTTCCCTGGTTGTGGGAGAGCAGAATCCGCTGCATACTACCACGCCGCCATCTTCTGTCCCCTCGAAGCTGATTTTCAAAGGTAGAAGAATGAGTAGGAGGGTGTTATGGGTTGAATTGCTTCCCACCCTGCAATTCATATGTTAAAATTCTAAACTTCAGTAACAAGGTCTTTAAAGAGGCAGTTAAGGTTAAATGGCGTCATTAAGGTGGGTCCTAATCCAGTTGACCCAGGTCCCTATGGGAGATAGGTCACAGACGTCCATAGGGGGAAGATGACAGAAGATCCAGGGAGAAGATAGCCATCCAGACATGAAGAAAAACCTCTGCAAACACCTTGATCTGGGACTTCTAGCCTCCAGAATTATGAGAAAATAAATTTCTGTTATTTACATCACTCAGTTTGTGGTACTTTATTATGGCATCAAACTAATACAAGGCAATTAGAAGAAAAATTATCTTGAAGGAGCAATAGAGAATTACCAACCCCTTTTCCTGGCCCCGAGGTTCATGGAATATGGTAAGAGAAGCAACACCCATTTAAACTTCCTATAGGGGAAATTAGTCCTCAGGGTTTCAGATATGGCAAGGAGGCAGAATCATACCCAGTGAAATGTTTGAGGATCTATAAGGTAATATTGATAAATTTCTATTTCTAATAATTTGAACTCAACTCTAAGGAAGAAAGCAATCAAATTAGATCAAACTCTCCTAGCATCTTAGGTCAGGAAGACAATGGGCATTAAAACTTTCAACAGACATGCAGAAGTACAAACTAAATAGTTTAATTAAGTACATTGTTTAGATCAATCCAATTTTAAATAACCAATTTAGATCGCAGCTGGTCAGGTACAGAACAGAGAAAACCAACAATCTCTGTCTTTCACATTTTTTCCTGTTTTCATACTGACTAAAATATGAAACACTTAAGAAAAAAGATTTGTCATACATTTTCAATAAGAAAAATGGGGAAAAGTAAGAAAAATGAAGACAGACATGCTAACTGACCTATGGAAAGACAGAAATTTTCTTAGTTGTAAGTTAGAGATCTTAGAGACCAAGCTAGACAGACATGAAAAGGAAACAATGATATATCCACTTACAATTATTTCTAAAGAAGAGTATATAAAATAAAGATATCCTAATTGTTTTCTTAAGAATTGTGCCTAAGACTCATGTTGATTTAATAGAATGGTAAGATTTCATAAAGAAAGCTTGAATTGACTTACCAAGAAAGAGACAGGTGAAGAAACATTTGAGGCTCTCTCTTTGAAAGCACAGAAAATAGTTTATAATTGGAACAACTGGAAACTTATTTTTCATAATGAATCAACTTGGTTAGATGTAAATGTATTTGAATAGCAAAAGCTAGAAACCACAGGAAAGAATTTTCTGAAACCACTTAGTAGTTTCAAAAGGATCTAGTGATTGTACATAGAGAAACACTTCTGCCCTGTGTCAGGGACAGTGGAAAGAAGATATAAGAAAGACCAAATCCACTAAAAAAAGGCCAGATGAATCAATATGTCAAAGCTTATTGTAAAAAGTCTATTTCCTGTGTGAAAAATGCTACGATTGGGAAGAGGAAAATGGAAAGGTGTTTGCTTAATTTTGTTTTGTTTGCTTAACATAACAGCTGCTTTGGAGAGACCTACTAATCCTTGGCTCTTGCAGAAACTGACAAAGCAGAATACAGAAGAGTGTGCACAGGGAATACATGTCTAAGCCCAAAACAAAGAAAAAAAGAAACATTTTCAATTCTACCAGTAGTATGCTATTCTTCCTGTCAAAAAAAGAAAAGAAATATGTGCAATTGAAGAGTAGATTGGACTTTTTAAAACATAAACTTTTGTCAGGATTGGGGTAAATCCTGGAAAAATGGAAGCCTTGAGAAATGGAACCCTTGTTTTAGAAGTAAAAGAAGTAGAAAGTATTTTTCTTATGACTCTGAAAAAGCTGGTAAAAGATACCATGGCTTGGACAATTAACACTCAGAAGGGAAGCACAACTTTGTGGAGCAGCAATAATCTAATTGTTTTCATCCTCTGAGTTGCTAAACATATTGTGAATTTAGAAATGTCAATAAAAACACATTAATTTGTTGAGAATGGCCCTCTGGTTAGCTCAGTGAGGATACCAGAACAAAGCTTCCTTAGAAGGTAGCAGCAGTAGGCGCTATAACCCAGCATAAAAAATGGAGGATATCATTTGTTGAAAAAATACAGATGAGAGTAGGTCATGTGTGGGATCAGGACAATTAATGTCACTCAAAAATTGACTGCTACAACAATGAAATATACTACTCGCAAGAGAAGATAGACATTGGGGAAGAAAGCTTTCCTCCTCACATAGCCTAACAGAAAAGCCTGGCATAGTGAATGAAAAATATAGTTAACAATTCCTAATTTCACAAGTTATTGACTTTTTGACCTTTGGTGTTACTTCAGTCGCCCTCCTCTTAGATTTTTCTTCTTTAAAATAGGATCAGTAAGTGTCTGCTTCAAATGATTATTATGAGAATTAAATGAAGATGCCAACTAAGTGATAAGGACTCAATCAATTTTAAATATAATTAAAATTATTTTCTCCTGTGAAATTAAACATACCATCTGTCAACCAATACCAAATTCTTTTTCATCTGCTCTACCCTCATATTCTCCCTTGAAGAAAAAGTATAGCAAAATGATGATGAGCATCAGCTCTGAAACCAGACCATGTAGGTTCAAATCCCAACTCATAGTATGATTTGGGGGCAGATGCCATCATAGGACCTCAGTTTTCTTCTGTGCACCTACCTAGCAGAGTTGTTATGACAATTAAATGATTTGCTATATGTGAGGTGTCTAGAAGACTGCATGCATACAGTATGAATGTTTTAGAGTGTATAATATACACTAGTTCAGCATTACTTTTATCAGTGTGATTGAAGAGAAGCTGGGCATTCTGTGGATCTCATTTTACCATTGTGCCTTAAAAACCAGGGACCTGCTTCACCTTTCCCCTCAAACTTTGTACCCACCATGGTGGCTGTGGAGGAAGACATGCCTACCTCCTAGAGCAGCCCTGACTCAGTTGCTCTCTGGGCCTACCGTGCCCTCTGAAATTTTAATAGCAGCGGAAGTATGCAAAGTCGGAGATCCCACTTGGAACGCCAGGACTATGCCAAAGCTCTGGCTCAGCCTTTTCCCCAATAATCTGCATTACAGAATTAGGAAATCACACAGCTATTGACAAGACAATTCCAATAAGTAAATTAATTCATTAAACAGCTCCATGGGAACCTCATGGAGTTGAAGGAAAGGTTTTTGGCAGGATTCATGACTCAGGCATTTGTGAGCTCCTAGGAATAACAACAGTACAACACTAAAATCTCATCCCTAGCTTTAACTAACACAGGATCTCCGACACTGAGCATATTTTTTTAATATTTGTGAAATTACAAAATGCTACAAAGAGGAAAAATTGTAGAAAATGGCATATAGAGTATAAAACCATTACTAAAACAAACTTTCAGCTTTTATCATCTATTAAAAAAATAGAATATAAGTGCCCTATGACAGAGGTTCTGACCTTTTGGAGGCCTGGCTCCTAATAGGTGGGTGAAGACCAGTACCAGTCTGAGGCTCCAGGGGTAGGGATCCATGTCTTATGTAACAAGATTTTGTTAGTTTTCTTGAAGGAGAGGTTACAATTTTCTTGCCATAAAATGTTCTCTCCTTCCTTTCTTTTAAATGAAATCACAATATTTAGTATTAATATATTCCTAAGTAATATAGTCCAGCCAGAAAGCTATTTATTCACCAACTCATAACATTAAAACATATTCTGAATTTCAGCTCTCGGTGTCAACCTAATATACTCTGGGAACTAGATTCCCCCAAATGATGCTAACTTTCACGGGACAGATTTTACACTTGAGCCAGTAAAATTCATTCAATAGTCAAAGAACATATTAAACACTTGCCATACTGACAAATTCTACATTTGGCGCTCTCTGTTGATTTTCCCCCTCAAACCCAAGGACTTTTTCTAGTTAGCAATGTGTAAAACCAAGGATCAGTTGACCTCTCAAAGTACTGCTCCTTTGCAGTTTCTTGTCTGGGAGACAGTGCCTTCTCATGGCAAACTGCCCTGCACGTGTACCAAATGCACTGGAGAAGTTGAAAGGTCACAGATGTTTTGTTTACCTGTATGAAATGCTTGTAGTAACTGGTCTCAAATGTCTAACAGCTCTAAAAATATCTTCTTCCAAAACACCCCTGAAAAATATTTTGCACATAGAAGTGTAAACAAGGAGAAATTTTTGGAGGGAAAATTGATCGTAAGTAACAAAATTAACATTATATATTTCCTTGACTCAGTAATTTAAATTGTGTTTAACTAAGTAAATATTCAGAGAAGTTTATGAAGAGATCTATGGTCACAGTAGTGGTTTTGTTGGTTTCACTGCTGTTGTTAGCTGACAACCTAAGAAGAAACTAAGTACGTATTCATGGAAATTTGGTTCATTAAATATAATGCTTTTATATACCAAAATGTTGCATAATAGTTAAAAAGAACTTAAAGTATTTATATATATTAAAATAGTTCAAAATGGATTAATTGAAAAGAGACACAGAGCATATATATAGCATTATTTCATGTCTACTTCTGCATATAGAAAATTTCTTAAAGGGAAAACATTAAATTGTTAACAGATGCAATCACTCAAGGGGAGCAATGTAAAGACTTCCACTTTATACACCTTTCCTCTTTAGCATCTTACAGTTAAGTGCTTTTATATACATATATATTCCAACAGAGAAAAAAATCAGAGAAAAGAATGAGCCTCTGGGGATGAGCTCCTCCAGTGGTCCCACATTCACCGGCACTCCAACATGGATTATGGAAAATTAACTGGGCAATTACTAAAGTACTTTTACAACTGCAGGAAGATGAAAGAATATATGTAGAACAAGTCCATTTATACAAGGTCAGGAAAACAAAATATCCGGCAGTCCTTGGTGAAGAAGGAAGGAGAGATGTGCAGTGCTGGTAAGAGAAGCTTTGAAAGTAATTTGCCAACATCCCAATTTTTACTGGTAGCCAAGCCTACTATTTAAATTCTGGGTTGCCTTACAACATTTAAAGTAACCTCTGACAAGCCAGAATTAAGAGGATGGACTCTTCACATCAAAACTATAAGCTGATATAGCTCTCACCTATTTACCCCACACTAGTGTTAAAATTATGTAAATGAATATCTTGCATTTTACCTATTATTAGAAGAAAGCATCCAATTCTTTGCATTTTTTTTCCAATCTCCAGAGTTAGGAAATGCCATTTCTGCAGGCTGTTTCAACAATAAAATGACATCAAGCAGTGTAACTGTGGCTTGAAAAAGCCAAAAGATACAAGAAAAGAATCTCACATGCAAAAAAGCAAATCAAGGAATGAAAAACAACTCTCCTATCCAACCATCAGCTTCTTCTCACAAATCATTTGTTCCCCTTCCCTGTTATCCTGCCATCCAGAGTTCTGTATCTGAAATTCAAAGCAACCTTAAATTAAACTATATACAGGGGACTAAATGCAAGCGTTTCACTTACCATGACTTCCATAGTTTATGAGTTTTCCTTTTTAACAAATGATTTTTATTCACAGTATGAAAAACTGAGTTCTCATTAATCACTTCTGGGGTGCATGCGTGTGTGTGTGTGTTTAATTTATTGCATAGAGTAACACTGGGCAAGAAAGAAAAAAATGTTCTGTTGGTCATTAAAAGCCACTGGTTTTAAAGTAAATAATTAATACTTTTGCTTGCATGGCAAATAAACTTTGGCTAGCATTATAGATCTTTTAAAGATCTACTCATGAATGAGTCTTTAAATGTGCTTTCCCATTGCGAACCATACAGATAGGCAAAGGGTTTCTTATTTGGAAAAATGGAGCACATTACTGGGTAATATTGAGCTGCCTATGATCTAGCCAAAAAATACAAATAGTTCCATTTACTGAGGCCTCTCCAGAGAATTTTAAAGACCACAATTTGCTGCCTTCTAATTCTGAATTTTTGGCATAAAAATAAGACATCTTTGGAATGGGGTAGGTTTATAATCTACCAATAAGGCTATTGCCAGAAAATAAAGCATATTTAATTTCATTTAGCATTCAGAGTGGCAATGCTGTATGAGAAATTGAGTCTTACTGAAATTACATGGCAATATTTTGGTGAGTTTGAATCCTGTAGGAAGAGCTCATTCCACTGTGCATTCGTCTAATTGAATATTTTCCACTGACAGTCAAACTAAAATTGTATTATTTGGCCAAGAGCCAGATGTAAACTTTTGAAGTATTGTAAGTGTCATGTCAGAGCACTCCAAGACTGCAATAAATTTATGAAGTCAAGTCTTGCAAGACTAACATGGGTTCAGGAAATCCATTGTTGCCCTTAATGATCTGCTGTAACTTATACTCTGTTCTCAAGATATGAGCTATATGACTCTAGACAAAGCTTTTTGCTACATCAGGTGATTATCATTAGAGGTACATTCCGATAATTAAATGCGAGTCTGCATTCTTCTCCCAGAAGCGTATTTCTGAACCACAAAAAAACACACTAATTATACACACACATCACACATCCATACCCAAATACTCATGATTGATGAAGCATTACATGTGATGATGTCAAAATATGTTTACATATTGTGTGTGTGATTCATCATATTTTTAAAGATATACATTACATACTTGCTTATATAAGCCTATATATGCATAGGTAATTTTAGAAAGATAAACTAGAAATCATTCCATAGAAAATACTCTGGGAAATATGACTAGGCAGTTGGAATTTATGAGAGAAATATTTATATTTCACCATATGCTTCTTTGAACTGTTAATTTTATTTTTAATAGTAGTTACAATTTTATAATTTAAAAAATTAGTTATAAATATTTATGTATGGATTAAAGAAAAGAATGTCATTAATGTTGATTTCATACAGGGTGAGGAAAAAGTAAGTTTACAACTGCATATATGCAAAACAGAGTTTATTCTTGTTTAGTATTTATTAATTATTATATTCTTTTCCTTACAAAAACTGTAAACCTACTTTTGCCCCACCTTGTATAAATATGAAATTAATTTTCTATATAAATCAAGGAAAATGAATTCTTAAGAGAACTTTTTGTCATATCTACAGATCTAAACACACTGAACAAAAAAGTCAGTCTGATTTTCTTATGTTGTAAATACACCCTTAACACAACCTTAACTCTTATATGAAACTTTTAACTTTCATAGGCTTCTTAACCAAGCAGCACTGGCTGACACAAATGTTTACTGAAATTGATGACAACATTCTCCTATCCTCATTTAGCCATATTTTCAAACAGCAAAGTGGATACTCTTGATCAACAATGGAAACTTCATCCCCTTGCAGGGGACTCACAAATGAATTAATGAGAACCGGTAGTGTCTCCAAGATTAAATATTTGAAGTAATCTAAGAACTGTGACAATAAGAAGGTGGAACAAAAAGGGAGTAAATATGGTCCGTGTTGGGCTACAGTCAGCATATTCAAGGTCTTTCAGATACTTTAATAAAACTTCCTTAAGTGTAGAGTGTACACAGAGTCAAAGAAGAGTGCCTCAATTTCATGGAATGTGCTCTTTGCTTGAAGAGATCAGTGAGGGACATAAAAATGATTTGCCTTCCAATAATCTGTGACAAGAGAATCCAAATTGCAGTAACAAAAAGTTGAAAGAGAGTCATATTCCATAAAGACAAGAAATCAAGCTCTATTATGATCCTTTGCAGCAAGATTATATTCCACTAAAAGTCAACCTGGAAACTATCTCCTTTGGCAGAGCCCAGAATCTCTGTGTCAGTCCAGGGGTCAACTCTGCAATTATAACATTACTTCCAACAAGATGCCACATCTATGCACTTTTTCTTTTTCAGAAAATTCCCATATGTCCCTTTCTCACCCTTGACAGTTTTCCCTATTGTTAACAATGTGCATTAGGGTAGTACCATTTGTCACTATTGGTGAACCAGTATTGATCCATTATTATTAGCTAAAGTCCACAGTTTACACTAAAACTCACTCTTTGTGTTGTATTATAGTTTGGTGGGTTATGACAAAAGCATGATGTTATTTATCCACCATTACTGTATCATACAGAATAGTTTCACTGCCCTAAAAATTCACCTATCCACCCTCACCTTCCCTCTTCCTTTTCCAAACATCTGGCAATCACTGATCTTTTAACTGTCCCCATAGTTCCACTTTTTCCAGAATGTCAGATAGTTGGAATAATATAGTATGTAGCTTTTTTTAGAATAGCTTCTTTCCTTACACACATATGCATTTAAACTTCCTCTGTGCTTTTTCATAACTTGATAACTGATTTTTATGATGGAATTATATTCTGTTGTGTGGCTGTACCACAGTTTGTTTATCCATTCAGTTTTTGAAGGATGTCATGGCTGCTTGCAGATAAATGCACTTTTAAGTAAAATTACCTTTCTTTCAGCACTTTTTTTGAGCTTAATGCTGTTTCAAGTAGGTGACTGACAGCTGTATCACTCTCCGCTCTGCCTTCTCTTGAGAAACTGAGTTGCAGATGATGCAGGTTTAATTTCTCACATCTAGTGTTGGCTGTCCTTATCCTTTCTCCTTCCTGGTACCTCCTAAATAAAGAGATGCCCCCTGGATATACTTGGACCTCTACTCACTCCACAGACCCCTTCCCTGCATCCTGACACTTTATAATCTGTGTGTAAAATGGGTATACATCTGCTCCTAAAAATACTAATGAAAAGAGATATGAGAACTTCTAATATTACCCTTGGGTTTATGGATTGAAATGCATTCATCTACTCTCACTGCAACCATAAAGGTACTTAACTTTGGACACCTTAAATCAAGAGTATAGAGTTTGAATCAAAAAAAAATTCTGGGAAGGGAAATAAAAATAAATAGCATAAACTTCAAGTCTCTCATAAACGTTTTAAATGAAATGAATTTGAGGTTTTTAACCCTAGAGAGAAATTGGCCTGATGATAATTTTTGTCATTTAATAAATATGTATGATACAATAACATTTTAGCATAAGCCAAGATTTTTAGTAGATGAGATTCCTGTTGAAGGTATAGATCATTTTAGTACAATTCTTAATAAAAAGAATAGTATGAAATTAATAGTACCATGTAAATTAACCTATTAAATTATTCTGTAAATGTTTTCAGTAATTATACATTATATATACTATATCATATATCATATATGTTATGTTATATGATGTTTATCATATGTATTACATACTATTTAATATATATTTCAGTGGTTATATTTTAATAGTAATGTCTTGGTTACTTTAACATATTTTTGTATATATCCTCTATTGAAAATTTTTGTCACAGGTTGATTTGAGAGAGTTAATTCAATAAATATTGATGACTTATTTATTCTTTAGGTCCTGTATTTAAAACCTGCTAAACAAGTAATGGCTGCCTGTATTTGGGAATCAAAAATTTCCAAATATCAACAAATAAAACATATTAATCTGTTCATATCTTATTTTTATAATATGGCATATCTCAATAATAGACAAATACAAAAACAACCTACAAAATTGGGGAAAGGGATATGGTAGGCAAATATGCCCTACCACTCCCCTTCCCTGCCTAAAGTGTCACAAAGTTATAATTTCTTGAACCTATGAATCTATTAGCTTACATGGCAGAGGAACATTATTGAAGTGATTAAAGTTAAGCATTTTGGAAAGGAGAGAGTATCCTGGATTATCCAGATGGGTCCAATGGAATCATGAGAGTCCTTATACGAGGGAGGCAAGAAAGTCCGAGCTCTAAAAAGGACGTGTGAGGATGAAACCAGAGGTAAGAGTGGTGCAATCACGAGACAAGGAATGTAAATGACTTCTAGGAGCTGGAAAAGACAAGGTGCATGTTCTCCTCTTAAGCCTCCAGGAGAACTCAGCTCTGTGATCACCTTGAAGTTAGCCCTGAAAGACCCATTTCGGATTCTAACAGCCAGAACTATAAGATAATAAATGTATGTGATCTTAAGCCACTACGTGTATGGTAATTTGTTAGAGTAACAATAAGAAACTAATCAAGGAATAGCAACATCTATTATTAATTTGCTTGTTTCCTCTCAGAGCCATCTTAGGCTCTACTCTCCCTTCAGGTGTTATTCTTTCCTCAAGTTTCTAGGAAAACATAGCTAATTTAAGTGTGGACTGGTGACTGGTGGGTGGGAGGAACGGAGGATCCAAAGAACTGCCCTCCCCAGTTCAGGAGAGTTCTTTCTGTGTCCCTCTATGATGTCAGCTCCTGCTGGGTATTCTTTCCTGTTTACTCAAAACTGGACAAAATCATTCATATATTCCAGAGATAGTAATATTTTGAGACCATATATTTTAAGACATTTATATAGTTTTTATTAATAGCTTATCAGCTCTTATAATTGCATGTTGAAAAGAAAGCAAATTGTTAAAACCTGCTCACTTTTTTCAAAATGTTCTCTCAAATTTATCCCAGGTGACAGCAATCTGCTACCCATACTAGATCTTCCTTTTTTGAAACTCACATTCTTATACTACTTGATGTTGGATTTTTAGAACTTGTTACTGTTTGTCAGCTTGTTTTAGTTTGAAATTTCCAACAACTGTCTTTCCTAGTTGGATCTGAGCTTTCATAATCCAGCACACCCTATCTCCTCTCTTCGTTATTGTCACCTTTTAGCAGTCTGGATGTACTACTCAAATTTGACTTGGCAACACTTTCAGAGAACCAGTCCACTGAACCGTATCTCCACCTTTCATCCTGCATGCTCCACCAAGGCACTTGGCCTTGCAAGCTACAATACATAATTCTTTTAATATAAAGGTATTTTTATATTATAATATAAGGTGATAATGAAGTCTAGACAAAACACCCATTGATCTCATAAAGTTATGATAAAGCGATGAAAATGTACCATTAAATATTTCTTGAAATTTTCATAGATAGCTATTAAATAAGTATCTTTATAGACATGCTAATAAAAAATCAGAATAACAACAAAAATAAGAAAATAAATCTGCAGATGTCAATAATTTGTCCAGGTCCTGCATTTTAAAGGACAGTTGACTTGCCTTGTTTTTTTTAATAACTAAAAAGTAACTTTAAAATTTTCTTAGAGATATTATTTTTAGTAATTTTTTCTGAAATCTTTAAAAATGAAATATTTTAACAATATAAATGAAGCATTTTTACCATACTTTTCTATTATAAGAAAGTGTATAAAAGTAGGTGATTATTTTATTTTTTCACTCACAAATAACTATTAGCCTTCCCAGATATGAATTAAAATTTTATATCTTTATAATATCAAAGACTGCATTACTCATACTAAGTACATCAACAACACCATCCACTTCCTCTCAAAGTGAGCTGGGATTTCACAGTAATAAACTCTATAAAATTATATTTTTCTTCATAAGCCTATACAAATGTATTAGTTGCAGACAAAAAGAAACATACCATTAAGTTGTATTTGAGTCCAATTTGAAAAAAATCTAAACAGACACTATAGCACTATTTCCATAGTGCTTTTGGAAAAGCAGTAGGATGTGCAAGTATGATTAAGATTGGTCCCTAAATCACAAAATTACATCAACTCCAGGAGTTATGGTTACTTTCATCAGAAAGGTGAAAGTTGCCTGCTCAGTCAGATTACTTTCAGCAATATGCCAGCACTTGTTGGCCATATGTTTCAAGTTGTAAGATGTCCTGATAGAGTTATGGATGCAGTTCTGCAGTCAGGAAAATGACAGATTTCTCTCCCTTGAAGACATTAACTTTATTCCACTTTGTTGTAACACTGTGTGCAGACAATGAGAATGATATAGTAGTCCCCCATTTTCTCAATGAATATAATTCAAAAAGAGCCTGTTACATCTTCATGTGGTTTCTCTCTGACCTTATGAATTCCAGCTTATTCTGAGCCTTGTCTTCTACCAATGTTGTCTCAACTTGTGACATTCTCTTACTCATTACATGTTTATGAAATAGTAATGAATTATTTATCCAAGAATAAAACATTATTTATTATTATCACATGCCAGACAAAAATATGAATCAGTTAAACTAGTCACACTAGACTTATTGCACAAATAAGTGCAATAATAACTTATTACACATACTAGACTTATTGCACAAATATTACACAAATATTATGCTAATATTAAACATAAAATTAAATAGGTGACCAAAATTACAATTAATGACCATTTTCATATAGAAGACTTCACACTGATAATGAAATTTCAAAATACACAGGTATTTTAATACCATAACTTGCATTATATATTATTATATGAGAAGATGCTTTCTTTCAGTTCTAAATGCTACAGTGCTTTGTTTGATCCACATGTGCCTAACAGTTTAGCTTACATTAGATCTGCCTTATTATTCATTCTTAAACAGACATGAATTTAAGGATTTCTTCACCTCAAGGTCATGCCAGCTTTCTTGTATTTCTACTCTACCCTAACATATGTTTTGCATGCTGCTGCAAATTTTGCTTCTTCAGTGCATCCAATTACCACAGAAATTTTTGTTGATTTTTACTATCTCCTAATACAAAGATCTACCTCATTTCTCCCCCACCCCTGCAATCTTTATAGAGGTATAATAGACAAATAAAAATTATGTATTTAAATTGTGCAACTTGATGTTTTGATATATGTATACTCTATTTCCTTTTCTTAAATCATTTCTTTGTATTTGTCAGTATTTGTTTTATCCATTTAAAACCATAAACAGTTAAAGAACACACCTATGCATCACTTTTCCCTTTAGAGTCTGTGTTTCAGCAGATACTTAATGAGGTGTGATTATGGTAAAATGCAGCCTTTGGCAGGAATTCTGAATCATCATGAAGTTTCATTTATTCAACAAGTAACGTGCACCTGTTACACATCAGACACTGTTAGAAGCTTGGCACGCAGAGCAGAGAAGATGCCCTGCCCAAAGGGAGCTTGCATTCTTCCATTCTAGTTGTAGAAGACTATGAACAATGAATCACACAGAATTGTGATGCAAAAAACATAGTTCACATAATAATATACTTTGAAAAATACAAAACAAGATTCTGTGAAAGTGAATGGGGGTGGGAAACTACCTTCCTCGGAAGATGAAAGGAGGTCTCTCTGAGAAGATGTCATTAAGCTGAAATCTGAATGATAAGAAGATGCTAGCTATGCAAAGATCTTGCAGATGAGCATTCAGATATCAGGAAAGAACCTAAGACAGAATTAGTAGTACTTTTAAAACAGCAACTAGATACAAAATCAATATAAAAAAACAGTTCCTGTCTGTGTTAATATACACTAATAAACCATGAGAAAACAATCCCATTTACAGTTACATTAAAAAGGTTAAATACCAGGAAAGAGCTTAACCAATAAAGTGAAAGATCTGTAAACTGAAAACTGTAACACATTAATAAAAAAGTTGAAGATACAAATAAATGCAAAGACATTCTGTGTTCATGAACTGAAAGAATTAACATTGTTAAAATCTCCATAGTACCCAAACCAATTTGCAAATTCAATACAATCCCTATCAAAATTCCAATGACATTCTTCACAGAAATAAGAAAAATAATCCTAAATTTCGTATGAGACCACAAAGAGCCCAAACAGTCAAAGCAACGTTGATAAAAATAAAAAACAAACAAAAAAAGAAGGCAGGAGGCATCATGCTCCTTGATTTCAAATCCTATTACAAAAGTATAGTAATAAAAACAGTGTGGCATAAGTATGAAGAAAGGCACATAGATCAGCATAACAGAATAGAGAACCCAAAAAATAAACCCATGCATATATCATCAAACAATTTATGACAAAGGAGTCAAGAATATACAATAGGGAAAAGATAGTCTTAATTACTATCATTGGGAAAACTGAACAGTCACTTGCAAAAGAATAAAACTAGATCACTATCTTATACTGTACACACAAATTAACTTAAAATGTATTAAAGACTTGAACATAAGACCAGAAATGATAAAACTCTTAGAAGAAAACTTAGGCAGTGAACTTCTTGGTATCAGTCTTCATGATGGTTTTTCGGATTTCACACCAAAGCAAAGGCAACAAAAGTAAAAATCAATAAGTGGGACTCCATCAAACTAAAAACTCCTGTACAAGAAAGGAGACCACCAACAAATTTAAAAGGCAACCTACTTAATGGGAGAAAATATTTGCAAATCATGTATTTGATGAGAGATCAATATCCAACATATATAAAGAACTTAGTCAACTCAATAACAACAAAAATTCATTTAAAAAATGGATGGGGGCTCTGAATAAACATTTTTTCCAAAGAAAATAGACAGGTGGCCAACAGGTACATGAAAAGGTGCTTGGTATCACTAATCATCAGGGAAATGCAAAGCAAAATCACAATGAGATATCACCTCATACCTATTAGAATGGCTATTATCAAATAGACAAGAAATAAGTAGTGAGAATGTGGAGAAATGAGAACCCTTGTGCACTCCTGGTGGGAATTGAAATTGGTGCAGCCACTATAAAAGACAGTATAATGTTCCCCCAAAAGTTAAAAATGGAACTACCATATGTTCTAGCAATTCCATTTCTGAGTATGTTTCTAACAAAAATGAAAACATTTACTTGAAAAGATATATGCAACATCCATCAATGAATGAATGAAAAAATGTGATATATATGTATGTATATGCGTATATATGTATATATATAATATATATGAGAATTATATGAGAAGGGAACCTGAAGGCATTATAACAAGTCAAATAAGTCAACAGACGAACTAATACCATATGATCTCACTTATATGTAGAACTAAAAAAATAGCTCATAGGCTCATAAATACAAATAACACACCAGACTGATGATTGCCAGGGTTGAGAAGAAGTGGACAGGGTCAAAGACACAAACTTCTAGTTATAAGATAAATAATTTCTTGGTCTGTATTGAACAATGACTATAGTTAATACTGTATCATATATTTGAAAGTTGATGAAAGAATAGACCTAAAAGTTCTCAACACAAAGAAAAAAATCTGTAACTATGTATAGTTATGGATGTTAAATGGACTTATTGTGGTGATCAGCTTCCAATGTATACAAATAATCAATCATAGGTAGTATACTTGAAAATATTATAATGCTATATGTCAGTGCACCTCAATCAACCAATCAATCTACTGAATAGCTATTCCTGCAGTATATGAGGCAGGAGAAGAGAGACACACCAGTAAGACTGAAGGGATAAGTAGTACAATTCGTTACAGGGTTGCAGCCCACAGTAAATGTGTTAAGATTTATTCTACATGTGATAAATGAGATGAGATGATTTAATTGCTCTGGAGAATGAAAGATGTGCTGGCAAGATAGAAACAAAAAGGTCAATGAGGAGGTTACTATAACAACAAAAAAGTTTAGCTGCAGTAGAGATTGAAAAAATAAGGGAGTGTAAAATATAGTTCACTGCAACACTTTTTTTCAGGGCTTTTTTTTGAACACTTTTGCAAAGTCTTTAAATCCTCAGCACTAGACTATATGACTTTCTACCTCTGAAGAGTTTCATTGATTCACTTACCATGAAATCTTTCAAGTCTCAAATGAAAATTTTTCCGTTGGTTTATATATTTATTTTTGTTGTTGTTGTCATTACTGTTTTTCTAGTAAAGCATACAGTGAAATAAATGTGTCATATTTATTGCATTTTAAAACTGCAGTGTCCTACTTTCCTCTGATGCAAGTATTTTGCCTTTGTATAGCTATATGAAATTAGTTAAATGACATCAAATCATAGGCAAGGTACGACTGAAAAGAGAATATGCTACAAGGTGCCATCTGCCAAGTGTGGAACTTCTACCATGTCCATTCATATTTTAGAGCTATGCTCAAGACCCAATTTTGTCTATTTTTATCTGTACACTTATGTATTTTATAGACAAACCATCAGAATACTGACTCTGCCTGTTAAGCTGAGGTGGTTATAATTAAATGTGTTTTTTTAATATAGAAAATATTTTTCTTACAAATTTGCGTTCTTGGAAAGAAATGGATCTGGAAGCAAAATGGGGGAAAGTTTTTGTTTTGTTTTAAATCTAGTATACAAGTTGAAGATAATTGTATTGGCTTAATGCGACAATGTTATAGCCTCCAGCACAGAATTATTAATTTATAATTTTGAGGGAAAGAAAAGTGATAGTTCATATATAAACACTACTCATAAACCTGATTTTTTCTCAAATAACAATTTAACTTTTTTCTGAGGTCAGTTTTTTTCTTAAGGCAGTTTGATTAATCAAATATTTGTTCTTGAAACTCATGTGAAGTTTCCAACTTCCATTTGAATCTCCCAATGTCATCTGACAACATGCGAGAATGAGGCAAGCTTTGTACAAGGCATTAAGCCAAGACCCTCCCTGACATTTATAGTGATGACTACAGCAGAGTAAATTCCACATTCCTGCTAGAGGAATGAAACTGAGCAGAGTGGTATATTTGGGAACTAGGGCCAAACTAAGAGGAAGGGCTTTTGTAGTGGAGGAAAATGTAACTGGATTTAGTTACAAAGTTATAATGAGGGCCAGGAGTCTGGGTGGAGGTCACTTCTAAGGAGCAGTAATAAGTTATAGCACAAGATTTCCATTGCCCTCTCCATACTGCTGTAAAAACAAAAGAATTTGTTGCAGCTAAAATTCAAACAAGATGCAAGTGTATTTTGGCCTTTTCTGAGACCCATCATCACTCTATTTACCTGACAGGTACTCAGAACCCAGGTTCTCCCATCCAGCCCACCTAGAGCGTTGACAGATGAGGCAAAGAGACATTCCCCATTCTTAAGTTCAACAGCAGATGCAGATCTAAAAGGGAAAAAAGAGAGAGCAATAACTACCCAGAACTGCTTTCCAATGTAGCAAACACATCAAGTTAAGAGCTGTCAGGTGCTTTTGTCTCAGCCCTGAATTTTAATGAACATAACTAAGAGGTTTGTTCATTCACCATGTTTGGTATTTCATGCTAATGCTTTTGAAAGAAAATAAGAAAGACGAAGACTTGCAGGAATAGGTTAGTTTTATTGTTAACATGCTTTATTTAGAAGGGATTAAGGACTATGCCGGTGTCCTAGTTCTGCCTTTAATTCATTCTTGAGGTAGGGATAGGAGAAACAAATGATTCGACTATTTTCTTTTTATTTTTCTCTGGTTAATGTTGGTGGGAAAGGAGCCTTATAAGCTCCTACTGAAAATTAATTGCTGACACAGTGGTGACTAAAGTTGGTCTTGTTTTGTAGTAATGAAAATTCATAAAATTATAAAACCAGTCCTCACTCATGGTAAAATATAGTACAAAGATGGATGCAAAGTTATGTAAGCATGATCTTTCTTCCCTATTCCCTTCACATGACCTTTAGTCACATACCTAAATGTTGTTATGTTCAATATTCATAGCATTATTATTCTTTATTGGAAGAATTAAGTTAAGAACAATACCATAAACTTGCAGTTTTATTAATAACACATACATAAATGCTTCTATGTTTCTATTAAGCTAAATTACCAAATAAAAAGCTTCAATTTTTGTGGCTGGAATCAATTAGAAAGCAATGTTAGAAACTCATGAATTCAATTGAATAAATGTATTTTCAATATTTAAGACTATGATTTCTTTAAAGTTAGCAAACAAGCTTAGAGGAAAATAAAGGAAATAAATTTGAACTTTTGGCCCAGAAAATACCAAAGAGAAAAACATAAAAAATCTAATCCCTCACCCATATGGCAAATGTGGAAATAAGTATCAATTGTGGAATTTTTTAAAAGAATACTATTTTTACTGGGGTTTAAAATAGTTAAATAGAGATATTGGATAAATGAAGTAAGGAAAAGCTAATGACTCTATTGGTTAGATTCCTTAGTCTGTAAGTTATTCTCCAGAAATTTAAGTGTTTTGACAGAAGCATAAACTCAGCATCTTGCAGCTGGAACATAGTCCCCAAAGCAAAATTTACACACCGAATTTCTGGCTCACCATCAAGAAAACTTTTATCCAAATAAATCAAAAAAAATTATAGTGCTAGAAGGGACAATAAAATTCCCAAAGAGATAGAGACGTTGCATACCTTCCAAAAGCATTTACCTTCTTTGCTTTCCAAAATCACCAGTGTCGATAATTCTCCAATATCTTTGTGTGATGATGCAGTTCATAACCTCACACACTTATGACCAAAATCACACAATTTTCTGGAAGTCTAATTGCAAGTTATTTCAGTTGTAATTCAGTCGATTCCTCCTCTGTTGTTAATGAAAGATAACTGAACACAACCTCGCAGTTCATTTAGTCTAAGATTATTAGCATGTGTCAGTCTGTAACATTCTCTAGAGAAATGTTCTTTCCCAGTTTACCATAATGTAGCTAAAAGTTTTAGCCATAGCATTATAAAAGCATCAGCATTATTTGCATGGGCTGTATGCCTTGGGTAAAAATAGTTTTGAGCACTGTTCTAATATCCATTACATGGAAGGAAGCAGGAGAGAGTGTGTAAAATGTGGGGTCTCATCCTTGCCTGAGATCTGTTTATTCTGTGGTAGGAAAGAGGTAAAAGTCATTTTGCAATGTTTGCTGCAGTCTCAAAAGAAACAGGTTTGAAATACAATAAAACTCCTGAAGAGCTTTCATTCCAGATGGAATCTGAATCTGTTAGTCCCAAACAAAATTCCTGCACGAGGTCCTTTAAGAGCAACCAAACAAATTCCAAGAGGAAAAAGGCACAGTGGGATAGATGTGTGTTCTGCTAAGGGAAATACATAGAAAAACAGAACTGTAAGTGGAATAGAGCTGAGGAGCAAACATAAAGTATTCACAGGTTGATTTCAGGGAATTCAAAAGAATAAACTTTTATGTGAAGTTGTAAATGAGCCTTATGAAGGACCAGGGAAATAGAGAAAATGATCAAAGACCAAGAAAAAAAAAAGGTGCATAGGATATTAACCTTGCAGAAATAGCCTGTTTGATTTAAAGAACACACGGAAACGATCCAGAAAGTAAAGGCGGAAAATGAAATGGGGAACACAAAGGGCAATGAGATAGAGGATAAAAGGTTTTCAGATAAATCAAGCAACAATAAACTTATGAGAGCCACTGTTGCCTCTTGAGAAACCAAAAGGCAACTAGGTAATGGAAAAGGGAGATACGATGGATGTTACCCCGTTTTCTCCATCAGAAAGCAGAAGACATGCTGAACACAGATTCATTTCCTCCAAGGGAAATGAGACACTGAGAAAAAAATAATGAAAATTTAGAGTAGCTCAAAAATATATTTAAACAACAATTCTTAAGCCAACTAAATGTAGAAATCTGAAAGAACTACTAGTGACAGAAGAAATAAATATTTGCATACATTGCCTAGTGCAGGAAAATAAAATGTACAGTTAAAGTACATTTTTATAAGGGCTAACAATTCTTTTCTTACCATTAAACAGTAATATTTTAGGTACAGTATGAGATGGTTGGTTAGTCAAACAAAGAAAAAATTTTCTTTCTATTTGAAAGAAATGGATATAAAAAGATTGGTGAAATATGTTATAGATGCACCATTTTTAAGTTTCCTCATGATATAATCTTACTTCATGTTTACTACACCTCTACATTCTTGCACCTATAGAATTGTATAATCTTGTAACAATCTAAAAAAATTGTCAAGGTAAATATTGCAGAGATATGATGCAGACATGTTTAGCAAATATCTTTGTTAACTGCTTGCTAACCATTATTTTTATGACAATAAATTTTCAAAAAAATTTCTATAACATATGTTAATATTCTCTGTTCTTTAGTGTTCCACTTTAAATGCATTACAAATGAAAGTAAGTGTAGTCAACATTGTATGTCTGTACGTTGAGTCATAAAGAAACATTCACTTTGTTTATTGTGTTCATTTCAGTCAAATTCAGAAAGAAGTTATGCAGTTAAACCTGAGTAGCAACGGAAGAAGTCCGAATATGTTGTTTATATGCATGTTCTCTACTCCACATCTCCATATCCCATAATTTTCTGTTTCTTATAGCATCTCATTTCCCTCCTTGTTTGAGAGGAATCCATTGTCTGCACTGAATCCAGTGTCATGCACAACCTTTATTTTATCCAGGTCACTGAACCCAGGCATGTAAGGTTGTCTTCATTACTTTTTCACCACAAACAAGAACGAGATAGCAGTCTAGAAATTTTAAAATTCTCACCACTTTTTCATACTGAAACTAGTGTATTACCTCATTATTATAAGTCCAAGAAGAATTTATTACGTGGTATTCTGATACTTTAAATGTGTAACATCAATAGCATTCTCTTCATGACAGCCTAAGAATATTACAGATGCATACTAAAGTTAACAGAAAACATGGGAAAACAACTCTAATGTATTCCTCAGAGAGTCTCTTCAAGTATCTGTAGAACATTATCTATCTGAAGCACTGGCTCTTTTTTAAATGATAAATTTTACAAGCTCTATAGAAAATACTTTCAATTGCAGCATAATTGTAATAGAAACGCAGGTATCGGGACATCTGTCCTTTCATCTCTCAGCCATGAATAATTTCACTAATGCTTAGAAGTGTTGCACTCAAAGAGAGGACCTCTGTTGACCATTCAATCTTAAATTATTTCCCATCGGTAAGTGCTCTATTAAGGTAATCTGATTTATGCAATCTACACTGTAGCACAGTGTTGATTTTAAATTGATTCAACTGTAGAATGCATATATTACAATCAAAGCAAATATCCCTGAATGGATAGGATAGACTGATATAATGCAATACTCTGTTGATACAATTAACACTATAAACAATTTACCCTGCATGTCTTGCCATGCAGCTAGTATTTTCTAAAGACATAAACTGATCATCTTCTATAATGAACAATGAGCATCTAATTTTTGTCAAATACAAGATTAATTACTGTGCCTAAATGGCACATAGTTCTGATTCTTTAGTAAATTTTATTTATCAATGAGCTTACTCTCAGGAATATAAACTGTTGAAAAAGCTGTCTTTCTTGCTGTGGATGGTGTCATTCACACTTCTGTGATTTTACTTTCCTTTTTAACTAACAAGTTTGACTCTAGCTTATAAATCACCAATTTTAGCCTCAATCAATTTAATATGATGTGATGTACGGATAGCCTTGTGAAATTACTTAAAACTCAGGGAAACAATTTTTTTAAAAAATGGAGGGTTTCTGATAAAAGTAGATTTTCTTGTTAAAGCAAAATGTTTAATATCATGATAAAGTAGAACACACACTCATGGCTCTACTAAACTATTAAAAATTAAGCACATCAAAAATAATGCTATTAGCTGGGGGGTAATAGAAATTACCTTATTTTGTATCTAATTTTATCCTCTTTCTCTAGTATTTAGATTACCCTTAGTTTCTAAAGATACACATTTAACGAAAAATACTACTAATTTTATATCACTACTACCTTTGGATTAATGCACCCCCAAGTAAGCAAAACAAAAGCATTTAACAGTAATCTTTTAAAGCCCAGACATTCTTAACATGTGAAACAAATCTAGGGTCCAAAATATTACAGAATCAGTCCCACTGATGCACTCACTCCATGTGATATGAGCCATGTTCACCATGCACTCTGTGAAGAGGCCAAAGAAATATGGGCTGAACAGAAGCATATATTTTAATTCATCAGACAATTTTTTAAAATATCCTGTGCTATTTCCAAAATTAAAATTGTTGTTGAATGGGAACACCCTCTACTGCCTTTGACATTCCAAAGGCTAAGTTCAATATTTTGCATATTGTTCTCCAAATAGAAAATTGATGAATAGAAAATACCAGATCAGCTCTTAATACCAGAGGGGCAGTTATCTGGGAAACTATTGTTAGATACACAGATGAGGATAAGATAAAAGTAGAGACATGCATAAGCAGTTCAAAAAAATAAATATTGAACAAATACCTAGCATACACAATTTATTTTAAGCTAAATACATAGAAAGTGTCTGGCAATGCTATTTTTTTTCCCAGAGCTTTGTGGTTAAAAGTATTCATTTAACATAAGTCTAACTTTCAAATGCAAACATAGAGAGTAACATTGTTTCCAGATGTAGTTTTAGGAGATCATGTCTTGAGTAATTGAAGCAGCATAGAATACAATTTATTGCCAAACAATTCCAGACACTAGGAAGAAAGTAGAATTAAAGTACTCCAAACATCACATTCCATGTTCTTGGAAGCTTCTTTTTATGCCTTGAAGTAACAACATTCGTTTTGTTTTTATACACAGACACACGCATACGTATACCATAAATAAATAATAGTTAGTTTACTTGAAAAGATAGGGTAAGTTCCTGGAAATATATCATCTCCTCCTGGGCGTCCATTGTTTAGTTCTGCCTTGCTTTGTTTTGCTGTACATGTATACATGATGTTATTTAGTGTAGTAATTGTACATGTAATGAAAACTCTTTAGATGTTCACTTTGTCCCACTCTACTTAGTACAAAGGACAGACAGTTTGACTCCAAATGTGAACAGCAGCTCTTAGCTCTCAGCTCTGATGTGCTCAAAATAGTTTATGTCCACATATAAAATGAGCCATCAGAAATAGGACCTCAATCCATTACAATGTCAGAAGATCAAGTTCTCAGTGAGGCAATGGCTACATCTCCAAACCCAGAGCCTACATCATTGTCAGAGTCTCAGGATTATTTAGGTGAGCTGATTTACTAACATGGTAGCTAGCAAGATTTGTGTTCTTGGAAGGTGATTTACAAATTTAATTCATTGTGTTCCACAAACTGTAAATAACCTCTACTTAGAAACAAAACTTCAAAAATGCTGATTTTAAATATCAAAAAAATACAGAAGTCCCCAAATATATTATTCCATTAGATGGTATAGGTAAAGGCCATAGGCAAGATCTGGTTAAACACATTCTCACTGCAAAGATTAAAATGATGAAAATAGATTTTTCTGTTATTTATAACCTTTATTTCCCATTTTGAAATGAGAAATGCCCATAATAGAAAACAATCACAAGGAAGATATTTTTCTTCCACTTTATTATGCTCTTAATTGTTCCTACAATTTTTAGAATTAAATATTAGCATCTAGGAGCTTCTTGGAAGTCTAGTTTATTTATTCAATGTATCATTGCTTCTTATATAAGTCTAGGGAAGTCAAAGGATTTTTGTCCCATCATGGAAATCAAGCAGGTCCAACAGGAGAAGAGGAAAATTAGAACCTCGATAAGGTGGTCTGAGCACCTGGATCCAAACATCACGAAATCACACCCCTAGATTGTCTCATTATATTAAACAATAAATTTCATTTTTTGCTAATTAAATTTGGTTTGATTCCGTTTGTAACTGAAGGGATTTTTACCTATACTATTATTAGATTATGGGACAGGTAAACATTATGGCTACGGTTTAATTGGACATTCCAAAAGTCCATTGTACTTATGGCTCTGCTGTTTAGTAAATCCATTGCAGCCTTCTTTGGTGGGGTTTTTGGATAACATATCACGAGACAGAAGGAATTCAAGAATGTATTCATTCCATAATAATTTTTAATAACTATAAGCCAAGGGAACTATATCAATATGATCTCCACTCTCAAAACAGTTTATGTTACAGAAAGACAAAAACAAAATAGGTAAGCAAAAAATGATAATTTTGTAAGTTTTTAAAGGAAACAAGCAAGGTGTACGTGCTTAATCAAAAGAAAAAGATCAGCAGAGATTTCTATGATGCCTTAAGACTGAAGTGGGGCCCCTAAGATGAAAGAGAAGTCACCATTTGAAGACAGAGGAGAAAGAATTTTATAAGAAGAAGGAACAAGGTATGCAAATACACTAAGGCAGAATAAAGCATAGCTTGTTGCAGGAACAGAGAGAAGTCACAGCATGACTGGACACGATCAGCAAGGGATGGCGCTGGAAAAGGAAAGAGGGTTTACAAATCTAGCAGAATTTTGTAGACCATCCATCATTACCATTTTGGAATATTTTTTCTTAGTATAGTGCAAGACCATTGAAGATTTTTAAGCATGGGAAACGTGATTATATTTAGATGTAATAGAACCACCCTTGATATTGTGCAGGTGAGTTTTAGTGAGTAAGTGTAGAGGTAAATGAAGCAAGTTGGAAAACTGTTTCATAATTTAGGGGAGAAAGGATAGTTTCCTAGGCTAAGAATATAACAACGCTCTACAGAAAATATCTTCAAGATAAAATTAATGGGGCTGTGTATAGAAGAGAGTTAAATTAAGGGCCAAAACTGTTACTAATTTAATTGTAGGGTTTCGGGTACTCAGATAGGAAATAATACTCAGTGAGTGAAGGATTTGGTGGACAGGAAATTATGGGAGAGAAATGCAATCAATGTTGGGCGTGTTAATTTCTGAAGTGTCTGTAACTGTTGCTTACTATGAACCATGTAAGCTCAGTGTTTCTATTACAGAGAGGGAAACAAAAACAAGCACACAGAAAATTAAATAATGGAATTCTGTAAGTTTTATGAAGAAAATAAAAATGTATGAGGTTGGCAAATAGAGAGATATGGCCCAAAGGTATAAATTTAAGGGTCAGTTTGAGAGATTTGGCCTGCAGATAAAAATCTGAACATATGCACGAGATTATGTTTGAAGTGGTGGCACTGGATGAGATCATGTTGGAAGAATGTGAACAAGGAGCAAAAGAAAAACATAGAAAGAAGTGGAGAGATACTGAAAGAAAAATTGGTATATCATACTCTGGTTATAGGCATGCAATCATGTATTTTCCCTGCCTGTGTTTCTGCTTTGATAATTCAGGAACATCAGTCAAAAAGTGAACACTTTTGATAGATATTTAGTCATATTTCATTATATTTATTAGACTCTAATCTTTGGCCAATTAAAGGATTTTTCAAGTACGTTAGTTTATTATTTACATTTCTTGACAAGCCAGGTTCATACAAACCAGAAAGGAGTCATAACTTGTCTGAGAATTCCCAGTCCAAGAACAGGAACTAGAACTCTGAAGACTCACTCTAATGTGTCCATTGCCTAGATCCCATACGTTTTTCAGCACCTTGTTTTGCCTCCATTAGAAAGACCCACAAAATAACATCTAATGTGCAGAAGCAAAGTTCACTAAGCACTTTGTGAGAGTATCAGTTATTTTGTACATTTACATATAAATTATTCTTAATTATAGATGTATAATTTAACAGGTCAATGGATTTGTTTCTAAATGTATAATAATAGTTAGGGCATTTTTGAAAATATGCCTAATTACTAAGAAACTATATATTTTTATTGCTGGTACCAATTCATACCTAAAAAGCTGTGCCCTTCACTTCTAACCAAGAAAACGAAGGCACTGAAGCTTTGCAGACGGGTTTGATCATGGGGTCACATGCCTAGTAAGAAATATATTTAATTTGACAGTCTGTCACTGTTTAAAATATATTTTATTCTAACACCAAGTTTGAACTTAAGCTATTTTATATATAAAATATATAATAGCTAATGACTAAAAATTATAGCATGTATTTTTTAAAAGATAAAACATTTTTTTCTTCCTTGATATTTCTATATTTAGAAAGTCATTGCCAAATCCACTTTAGAGTTTATAAATAAATAGTAATAAGTTGGGGCTAAAATTCATTAGTTTGTCTTACTATAGAATTATGCTACAAAAGCTTGATAGTAACATTTAAACTATATCACACATATTATAATTAATTTGATTAATTCTCATTATTGATAAATCTGTAAAACTGAAGCTGAATTAAATCATGTTTTCAGAGAATCCAAAGGACGTTTTTAGGCTCATATGATGTTGTGTGAGACTTTATCATGAGCCGGTCTCCATTTTAAACTGTTCAGGAAAAGATAATCAGAATAATATTTATATTTTTTAATGTGCCTTCCACTAAAAATGAAACTGGCAAATGGTAGGTAGTGCCGGGCTATTTTTAAGTATACCACTCAAAATTGATGAATAAGCAAATAATTATTACTTTTATAGAAAGACTTATAGAGAGCTATGATTCACTTAGGGAAGTATTACATGTCATCACTAGTTTACATTTATTGTGTCTAAATTCTCAGAAAGTCAGCTGAAATATTTCAATCAAGATTTTAGCAATAACTGTTGCACACCAACCTATGTTTGGCTTTTTGTAATTAAAATTCATAATTGTTTAATTCCTCTTACACATCACCCAAAAATTTCATAATTGTTTAATTCCTCTTACACATCACCCAAAAACTTCATCATAGTTTAGATCTGATTAAAACATGACAATTGAGGGTACTAAGATATGACATCTATTCCTGAACCTGATTGTGATAGACTGGAGGATGGAAAGTTACTTTGACGTGCATCCTGAGTACAAGACAATATTAAAATAAGTTTCTGTGGCAGATTAGATGTTGCCATGAACACAAATATAAAATCCATAATGCTTAAAAACATTATAACAGCATACTGTATATTGTTTTTCATTTCATGCTCCTTAAACACTTGGCTTATTTTCTTAGTCAATCTTCTTTTCTCCCTTATATGCTTTTGGCAGATAATTGTTTTTCTTCATGCTACTTACAAGTTGAATTTCCTTGCTTGTCTTTGAGATTTTTAGCTTTCTGTTTCATTTTGTTTTGTTTTTCTAGGGGGTCAGGGGTTCCTAAGTCTTTTTTATTAAGAAAAAATATTGAATCCAGGTATATTTGACCTTATGTAATGAAATGTCTTAATATCTTGGTTATAAATAAATTGACACTTAAAATAATATATGAATATATCTTAATTTATGGACACATCAATAAGCTAGATATTTAGGCATTTATTCTATATAATAATAAGGATATACTTCTACACATTTTGCCTAATTCATCTTTCTCATTACACTCACTGTCAATGCTTACTTTTAATCTCTTGTGCAAAATCTATTTTCTCATTTTATTCTCATCAAACTAAGCATTAATTATTTATGCTGTGTTAGTAATTCTAAATCTTACTTATGCTTGCTGTTCCATAGCAGTATCACCCCTGCAAACCTTGGCTAACAGCATTAGGATCACAGGGATACGCTGAATGCTGCCATATCAGAGAAGCTTGTAGTGATTGTCATTTCAAAGACAAGATGAGACGTAGAGATTTACCCAGAGTAGGGGCCTAATAACATATTGTTATTATTTGTTATGCCATCCACATTTTCTGTTTTATAATACCGTAACATTTATAGTATATGTTCCCCCAAAAAAAGAAATCCTTTCACATACTTTTAGGTATTTTTCTGAAACATAGAAGCATGTGTATTCTGTCTAGCTTTTCTGTTTCCCCTATTAATTCCCCCTTAGTGCAGGGTCAATATTATAGCTAAAAACTTGTCTCTATCACTAATCTCATGATCAGTTATGAGGTAGTTGAAAAATCAAGTAAATTAATTTAATCAAGGGTACCAACACACAAAAAAATAGGAATTTTGTTCGAGGTCATACTGTTTTTCAAAAAAGTGAGAAATCCAGAAGGTAATTCCAGAAATGCAGACACCCTGCATTACTCTCCCCTAGAATATAGGGTCCAGCACAAATAACACCCCTTTTTATTCCAGAATATTTTATTACAACTTCATAAGCATGTAATTCTGTAACATAATATCACACTCAAGCACACCATATGACATTCTAGGTGAAATGTTCAAATTAAAACTAAATTATTACACCTATATGATTACCCTACCAACCACACACAAGCAGAACTTACTTCTGCGAGACCCTGTATATTTCCAAGATAAGTTACTTATGTCTGGGCTGGGATTTGGGGAAGGTGGGAGAGTTCAGTGCTTAGCATCTGGAAAAATAAGTTATCTCATGTCAAAATCAAAGCAAGCAAAGCAAAGTACTGTCCAAAGTAGAAAGCTTTTTCACCCATTGTGTATCTCCTGCTGAATTAAGGGTACCTTACCAAGAAAACAACTACAGGTTTAGGGATTTGTTTTCAGTTGATCAATCAACCCCCAGATCCTGTTTGACTGTGGATCTGCCTCTAATTGTAAAGCATTCCAACAGTCTTTAACTCTTAAATAGGCTAAATGGCTGTGGCTGTATTTACATACCCATTATGATCTGTGCTGCCTCCTCTCATTGCCCATCCTGGGATTGTTAAATTGGTTAGAATGTTGAGACACTAAAGAATTGCTCTTTCCAACACTTTTTAAAGACACAGCTGTCATTGGTACATTAGATAATATACTATCCTAAAACTTGTTTATTGCCTCCTCATTCTCATTGTGACTCTCATTCACAGAAAATAAAACTGTTTACTCTTTTTTGGTAAAATTATACCCTCAACTATTATTGATGAAAACATGAAATCAAAGTTTTTAAAGGTCAAAAATAAAATCCATCTAATATATTTACCTAATGACTGCTAATTGAATACTAAGATTCACTTCATAGGTATCATACAGTAATTGTTAGGAGTTGAATCTGAAATTAGACTGTCTGGTTCAAATACTGAGTCTCCTACTTATCTAGCTTGTTATCCAATGCGAATTTCAGTAGCTTGCTTAATAGATGTTTTATCTATCAGTTTCTTCTGTTTTAAAATGAATATAATAATAGTCCTTACTTTGCAGGATTATTTTAGATATAAAATGTGTTAAAATTTATAAAGCACATAGAAGAATGCCTGGACTAACAGTATTTCTTAAATTTAAAAATATACATATAGAGAAATATATAAAATAATATATAATATAATTCATTTCCAGAGGTATTAATCCCATTTTATAAATACAGTAATTGATAACTCAACCATGAATTAATCCACTCATTCATCAAATTTATACTGAAACTTTACATTCTGGTTATTGAATGTAACCAGAAGGGTTACACAGATCATAACCATTCAGTAACTGAATGGTTACTGAAAACTTTTTACAAACTAGTAGAGCAGTTACAATCTGTGTTTTTTAAAAATAAATGAACAAGTTTACTTTATGAAGAACATGAGAAAGAGGCACAGAAAAAGATACAGTCTGAAGAGCAATTCAGAAGAGATGTATTTTTTAACGGAAAGCACTGTGATTCATGACCTTTCTATTTTCACTCAATTGCCAGAAATCTGCCTATCTATATTTAATACAGTCTAAGTGGTCATTAAACAATGCACAAATGTAAAAAAAACCATTGGGCCTCCTGGAAAAGGCCGTTTTGTAAACTCTATCTGTGCATGAGGGCAGGATCAATGATTAAGGGAAATGCTATGGTGACAGCCAAAGTGTAGTGCTACCCTTGTACTTTTCTTTCTGTTTTGCTTTCTGCAGAGAAAGTAATGAATTTGAGATCTGCTGAGAAGAAAAAAAGCTAAAAAAGTTAAACCATTAGTGGCTATATATGACATTGTTTAAAAGCAGCAGTTCTAAAGCTTGACTCCCTGGGTTCAAGACCTAGTGTTGCCACTCGCCTGCTATGTGGCTTTGAGTAAATAAATTTACATTTCTGTATAGTTGTTTCCCCAATTGTAAAAGATAATAATAACAACAACAATGATAACAATAACATTCTTTTCTTTATTAGCAAAATAGTATAGTGCTGGATATAAAAGAGGTGTCCGATAAATGATAAGCAGCAAGCTTAGTTACTAGAGCATGGCCTCTGAAATAACATTGCTTAAATTTGAATTCTGGACCCAGCAGTGGCAATATGTGAAAAGCTCACAAGTATAACTTAAACACCCTATAACTATCAATCAAAATGAAATAAAAAAGAAAACTACACATTTACAAATGAAAGAAAGGAGAAGAATTTTTATGTAATTTATATAGAAATAATCAGTCAGTTCTAGTTCATTAAACAATAAGGATGATTTCATTTTTAGCAGCTTAAACAAAAGGTGAGGTTCTGGAAGACCATGTGGGATTGAAAATGTTGCTGAAACCATTTCTCGAAACTATAATCTACCACAGTCTACCTCTGCTCGTAGCAGCTTATACCCCTGTCATGCACAATACCATCACTCCTTCCCAAAGATCTCTGAGAGTCTTATCCCATTATGGCATTAATTTTAGGATGGAGCTCTAGGATCTCATCATCTAAATCAGGTCCAGTTATAGATGAAGCACCTCAAGTACAATTGATCTAGTATAACTTCTCAATAATAGTTCCTGTCGGTATGAAGACCTGTGAACTAAGGTCTTCTAAGAGAAGTTATATGCCCCCCACAACCCCACCACTCTATGGTTACACATGCTATATAGATCTTTCAGTTAAAAACATAGAAAAAATCTTAACAAAAAATCACAGGTCCACAAAATTTCTAAATTCCAGCTGGGCACACATTGCCAGGAATGATTCTCCACAGATCTTGGCTCTGCTTTTTAGACATTTGGTATCTTCCTCTAAGTTATTCTTCATTTGTCACCAAAAAACTGTTGGTGTTGGCAGATGGATTTTTTAAGCTTATTTATTTCCTCCTACAGAAGTTTGAGGAGCCAAAGTCCTCTTTTTCATCAGGTACTACCTTTGTCTTTTAGTCTAAGCTGAACTGTTTCCGCCAATATTAGTCTCTTAAAGAGTCTATGGATTTCTTATAAATTTTACTGGAGTTTACTCCATTAAATAAAATCCATGCTCATTCATCTCCTTGAAAGAGACTTTCTGTATCATGATTTTCTGTAATTGTATTTTAGGGCAATGTCCCTTAGAGTCTTAGAAGACTTATTTTTCAACAGAGAGAATCTCTGAGATACAAAAAGGAATTTCTGTCAGGTCAGTACGACCTTAAATCCTTCTGGTTAACAAGGATTATACAGTTATGTCTTTATCAATAGATCACGTGTTTTATGACAGTACACTGATACAATCTTTCTTAATTTCTTGAATTTTGTACTGTTTGTATCTGGAGAGGCTGGGAATAAGGAAAAAGTTTATTTTCAAATTACCAAGAACTTCTTCATTTGCATTTACTAGTTCCTTCTCAGCTTATCTTTTCCTGTTAAATTTTACAATAGGCAGTGAAAAAAAAGACAAAAAAAACCCTTCATCACTCTGGCAGAAATCTCCTTAGCTACATCATCAGTTCATAGTTATGTTTTCTATTTCACATTACTGCAGGCAACTGTTGTAAAACTTTCTACAACTACACACATTTTCCCTGGTCTTCAGGTTCCAATAACATGTAAATTAATTTCATTTAAGCTATCCTCAACAGCCAACTCAAATGCCATCAGGCTTTTTGCCTTTTGTTCTTCCATTTTTTGCCTGTACCACAATCCCAGATCTACATGGCTAAATTTGAGGATCCCTTACATCAACACTTCTGGGAAAAAATATACATGTGTAAATTATAATAATTTATACATAACTTATATATAAAATTGTATCTATATATCTTTATGATTATGACATATATTTATTTCTGGTTGTCTAGTGCTACTCTATTAACTGTGAGTTGACATGGACACCTGTCTGTAGTGTCCACAGTGTTATGGATGAGACAAGACAAATTCACATGGACTGCCGAGTCCTGTGGAGGAAAAGGGGCGGCACAGCTACTCTCTCAAGAAGAGAGCTCCCTAACCCTTGCTTTGACAAGCTTTTATTGGGTTCGGTTTGCACAGGAATAAAGCTCATCAATCATTGTCAGGCAGAAATGATTAAACAATAGATAACATTCAAAGAACTCTGAGGGCTTACTCTGAGTCAGGGTCAGATAGTTAAAGGGCTCCGTAGTGGCTTATGGTCCTAAGGTCACTCACTCAGCCTTAGCCATGGGGGTGGTTATAGCTTCTGAAACCAGGCAGGGTGGTTTCCAACAGTGAGTATTTATTTTTCTGTATTTTTATACTTTGACATCTGGGCCTTGCTTTTCTTCTCTCTCTCTCTTTTTTTAAATTGTTGTTCAAGTACAATTGTCTCCATTTCCCCCCACCACTCCCACACACTTCAGTCATTCCCACCTCCTCACTCAATCCTCTCCCCCTTTAGCGTAGGATCTGCACTTCCCAGTGCCTGCCAATTCCTAGAGATAGTAAATAACTCACTTTTGAGCGTTCCTTTCCAATGCAAATTAAGCAATCCAATCCAAAGCCCACACTTCCAAACAGAGCCACCATTCCTCTGCTCTAATCACCTCAGGGCCAGGGCCCAGACAACTAAGGATGACATCTCTGCCACAGAGCCCACTGAATTTTTCAAATTAACCAATCTTAAACCTGCTTACCTGCCCACTCCTTCCTAAGGAACCACCATAATGTGACTTGACCACACTTTTCTTCCTTCTACCTCTTCCCAGACCCTAGTGCTTTGCCTTGTGTCCTTCTGTAGCACGGAAGGTCCCTCTGATTTCCAGTGCCAGTCCTCTCCTGATCTTTTGCCTCACCAAAATAATAATAAAACCCGTATTTAAAAACTGTTATATAAAAAACCAAGGTAGAAGCTTGAAGTAACACATAAATTGGCTTGCTGAGTTTGGCAGAACCCACTAAATTGGATAATAAATTAGTAGAAGTAGCGTGGTTCTAGAAGAGTATATGATGCTAGGATAGTGAGGAAGGCATTTCTGAGAAGTAATTATTACCCACATGGGTCACAGTTTAATTTTTTTAAAGAGATAAACTAAAAGATATACTAAATTTATCTCCTTATTCTGGTAATTTGATAAAATAAGTCAAGTTAAATGTTTGATAGTCACTGTTTAAAGCATTAACATTCATAAAAATCAGATATCTATAATATTATTAAATTTTAAGTTAGAATAATTATGGTTCATGAGACACTCCTCTTGCAACTGCCACATATAATTAATGTTTCAATTCTGGGTGTTTTAATCCTCTACTTTCTCCCTGTATAAGTATATTAGATCCTTTGTATGGACTGGGAAAACTGTCCCATAGCAGCTCCCCATAACAAGAGCTAGAAGGGACATTTACACATTTCTTACTTAATCCTTCTAACTACCAAGTTATTTCTGCCCTTTATTTTTATACCATCCTTATGAATTAACAAATACCATCACCCAATTTTGTTCAAAAATTGGATTCAATACAACAGCATCTTCCTAATATATATTTAAAGTTTTCACCTCAAGTGCCTTTCATTTATTTATTCAACAGGAGAGATTAAACATTGTATGAATAATGTTTTTCCTTACAATTTGGGATTATACAAATTATCACTCTTTTTAAATTCTGAATTCACATTTATCTTTTAAAAGTTTGAGATTTACAGATGTTTGATTTTGAAAGTAATGATTTGATGCTGTATATTTTAATTAATTATTCCTGCAAAAATTGTGGGAATTTTATTCCAACTTTTGAAATAATCAAACATCTCCTGGGAATAACATAATGACAATAAACTATTTATAGAACTAGTACTGCTATAAAATTTTAATTTTGGTAACTTCCTATCTTTAGTGGTTGCTGGTGTGATCATCAGAAATACCCAGGAGATTCCAAGATTTTTATTTTTTCATATTTTCAAAAAGAAATATCTGGGATAAAGCATTTCTCTGATTAGGCCAAAGACACAAATTTTTTTTTGAGAATTTTATATTTATAAATTGTTTACTTTTAATAATGAATGTTAGAATAGTCATTCAATTTAAAAATTTAGCTTATAAATTAGTAGAAATAAAATAAAAATGAAAAGAAGACTTTTCTATTTTCCCTGCTCATTTCAAAAGATAGCAATGCAAAACAAATGTTGAATTCTTATTTTGACTGAATAAAAACACCTAATATGTCTTGAAATCATTATGAGAATTCCAATTTAAGGCTATCTTCATACAATTTCTTTAATATGATAAAATTAGTTGTTGTTGACTTATTACTAAGATTTCCTAGTGATAGATGGAGGGTTGAATTGCTATTATTTTGAAGTACATAATACAGGGGTGAAAATGGTTTTATAAACAATTGAAATCTCCAAAAAGAGGGAAGACTCCCAAATTCTTTTTATGAGGCCAATATTATACTAGTACCAAAACCAGATAAAGACACAACAAAGAAAGAAAACTTCAGGCCAATATCGCTGATGAACATAGACGCTAAAATCCTCAACAAAGTATTGGCAAATCGCATTCAACAATTCATCAGAAAG
>CM052538.1:33244753-33266238 GCA_028533065.1 Trachops cirrhosus
CTGGAATGGGAGTAAAAGATTGAAACTGTACTGAATAATCTAAAATAAAAAAAAATTTAAAATAAAAAAAAAGACAAAAAAAAAAAACAATTGAAATCATTTATTTAATTTGAAGAAGAAGAATATAGGCAGAACAGAGAATACTTAACTTTTACCTGTGGAGAGTAAACTGAAGCAGAACAAATAGAAAACTGCCAGCACCATTCAGGAAATCAGTGCCATGTGAGCGGATGTAAGATAGTGAGTGCAAATCACGATGGCTGTGCAAGAATGTTAGCGTCCATGTCAACAGAAGAATATTTGCTTCTTTTATGCAGGTTCAGTTGTTGCCGTTGTTGTTGTTGTTTTTGGTCAGCTCAGGGCAGATCAATTGATAAATCAGTTTGTACTCAGGCACTGCTCTGAGACAAGTATTTACATTTTTATTTCAGATGTTTTTCTACTATTGCTCAGATATTTTAAAAGAAAAATATAATTTCTGGGTACTGAGGGAATAACAGTTTCCTGATTATTTAGACATGTCTAGAACAATAATAATATTTTGAAATACAAAATAAACATAATAAAAACTATTTTTTCTTAAAACCTTCCTTTTTCTTGGCTTTCTTGAAACTACACTTCCCTTAGAGGATCTGTGGTAGCAAAGTCCTATTCTCACTCTGCTGCCTTGTTTTTCTAGGCTGACTCTCTAAGTTCACTTATGTTCAAACCCTCGAATGGAGAATATCCTTGTTTTATATTGGCATGAATGAGAAGGAGAGCATTCAGGGAGTTACAAAGAAGCTATATATAATCAGAAATTGCATTTGAAGCAAGCTACAGAGAAAATCAAATGATATTAAATTTAGCAAAACAGCCACAAAATGAAACTACCTTACTGAATCTCATGATTATGCCAAACCACTCTTCAGACCCCAAATTAACATCAATCTGGAACTTAACTCACTTTATATCATAGACCCATAGAATAAATACTGTTCAGAATAAAGGAGAAACTATTTCCTTAATTATTTATGAGGTCTACAAAAAAACAAAAACAAGGATATAACACTGAGGATATTCAACTCAAATGTAATCTTGTTACTAACCTACAGCTGCAAGAACTGGAAAGAAACCAAAATCTTACACAAGAGACTGAATGGCTTTCAAAGAATGTGAAATGGAAGATATTCTACTGGAATAAACCAATTTACTCCAAGAGATAATCTAAGGAAATAACCATTGAGAATGATGTTTCTACCAGAACTAGCAATAAGCACCAACTTATTTAAGCCAACTATTCCAGATGCCCATCCATGGGCACAGAGCTGCAAAATCAGACGGTATGACCCAGGTGCCAAAGAAAAACCTTAAAAATCACCATGCACAGAAAAATAGGGCAGTTGATCTTAATGCCATACAACAGATGGCAATAGAATGTAGAAACATTATTTTTTATACCTTGTGCCAAGATTGGAGGTAAAAGGAGTCAATAAACATTCCCATTCGCGGTAAGAAAATATACTGTTGTGTCAAATCTAGGATATTCTGCTGTCCTCTTCAAAACTGAGTAAAATGCCGAGAAGCAAAGCTTTATTTTAAACCAATCATATTCTTTAATTAAACAGATTTACATCAATTGAGGCCACATTTCTTTACCTACAACCAATGCATATACAGGGTTTGATGTTGCTTAGAAAATCATCCCTTAAATGTAACAGGTAACCTGTGAGAGGAAAAATGAATGGAACTTCCTTTGGGGATAAGACAAATGGAATTTCTGATTCTACAATTAACTTCTTAACTTCATAATTTTTACAATTTATTTAGCACCCATTGTATGCAGAGCTGAGTACCAAAATTTATGTTTTTTTTTAAACTGCTCACTGCAGGAGGACAATACCTTACCACAGGTACAGATGTTGCAAGACGACTGTGGACCAGTTTCACACCATCTTTGTCGCATTAGGTAATATGCATTGACAGGAACGTATAATTTTTTCTTAACAACCCAGATATGAAGTGCCCTTGGAATCATTTAATAACGGCCACTAATACTTTGGCACCCAGGATACAACCTTCTCTCATTTGTTGGCATGTAGTCAAGGAAAGCAAATTAATGGTGATATTACTCAAAGTAAAATGTTTATAGAAAAATATATGTGTAGAAAAGCTAGACAAAAACACAATGCATACCAACACCGAGGCGCATAGCTTTTTGATTTGCTGTTGCTTTGATTATGTGCCATTGTTTTCCAGTGTGCTTTCTAATTAGTGTGCAGTAATAACAGCCAGTACAGGAAATGCTCCCTAAGTGTCACACACATTGCACATATCATCTTTATGCTCATAACCATTTCCTTCAGGAAAAGTAAACTAATGCTTATTGCAGGCACATAAAATGACCAAAGCAACACAACCAATAAGCCACATGCCAGATATCTAAAATTATGCATATACCTTATTAATCTAAGAAAATCTCAAGAACCGTCTATGCATCCAACTCTGAAGTAATGAGTAAGAGCTGTTGTGCTTATTTTATCTGTGGCAGCATGCTGTTGGAAATCGTTAAGACATCCAGTGGAGATCATTAAAAGTCTCCCCAAATATCTTACCAGGTATTAATATCAATGATTTGTTAGGATATGCATGGGTTTGAAATTGAGTTTTATCCTTGAAGACCTAAATAGGCCAGATGGTTCATTCAAGTGGACTGAGTTTCTAAGCTGTAAAGCAACTAGTATTTGTATTATCAAAAGTATCTCTGGGGAAAAGTGAACTAATATTGATGCCCCATGAGTTATAGGCTATAGGAAACTTCTATGTAAACAAATCGCCTGTGAGGGATTTCATGCTGAAATATTTTGATTTTTAAATATATTTTTTCATATTTTAACATCTTAGATATCTTTGTATGTTTGAAAATTAAAAATCTTCTTTATTTCCAGGCAGGACATATTAATATGTGAATGGGCCAATATTTTACAATAGTGTATTATGAATACATGTGTCAAGCCTAAATAATATTATTCGAGGTATTTTTACTGTTATTCTTAACTAATAATGCCCAGGTAATAATATATTTACATACAACATATATTGCACATCCCCTAGGTATTAAACTCATTATATAATACAATAATTAATAAGTTGACCACAAATTAACCCACTCATTCCCAATACCATTGTTCCTGAAAACCATCCAGAAAGATAATGATGAGTTAAATGAAGACACCACAAATAATTTAAAGGTATGGATATTTTATGAAAATGTTATTGATTATCATATGAGATTTAAGACATTATGCTTTCACTATATACCCATGTATGGTATAATGCCTTGAACATCTTTGGTCCCCAGTATCCCTAATAACTTATTTAAACATATAATTGGTTAGCTACCATGGTTCTATGTGGAGAGTCAATGTCAAGCTCAGGTGGATCTTTATGATTTACTAACAATAAGGTGATATCAGTACCATATATTCTCTAAAATATAATTTGTTCAAATACTTCAATGGCAACAATTCTGTTACAGCATTGGCCAGAATATATCATAAGATAGTGAATAAAAAATTGTGAAAGCTAAGGAAGGGGACAATATGATAATTGGCTTCATCCCATTAGGTGCTATTTAATTAAGTGTCGTAACGTGAAGAATTCAGTTCCAAATAGGCAATATAAGGTTGGAAGGCTGTGATCTCCCTGTTGATAGTTCTAACCAGTCATTGAAGCCTGCTGCATTCTGTACCATCTGTAGACTCCATGTGGTCCTAGAACATAGAAAGCAGAATTGGACCCTTAAGCATGGATTAATCAATCCCCCTCCATGGTCTGTCATAATTTACTGCAGGCACACATGTGATGGAGGAAAACTGGTATTAAAATTTATTTTTAAATAAAACACTATAAAGAGCAGTATTTTAAAAGAAGATCTGCAACTTCTAAGCATATCTAATCTCTAAATTACTGTAGTATTTTTTCTGATGTGTTGATTTTCTGTTTCTCTAAAGTAATATTTATTTTTGTTTCTTTCCCCATTCCTCCTGTGTTTTCCCCCAGCTCAGATGCCAGGCAATGCAATCAAGTTTGTTTATTTTACTATTTTTTTCCTAATTGCTGATACCAAAATAAGCTGTGTTACAAAGGAAAATAGAAAAGGTGACTGAGGAGTTTGGTTTTTAATCCCCTCCTTGGGAAAGTTCTCATCCACACCTTCATCTTTTCTTATAAGAACAATCATTTCTCTGCTAAAGCCCAGCACTTGTAACTCCTGGTGGGTACCCAGAATGGAGCAGCTCATAACTACAGAATTTTACTTGGGAATTTGTGAGAAACAACTGCTCCCACTTGAGCTATTCAGAGATGACTGCAATTATTAGTCAGCTTATTGGACTCCAGAAGTTGCAATACTAAAGAACATTCCACAACAGCTTGGAAAGGGAAAATATCATGGAGACTGATTTGCTCCCTCTCCTTTTGAGCCCCTTGGGAATTTTTGGTCAAACACCCATTCCTGCCTACAGAACAATCACCTGGATAATTGCATTTCCACTCTCAAACATGCAAAGGGAAAACAACCGAAAATAACACACAGCAACTCACAGTCAGTAAAAGAAACATTTCTGATTTTCAGTTTTATATTTACCATCATAATTCTAAAGAACTTGGATCCTGAGGTAAACTGCACCAAGAAATCGTATTTTGCTTTTATTGTCACTGGTGTGTGTGTGTGCGTGTGTGTGCGTGTGTGTGCGTGTGTGTGTGTGTTGGCCAGACATTGAGAAAAAAATGAAACATTTTTTACCCTTGAAGTCTTGGCTGGATAATCATGAAGGGAGAACGTTAACCCCTTCTCCAAAGAGGCATTAGTAACCACAGATCTGATCAGGACAAAGTACACAAGCCTCCCCTTCACAGTCTGAATTCCTCTCCAGCAAGGTCTAGTGAGTTTTTTTATTCCAGGTGCAAGCTATTACCCTGTTTGTGACAACAAAACATGTGATCTTAGCCTGAATATTTACAAATGAGTACAGGTGGCATTACAAAATAGGCTTTGGAATACATATTAGCAAGCAGAAAAACAGCAGTCTGTCAAGGAGTTTTGCTTCAAAATTGTTTTATTACAACCTTTTGTTGTTTAAAGACCAGACTTGCTGCCTGAAACCAGTATCATTATTGTCCACATCATCCTTACATATTATTATTTATCTGATCATTACAAAAGTGCTCACCAAAGCCATCATCAACTGTTTTCGTTCTCTTTATACAGACCAAGAAAAAGTGGCAATGGAAGAAAATTTGAAATTTAGGCAGATTTTAATGATTAGCTCTTTTTCAAGGCTATTAACCATGGATAGAGCTTTGTTTCTACAGAATGGTTTGGGGATATCAACATAAAAATGAGGAAATAATTATCAGAAAAAATGATTTAAAAATGGAGATCAATCATTGTCCCCTATCCCTATATATATCGTTTTCCTTCTCATTCTTCAGCCATCAAGCCACATCATAAATGTCTCATATAAAAAACTGCCTGCCACAGTCTCTGGGAAATAGTTATGACACTACAGATATTAGTTCTTTGCCTTCGTGTCATTTTGCCCCAAGAAGAGTATTATTCACACATATGCACCTTTAGTTTTTCCTAAAAAAAATCTAATAAAATGTTTGCCTTTAAAAAATTTAAGAAAGGTGATTGAAAAAAAGACAAAGCATATGTCTTTGTGTTTCAGAAAATTGAGTGAAGACCATCTGGAGTTGAAGGTGTGTTGTCCAACTCTGACCTATAAATTTTCTTAAATATCCTTAGTGTACCATATAAAATGGTTGTTTGTTTTGTAAAGTTACAGTTATTTATAGATACAGTTTTTAAATAAACATGCTAGAACATTTTGTTCTTGAGTATCTAAATCAGCAGATTATTCTACTAAGAATTTTCATATCTAATAGTTTATAAAACTATGTATAAAATAAATAAAAATACAAGTTACTCCCAGGTTTATAAACTTTGTTTTAAATTATGTTTAATTTCTCACTAAGATACCACATCATTTTAAGACCACCATACAACCTTGATTTTCAAAATACTTTGCCTTAAAAAAGTTGCATTTGAGCAACCTTTAGAAAAATTATGATTTTCTTCAAACATAAAAAAATGGACACCAAAATTCTGGTTTATAAAATATTAAATTAGTGCTTAAAGCCTCATAGCAAGACTCATTAAACATAAATTTCCAAATACAGTTATATCAAATGACCACTTTATCTGAGGTTGAACTCCTAAATAAATAAATGTTTTAAAAGATTGACAGTATCATTTAATTTTAAAATTGCTAGAAAGACACATTTAATTTTTCACTAATTCTAGTATTTCTGTTTTCATGAAAAATATCTTTTAGAATCTTAATATTTCTCCAAATGGCATGGAAATAAACCTTGCAAGATGAAAAGCCACTCAAAGGTTTGAAGACCTGCTAAATACCTTAAAATAACAATGTGTTCATATGCCTTCCTTATGATTTTAAAATATAAATATGAGCTATATGACTCACAATATAAATTAAAATTGAACCCAAATCAGAAGGTAAGGAGTCTTAGTAAACCTGGCTAATCAGAATGATCTTTTTCTTTATGATGCCACTTTTATGTATATATATGGAACATATGTGACATTGTAAATTATCTGAAATGACTATGATAACAAAGACATTGCATAAAAAACTAAAATCAGACACTATTTCAGTTATTTTATATCAAACTACAATTAGCTCATCTATCAATAAATGAAATAAATCTTACTGATATTTTCTATGACAAGAAAGGACATGACTTCTACTTGGATTTGTTCTCTTTCTGCATTACATGATGCAGGTGCACATCCACATTTATAGACAAAACGCCAGCACCGTTCAACATCCTCAATTCTTTCTCACCATCATTATTTTCAAGGTATTTTAGGAGGGTATAATCTTACTAAAATTTCAACAGAAAATAACATCAATTGAAACTATCCATATTATCTGTCATTATTCTAGGATAATGCAAACAAAAAGCCTATAGTACATTTACATTCATAACAGAAACAAGAACAAAGAAGGTATACAACTCAGTGATTCCACTCCTATGTACTTATCCAAAGAAAACAAAAACACTAATTTGAAAAGAATACATGCACCCTTATGCTCACTGCTGCATTATTTACAATAGCCAAGACACTGAAGCAGCACACACTCACAATGAACATTACTCAGCAATGCAAAAAGAATGAAATTTTGCCACTTGTAAGGACAGGAATTGACAGAGAGGGTATTATGCTAACTGACATAAGTCAGAGGAAGACAAATACCATGTCATTTAATTTACATGTAGAACCTAAAAAAACAACAATAAAACTGAAACAGTCTCATATCTACAGAAAACAAACTAATGGTTGTCAGAGGGGAGAAGGAGGAAAAGGAGTAAAAAAGGTAAAGGGAGCAAGAGGTACAAACTTTTGATTACAAAACAAGCCACTAGAATGTAATGTGCAGCACAGGGAGTGCCATCAATATCACTGCATCTGTCACTGCACCATAATCACTTGGTGCAGTGACAGATGTTCACTGGACTATCGTGGTGATCTCATTATAAGGTGTATAAATGTTGAATCATTCTGCTGTATACCTGAAACTCTTATGACATTGTTTGCCAACTATACCGTAATAGAAAAAACAATTTAATTATATTAACTGCAGCACATTTAACAAGAAAATTAACATTACTAACTGAATGTTTATAGCAATATTATAAAGACCAATGAACAAATACACAAATTATAAGAAACAGTGGTTAGAATAAAACAAAATCAACTACTCACATATAATTTTAGATTGCTTGTCTCCAATAGGTATTTTTATGAAGCTACAAACTTCAAATATTTGGGAAGGTCAAATATTTGTCAGTTGCAAATTTTATACCTTCTGCTGTAAACTATTGTTTTAATAATATTGATGAATTTAAAACTGTTTTCATAAAAACTAATGGCTGATTGTGAGAATTTATTATGTAATTTATTTAACATATTACAATTTCTCTTTCAATATGTTGCCTCTTTTCAAATTTTGTTTTCTCCAATATAAATATTTTTCTAAATATACAAAATTTTGAAATGGAATTAAATAGATTTTAAAATAAACCGCATTAAAACTTGACATATGCTTGCATATTTTTAAAATGTTCCCATAAAATTTTTAATTTTACTTTTAAATTAATGAATACAAGCAGGAGAGTATATAAACAGATAAACTATTCATTGATCTCATAAACTAGAAATATAAACCAATGGTTGTGTTTTTTCCAGAATTATTAAATAGCATATAATACATGCTCAGCTACAGTTTTGAGTATATTTTGTCCCTATTACATAAGGAAAATTCCTTATGAATTTGAGGTGAGAAAATAGTGACAATTCTAGAAAGAAGCCATGTTCTCTCTGCATTAAGTTTAATCCAAAGGAAAAAAGAGCTCAAATACCTATTTGCTAAATTCTAAAATTATAATCCTAGCTGCAAAAAGTAAAAAATATTTCAGTAAGGATGATGTACAAAACCTAGCTACAAAAGTAAAATTATCTAGTGATTTATACATGTATTACCTTCTACAGGAGTAGAGTAATTATCAGTTAGCTTTTGGTGCAAAACAAACCTTTCAGGAACTTGGCAGCTTAAAACATGTATTGTTAGTTCACTTATCTGTGGGTCAGCTAGAACTGAACAGAGCTGGGCAGTTCTCTGGATTTCAGCTGGGCTCATTCACATGCCTGCAGACAATGAGGAAGCTATACTCTGGAGGGTTGGATGCTGTCATGTGTGTGGGATTGGAAACAGTGTAGGCTAAGCCATGCCATTCTCATCCTCTGGCAGGATTTTGCTCATCTCTTTCTGTGGTAGCCAGACAGGTTTTCCAGATAGGGTCTTGGGTGTAAGGCTTTGGAGTCCTATGCTAGGAGCTGGCACAATATTTCTTCTGTAACATTCTCTTATTCAAGGCAAGTTACAATGCCAACTCAGATTCAAGGAATGGAGAATAAACTCCAACACATGGTAGAGCTACAAAGTCATACTGCAATGGGAGTGGATACAACTACAGAAAATGGGCCAATTCTTTTGCAAATTACTATGGTACAGTACATACATTAACCATTGCATAAATACTTGTTGATTGACTGAATGAATGCATGAATAGGTAAATGTTCAGTGGTGAAAAGAAGTAATACAATCCTCCTCAGTAATTCACTGGAAATGTAATAGATGTTAAAGTTATTGACAATATTTTGTAGTCACTATTCAAATAGACTGTGTTGACTAAATTGGGTATTTGGGACTTTTTTCTAATCTTTTTAATTTATATACCATATTCTGAGTTTAGTAGACTGTTAATTCAGCTATTACTAAAGAATATAGTTGTTCAAACTCCTTTTGGAATAAAGTTTTCAAACTTTTGTTTTACAGTTTGATTTACCTCCCTGAATTAATTCTGGCCTTTAAATTAAATTTTAGTTTAATATTTTCAAGCTAAAAATTATAAAGAATTAGAACCATTATTTATGTATTAAACCAGGCTAATTGCTATCAAATGTAAGAAATCTTATGTTAAAAACCTTATTTTCCAGCAAGTTTTCTCTATATTTTCAATATCCATTCTTCCTTCTACTGCAAAACAAAAAGAATTATTTGAATAGATTTTTTTTTTATCCAATGGCATCTTTGTTTCTACTGGTATATTTTTACAAAATTAAGAGCACTGTAATAAAGAGTTTATTTAAAAAACTGGAAATCAACCCGAATTAAACATCTGCCCACATGCAACACATCGCAAAAGAAAGGCACAGCTCTGTGAGGGCAGAAAAAAAGTGCAAAGATAATTCAATACATAAGTAATTCTCACATGAGTCTCTGAAATTTTGCTATACTAGAATGACACAATGTAGACCTCAAAAGTATGATGGTAAATACTTATTCAAATGCAAATGTGAAATGCATTAGTTTAGAATGCATCCAGACATGAACTTCATTTTGGCTGGCATCCTACTTGGGTAGGTCCGCATGCTAAATTATATTCAATCTCATAATTGCACGTGCAGTTAGCATAGCAGTGCAGAAAGATCAATGCTAGGTTATGGTTCACGCACAGACAAGGTATAGGGTTTTATTTTCCCTTAGCTTGCTTCACTGTGTGACACTATTAAAATTTCCACGGAGCACAGCATTATACAGAGCTCAATCAGACAAAGGGTAATACCCCTTTGAGGGAGTTAGTTCATTTTCTTTTTATTGGTTGTAATGTGTGTGGTGCCAAGCTACTGGCTTCATCTCCATTGTTTTAAAGAGAGAAGCTTGTATAAATTAACAGATAAATTAAAAATCATTTACATTTGCCAATTTCTTTTTCTTTTCACCTACAAAAACATTAATTTTGTGGGAAAATAATCTTCTATTTGTTTTATTCTTTGTAATGGTGTCTCACAGCTGTCTCCAATGCCCTAGGAAAAAAAATTGAGATTAGAATATTAAAAGTCTCTGTCAATGAATCCATTTGAATTTAATAAAAATTAGGAATAATAAAATTATTTACAGGAACTTTTAAGAGAAACTATATACTTATTAGTTTAACAATAACATGGTTTATTAATATCATTCCAAAGTCCTCTCTAGCTACACATAGGCAAACGTGTGTGTATGTACAGATGATACTAACTGTACATACAAATTGCTGTTTATACACAGCACATGATCACTGCTTTGTTCTTCTACTATTGTTACAGACCCAAGTCTTCATTATTGAAAATGAAACTCATCCTTCTAATTAAAGCTATAATATGTTATTTACTATATATGCAAATTATTATATTTCTACTTGATAATCCCATTGGGGAAATTAATGAGTTTAAATAAGTGAAGGAAAATGGTTTTGCTATTCAATGGAACCATTTGGAAATACACAGGAAAGTCAATCTGTGAGAAATAATGGTATATATGATTGTTATTTTTTCAAAGAACTTGAAAAGTAGGCATTTGATAGTCTTTTTATTTATGCTGATTTTTATATTCAGACATGTGGTTCTTCAAACCACTCAAGAATGAAGAATCAAAATTTCCTCTCTTTTATGAAAATTAAAACCACAATGAGGTATCACTTTACACTGGTCAGAATGACCATCATGAACAAATCAACAAACAAGTGTTAGAGAGGATGTGGAGAAAAGGGAACCTTAGTACACTGTTGGTGGGAATGCAGACTGGTGCAGCCACTGTGGAAAACAATATGGAATTTCATCAGAAAACTAAAAATAGAACTGCCTTTTGAGCCAGTAATTCCACTGCTGGAATTATATCTTAAGAACCCTGAAAAACCAATCCAAAATAACCTATGCACCCCAATGTTCACAGCAGCATGATTTACAACAGCCAAGTACTGGAAGCCATCTTAAGTGCCCACCAGTAAATGAGTGGATCAAAAAAACTATGGTACATTTACACAATGGAATTCTATGCAGCAGAAGGAAAGAAAGAGCTCCTATTCTTTGCAACAGCATGGATGGAACTGGAGAACATTATGCTAAGTGAAATAAACCAGACCATAAGAGACAAATACCATATGATCTCATCTTCAACTGGAACATAATCAACAAAAGAAAAAAGCAAACAAAATATAACCAGAGACAATGAAATTAAGAACAATCTAACAATAGCCAGAAGGGAGGGGGTAGGAGACAGTAGGGGGAAGTGTTTTCAGGAACTACTACAACGGACACATGGACAAGACCAAGGAGGAGATGGAAGCAAGGGAGGGAGGTGTGAGCAGTGGTGGGGGTTAAATGCAGACAACTGTAATTGATGAACAATAAAATAATTTTTTAAAAAGCTTTCCACTTTCTTTATGAACTAAATTCTTCATTCAGCCTCATTGCAACAATCTGAACCATTGCTTTATCAACATCATCTATGCTTTACTGTGACATAAGCTACGAATGACTTCATAACAACATGACTTAACATAAAATACCAACTTAATGGCTTTTTAATGACAAAGAAGAGTATATTTTTGGCACAATATGTATTATTTTAGTTTCTATAAGTTGGGGAAATATAGATTTTATTGTATTTATTTTCCCCAGCTTTACTGATGTATAACTGACACATAAAATACAACTTATATTATAAATATATATTGTCCCAAGCCAAAAATGTTTTTCTGAAACATTGGGAAATACAGAATCTTCAATGTTGAAATTAACTACATAAATTATTTTCTCGACTCTCCCATTCACCCTAGGATTCCCTTATATATAATCCCTAATTTCTGCTTTTAAAAATCATCTGGGAACAGGAGTCCATTATTTCTTTAGGAAGACCATGATTCTTTGTTTTAAAGGTCTTACATAGGATTAATCTTAATCACTTTATAGCCATTAAGTTCTGCCCTATGAAACTAGTAGAGTTGTTGATTTATTTCCCCATGAAGTTCTGTCCAAATATTTAATAACAATTGTGTTAACAATAATAATAACTGAAATTTATTGAATATTTTATTCTAGGAAAAATCCTATGTGCTTTTGCACATATCTTTTAATGCTAATGATAATCCTACAAAGTAGATTCAGTTATTAATGCTGTTTTATAGATGTGGGAACATGGGGGAAGGATATTGTAGTAATTTACCAAAGGTTAAACAACTTCCCCATGTCACTGGATCAAATCCAAATCCTAGTTCTACAGCTCTTAAAGCTAACTATTGAATATTTTGTTGTAGTAATATAGCTCATATATAATCTTTAAATCTTTCCTTCTCAACTAAGTGCATTTTATTCAACTACATTTCATGTATCAGTAATTGGAGTATATCACAAGGAAAAATTGTAACTATGTGTGGTAAAAGATATTAACCAGATTTACTGTGGTATTCATTTCAGAATATATACAAATATTGAACTTTATCTCATATTGCTGAAACTAATATAATGGTATATGCCAGTTATACTGCAATAAAAAAGAATTGGACTGTTTTCACTATCCTTTGTATTTTCCTATACAAACTGCAACTTTTCACAATTAAATGCAATAGGTCAGATGGGGTTTATCTATGGTACAGATCCTTGAGAACTGATTTTCCCACTTCATGTAAAGACCATACTAGTACTAATGTAGTTTAAGCTGGCATGTGCTTAGGTTGCTAATATGAGTAATATTGTTGCTGTAACAGAGTCAAAGAACAATGTAAAAATTCGACTCATTCAAACAAACTTTTCTCAATCAGATATCCTTAAATCTTTACAGTTATAATGTTAGACCTATGTACAATGCTATATGAGGTTGGTCCAGAGGTATCCAACCATGTAACAGGCAAAGTAGAAACATTTATTGAAGAAGATACAAGATACAAGAAACATTGTACATAGGACAATGATGCTTCAGTCCCCTTCAAAATAGGTACTCACAGTTTTCCCACTTGCCATCTTGCTGTTCTATCATATTTTCCTGAATCTCATCAATGCTCCAAAATCTCTTGTCTTTCAAAGGTGATTTCAGTTTAAGGAAAAGCCAGAAGTCTCAAGGCACCAAACCTGAGCTGTTAGGGGGGCTGAGTCACCTGGGTAATTTGACTCTTCACAAAAAATCTCCGCAGGAGACATGATGTGTGAGCAGGCATGTTGTGATGAAGCTGCAAATCACCAGTTGCCCATAGTTGCAGTCTTCTGAATCATCTGATTAGTTTCCATGGAGCTTACCATAAAATTTGATGCAGATTCATTGCTCTACTCAGTCATTTTGAATGTGATGGCCACACAGTATACACACTCACTCAACAGCAACTACTGTCCCCAGTGACTAGTATAGTAAAGTCATCATTGTTCACACATGTGCATTCCAGTCCACTCTCCTTGGCTGCCAGGTTATATCAATGTCGCACAAACTGTTCTCATTATATTAACAATGGCTGGACCTTTTCTGGACAGACCTTGTATATACTCTATATGTTAAATTTTATCCCATTCAATTTTATCTGTCAAAATCCTTTGAATTTGGTTCTTTCATCCTACGCATTAGCTATCTATTTTAGCATTGTATGGCTCACTGTATTGTCATTATCATCAAATAATTTTTGCTCATAAATATTTCATTCTTGAACTAAAACAATATTTTCAGTCTAATGGTCAGCCTAAGGTTACCCAAATAGCTTATGTTTTATTCTCCCAAAAGTAGTCAGGCAAAACTTATTAAAACTGTTTTGAAAACTAATTTGCCTCTCTTTCACTTTCCATTAAAGCTGCAAAGGAATAGCTTACTTGGTAAGGACCCACTTTCTGACTTATTTATGTATTCTCTTCCAATTCATTAGATTCCTAGATGAAGAGCAAACTTCTCCTAGCAGGGAATAATGTGGATTCACCTACAAGTAGGATACTCTATTCTTACATGTGCTGTAACAGAAACCAATATTGAAGAGAATAAAGTCACCGTGATTGAGAAATTTTGCTGACTTTGTTGTTACAAACTCTCTGCATAACTCCCATTGCTATAGTCATTTTTCTTTAAGTCACTTGGTACTTCAATTATATCTATGGGCTCTTTCTGGGGTTATTTTAAAATGCATATGAGAAACTAAAAAAAGAAATGAAAAAAACAATTTAAACTAATCAGTATCTTTAATCAGTTAACATTCCATTTCTGAAGTCTTTCGACAATACTTTTAGAAAACACATTCATCTTGTTCCAATGCTAATTCTTGGTATTCACCAATGAGAGAAAGAAAAAAGTCACATATACAACCAGAAAATACAGAATGGTGCAGGAGGACCACACTTTTATTTGATATGATCCTGGCACACAATTTCTCATCTGATATAGAGGTCTGAAAAAATAAGTGAAAATATAAGTTTTAAAGTAATATATACCAAGAGCGATCTCATTTTTTTGGTAGAAACTAACCTTGTGTAAACCCTTTAATAATATGATTAAGAATTCAACAATGCCTCTGTATGTAATTCACAGTTCCAAATGTCTACAGCTCTGCTTCTGACCTTTCAAAACCCCATTAAGCTATGTAAATACAGTACAAAGAAATGTGTACTGTGCATAAACAGTATTCTAATGTCAACTAGACAAGGACACATCGCCTCACTCTGGTTTGCAATACTTATTAGGGCACTATAAAGGCATTAATACATTTTTGCTATTGATTTGTATGTGACAGATCTACAATAGGACTCATGTTGTGGCCTTTCAGTTCAATATGTGGTTACAGGTAACCCCTACTCATACTATCCTGATATATTGGACAGAACGTGATGGTTAATTTTGTGTGTCAACATGACTGGGCTAAGGGATGCCCAGAGAGCTGGTAAAATATTATTTCGGGTTGTGTCTGTAAGGATGTTTCCAGAAAAGGTTAGCATTTGATTCTAGTAGACTAAATAAAAAGATCAGCTCTCACAAACATGGGTGGACATCATTCAATCTATTGAGGGTCAAATACAACAAAAAAGATGAAGAAAGGGAAACTTTTCTTTCTCTCTTCTTAAGCTAGAATGTCTATATTTCCCTGTCCTAGAACACTGCAGCTCTTGGATATAGATCCTTCTGAATGCAGAACCCACAGCTGCTACCTCATGGTTCTCAGACCTTCAGACTCAGACAAAATTACACAACTTGCTTTCCTGGTCCTCCAGCTGTCAGACAGAAAATTGTGGGAATCCTGGCCTCCATAACTGTGTGATCTGATTCCTAGAATAGATTTCCATATATATCCTGCTTCTCTAGAGAATTCTAATACACAGATATTACAAACATTTAGTAGTTCAATGAAAATAAAAACAATAAAATGTTTGGGAAAGAAAAAAAGATCTAGGACCTCATATTATATTTCATAGAATTCTGGAAGGACAGCGTTTGGTATTTTTGATGGTTGATGGAATCTAGGTGATTTATATTTTTGAATTTTCTACAGTAAATATCATTTGTGTAAATTTCAATAACCTTAGGGTATTTAACTTGGTAAGTATAATGTGTGCATGTAGTATTCATATAAATATATGCCCATGATCATATAAACATATATGTAGAATAAAAATAAATCAACCATTAAGTATGTTCAGAACTTTTCTTTAATTAACAATGTAGTGGGAACATATTTTATGTCAAAAAATATACTTCCAAAATATCATTTTGATGAATAATCAATATTACATTTTGTGTGTATCCCAGAAAAAAACTTCCTTCCTGTCCTGACTCAGGCTTACCATGTTGTGTGATGAATTCAAAAGAAGCAAAAGTAGAATTTGGCAAAGAATATACCATTTATCCAACTGCATTAGTTTTTCTATCTGTGTGTAATAAATTACTACATATGTAACAACTTAAAACAACACTGAATTCCTATCTCATGGTTTGTGTAAGTCAGGGCTATGAGTTAGCTGGGTCCTTTGGCCAGGGTCACAAAACTTAAATCCAATTGTCAACCATCTTGCAGTCTCATCTAGAAGTTTGTCTCAGATTCTCCTTCTAAGTTCATTGGGGTTTTGGCAGAATTGTCTACTTGCAGCTAGAGAATGGAAGTCCTTGCTTTCTTTTTGGCTATCCTATGGGTTGTTCTGCAGTCCTAGAGGCCATATATGGCTCCTTGATACATGATCCTCAAAGACAGTTCAAAACCTGGCAATTTGTGTTCTCAAGGCCAGGAGGAATTTACCTCTGACTTCCTTGTCTGCCAACTGCCAGAGAAAGTCCTCTGATTTAAACACAAACAGACAAAAAAAACTTACTTGATTAGGTAAGGCTTAATCTGCACAATTTTCTTTTGGCTGTACAATATGACAAAATCATGAAAGTGATATCTAGTTAAATTCATGGATTTCACATACGTTCATGGTCAAGATATTATATAGGGATGAGGGTTACTGGGGACAATCTTAGAATTATTCTTACTACAGTATTTGCTAAATTACTTGTAAATAAGATCATATACATATATAATAAATAAGTGATATATAATGTAATTTTAACTAAAACAAAAAATTGATATTTTGTCATATGATTTTAATATGGGGTCACATTATATTTCTTCATAAATTATGCACATATCAAGTTTTGAATGTTTTACAATGAAGAAAAGCTTAGCCTGGAATTAAATATACTTTGTAATTAATTTTTAACCCAGTAGATTTTTTGTTTGTCTTTTTTTCAAAATTAACTCATAATATAACTATATAATATAAAACATGACCTATACAATTGGAATTTTTATAATTTATTGGGACTTTCTTTGTGGCCTGAGTAGAAAATCTTCATAAATATTGTGCAGATGTTTGGAGGGAAAATGAAACTTAGGAGTTACAATAAATAAAATTGAGTTAATCTCTAAAAGAGTGCTTTCAACTATATGACAAGCTTTTGCACATGTCTATGCATTATGACCACTGTTGTAGATTAAAATAAATATCTCTCCCATCTGGCCAAGCACCTTCAACAGCCTTCATCTCCTTTGCTTGTCTCTTGTTCTTTGTTTCTTACTGTCTGTTCTCCTCTATCCCTTGTCCTCTGTGACAGCAGGCAAATGATTTTTAGGTGTGTAATCTCTTTGTTATCTTTTCATAGTTTGACCAGTTGTAAAAAAAAACAAAAAACAAAAGAAAACAAAAAAAAGCTTTTTGCCTGTTTGGTTTCCTAGGTCCTCCTAGGAAACTACCACTAAGTCTGACTTGGCTAAAAATATTTGAGCTTAGTCAATATCAAATGACTAATTGCTTTTTTTTTTTTTGGAGAACTATCTCCCCAGCCATACACTATGTAAAAAATTCTCTAAAGTAAAAAATATATATTTATTTTTGTAATTTTTCTCAGAGACCCATATACCTATATTATTGCTGATAAGACTGTCATTTATTGCAACAGTTTGAGAATTCTGAAAATGGCAATGAAGTCTGAAAGAATTTCACATTTTTATATCACATTCAACGAGAACAAGCGCCTGCACATTCTGCAGTATATACTAGTGCATTCTCGGTGATTTTTGGTACTCAAGTCCAGTGTATTATAACGGTATAGGTAAAATGAGACTTTGAAATGCTATGGCTTTTGAAGGACCTGCATTTTAAGAATATTACTTAATAAACTTTGAATGAAATACAAAGCATAAAAGTGTGTTACTATTTGGATTGCAAAAACGAAACTTCAGCCTTGACTGCTGTGGCTGAGTTGGTTGGAATACCATCCCATAGACTGAAAGGTCATAGCTTTGATACCCAGTCAGGGCACACGCCTAGGTTGTGGTTTGTCCCTAGTCCGTGTGTGTGAAGGAGGCAGCCACTCAGTGTTTCTCTCTCACATCAATGTTTCTCTCCATCTCTATCTGTCCTGTCCTCTCTCTTTGAAATCAATGAACATGTACGTGAGTGAGCATTAAAAAAAAGAAATTTTGAAACTATTATATTTCCATCAAACTAAAATTGAAGCAAGAGACATACTTTACCTGTGATTTTAAGGTTAAATGTCTTTATGCTAAGTACCCCAAAACAGCCTTTGATTTGAGAATTTATGTGCAAGTCATTTATAAGAAAAATCTTTTGGGGAAATCATGGAAGCAGTAGAGGAAGCAGACTATTCAAGCCCATATCCCAGATTGGAAGCTTCAGCTTTACCCCACAGAAATATTCTGGAGTATAAATTGTACTGTTGAGTTGACCTGAGTTGACCTGGAACTGTCTAGTCCAGCCCCCATCGATCACTAGTTAAGGAGCATCATTCACATAGACAGAAGCCTCAAAATGCAAAGACAGTCCTCCTTAAATGTCTCAAACAATTGAAAACACAAGCAAAATTAAAAGTGCCTTCCATAAACACAAACATTATAAAGAGGAATTTGAGGAGATATGAGTGAAGTATGCAAAATTATTCTTATTTGAATTCTGAGACCTAAATTTGACCAACTATAACATTTTACATGACTAAAATTAGGGAGATAGAATGTAAAAATATTGCTGAAAAATAAATAATTTTCCAGTAGCTATTTTTCAGAGTTGAAATATACATATATATAGGGAGTTTTGTTCTCTCTTTTTTTAAACAACTAACAAGATTGTACATCTACCAGAGACTCCAAAAGGAAAGATAAGATCAAAGTGTGATTAAGCTGTATCAGAAACACAAATCAGTAATGCTCTCATGAAAAGAGCCATTAAATCATGGAATTGTTCACTGTAGCCTAGGGTTAAAATATTTCAATGATGATTTTTATTTTGAAACTGAAGTTGCCAGGTAAGGCACAGCAAGACAAGAGCAGAAGCTTTAGTCTCAATATTGGCCAGAGCATCATGAGTTTGACTTGCTTGCTTATGTTTAAGTTTTAAAATTAGTATGATTCATGTTATTGGTGACAGCAGGGTCCTTATATTTGGCTGCTCACAGGCACTTTCCTAGTAATTTATGTTACACTCTCAGCCCTACATGAACCAAATGAATATAGGCAAACTCTGGCTCATTTTGACTTCCAGAGAAAATGTGAAAATGATGTGTGTTTGTGAAGGCATACTTACAATAAGAAGGAATATACTGAGCATAGGAATGGCCAATTCAGTTGTGTGAAAAGTCCTATTCAATTAATTAATTTTTAAAAGCTATTTTAGGATTTATTTTTCACTTTCCTTTCTCTTTCCCCTTGGTTACTCCAACTTGCCATTCTGTCACATTGGCCATTCTGTATTCTTTGCCTCAGAGAATAGCTATAATTGCAGATAGCAGAGAATATGTGTGTCTCTTTCCCTCTTTTATGTTTCCAAAGTGTATGCTTTAATAAACCAGAAAACAACACTTGACTGAAAAAAAGAATAATGATCATGCAAGTAATATCATATATGAAATGTTAAACAAATGAATAGAATATATTTACTTAATTGCTCTCAAATACAAAACTTGATTAATAAAAGTACAGTGCATAATTAAGTCCAGGAATCTAATATCATTTGTGTTGGTTTGAATTCTGAAGTTCTTAAACATAATAAATTCTATATAAAAATGACTCCAAGATGTTTGTTTGCTAAAATGACTACCTCACTTTAAACTCATGTGTTCATATACATAAATACACATACACATATACACATGCATGTATATTTATACTTTGTATCCAACATTTAGAGAATACATGTTATTTTCAAGCCCACATGAAATATCATAAATTGGCCAAAAATATATTCTCAACAAATTTCAAAGACTTGTCATAAAGATTACATTCTATTGTATAACTATTATGAAAGGGTAGTTTGAGCCCTGGCTGGCGTAGCTCAGTGGATTGAGCGCGGGCTGCGTACTCAAGGGTCGCAGGCTCGATTCCCAGTCAGGGCACATGCCTGGGTTGCAGGCCAGGTCCCCAGTGGGGGCCACGCGAGAGGCAACCACACGCTGATGTTTCTCTCTGTTTCTCCCTCCCTTCCCCTCTCTAAAAAATAAATAAATAAAATCTTTAAAAAAAAAGAAAGGGTAGTTTGATTATTAATTTTATATGTCACCTTGATTGGGCCATATGGTACCCAATCAACTGGTCAAACACTATTCTGGGTATGTCTGAGAGGATATTTTTGGAAAAGATTAACATTTGAATGGGTAGACTCTGTAAAGCACATTGCTCACCTGAATGTGGGTGGGTTTCATCCAATAGAACAAAAGGGCTGACCTTCCCCTTAGTAAAGATGGAGTCTGCCTTCCTGATTGCTTTCAAGCTGGGACATCGATTTTTCCTGCCTTCCAACTCAACTGAGATATGGGCTCTCTTGAGTCTCTGGCTTGCTGACTCACCCTGCAGATCTTGGAACATTCTGGTTCTGTTTATGTGGAGAACCCTAACACCATTAGATATTAATAACAATAAAATATAATTTTTAAAAATCCTTATACATTTACAAATAAGAAATACATGAAAAAATAATTCTTAAGTCAAAGAAGAAATCATAGTAGAAATTAAAATACAAAATATTTAGCTCTAATGATACAATTGATATCCTATAGCAAAACTTATGAGTTACCTGTGGAAAATTTCTCATTTCCCCTGGCCATCAAAGTTCATCAAGGCGCAAAAGCAGCAATTTTGGTTTCCATTTTAATGACCACATTTGTGGCATTTCAAAATATCTCCTCAATAAATGCATATTTGTTTCTATTTCCATTCCTTGCTTTAAATATTTGTTTTTTGGTTTTTTTTTATTTTTAATTTTTTTATTTTAGATTATTCAGTATAGTTTCTATCTTTTATTCCCATTCCATCCCACCCACCCATTCCTCCCCTCCTCCCTTCCATTTCCAAGCCCCGTAGTTTTGTCCATGTGTCCTCTATATTTGTTCCTGTAAACCCTTCCCTTCTCCCCTGAAATTCCCTCCCCTCTCCCCTCTGGTCACTGACATCCCGTCCTCCATTTCAGTGTCCTTTGTTATATTTTACTTGTTTCTTTGTTTTGTTGTTTAGGTTCCTGTTAAAGG
>CM052538.1:33266338-33302279 GCA_028533065.1 Trachops cirrhosus
AGCTTATTTCGCTTAGCATAATGCTTTCCAGCTCCATCCATGCTGTTGCTTTAAGTATTTGAAAGAACATAAGCACCCCTATGTTTGTTGCAGCTTTATTTACAATCACCAAGTACAGAAGCAGCCCAAGTGTTCATCAGTAATGAGTGGATAAAATGACTATGGGATATTTACAGAATGGAATTCTACTCAACTGTAAAAAAGAAAAAAATTTTACCTCTTGTAATAGTATGGATGGACCTGGAGAACATTATGCTAAGTGAAATAAGCCAGTCAGAGAAAGACAAATATATGATTTCACTCATATGTGGAATCTAACAAACAAACTGAACTAACAAGCTAAACAGAGACAGGCTCATAGATGGAGAACAGATGGCAGCTAGTGGGAGTGAGGTTGGGGGTTGGAGGGTTTGAGCAAAAAGGAATAAGGAATCATGGACAATAGTTTGGTGATTGCTGGGGGAAAGGTAGTATAAGGTGACTAAATGGTGATGGAAAAAATATAATAAAGAGTACATATCTTAAAAAGAGATTTAACTGTGTTCCCATGCTACATTTTATTTCTTGTGTTGTAGTACATATGCTACCAGATTTTAAACTGTCTTGTTTATGTATTTATATCTCACTAGAATATGAGTTTGATGGGCTTGGAATTAGGATTACGAATTACTCAACTTCTTTATCATAGTACATAGCACAAAGCAGAAACTAAAATTAACTTACTTAATTGGTTATAGTTATTTTTAAATACTTAAAATATTACTCAGTATGTTTAGAGAGCTGAGGATAGAGTAGACTTGTGGGATGATAAAATCAGTAGCAGTGTACATCCTTACATTGCTACATTCCAAAAGAAAATGATAGAAAATAAATGAAATATATCCAACAGAAGAAATCTAACACAGAAAATAATATCTTTCTGATTGGGATGAAGGAATCATTTTTTTAAAATATGACTTCTCTCTCCTCCAAAAAAGCTATAAACTTGGCTACTTATATGAAATTCAGTTTTTTCAAAAATACATCAAAGAATATGAAAAATAAGCTACAAAGTAGATGATATTTGTAATACACATCACTGACAAAGATTTTACTATCCAGAATAAAGAACACTTGCATATCATAAGAACAAGACAAATAGATTCCATTTTATATCTATTTGCTTTGCAAAATTTAAGAAGTCTATATTTGGAAAGTATGTAGATGAGTGGAAACACTTGTACCTTGCTCATGAAATGCAGTGTGGCATTTTCTGGAACAAACATGCATTCACATACCCAACTACCCAACAATTTGATACCAAGGTACCTTCTAAGAAACTCATGTACAATAAGGATTACAAAAATGTACAAAGTATGGGTACAATGTAAATGTCCATAAGCAAAAGAGTAGATTAAAGATTATAGCATGCTCATGCATGTGGCAGATTATAGAACACTGAAAATAAACATACTACAGCTACATTCAACAGCATAGATGAATAATTCAAACCTAATTTAGGTTTTTAAAATACATTTTAGAAAACTAAAACTATATACAAGTATTATAAATTTCTATGACGTTAAAAAATTAGCAAAATAAAATAGTACTTTAATCAAAGACTCCTGATTTAAATGTTTGTTCTGTCCAACAAAATGCCTTCACCGAAATATTTGGAATGAAATAGCCTAAGTACCATGGCCTAGTCAAGTTGACCCAAAATTGACCATCACTGTTAGCATTACCAATATTGGTCTGTATATGTCACATATTATATGCAAAAGCAAATACTAAGGGAAAACATGTTGGAGACTCAGGTGAGAGAATGGGCTCTGGTTGACAAGGAAGTGGGAAGGGGAAAAGGGGTGCTGCAGCTGGGCGGAGAACTTAGAATGAGATGCATCTTTGTCAGCTACAAAATCTACGTTGTTTTGGGGGAATATTGAGTTTAACCCATGAATTTTAAAAGGCTGATATTTCCAACCAGCCACTCAAACTGAGTTACTGTGCACAAATTACTTCAGCTCACAGTACTTTCTTTTGCCAGGCAATAAATGAGACTAATAAAAGTATTTATCAATTAAGATTATTTTCATAATTAAACAAAGTAATATATGTAAAGCCCAAAAAACAGTGCCTGAAATATAGTAAATGTAAAGTTAACATTGCCATTGGTAAGGTTGGTATTTATAATTGTACCTATATTTATTCAATATTCCTTATTGTTTTTGTTGTTATTATTAAATAGAGCTATGATGATGGTCATACTTTCTTCCTGAATGCTAATTTAAAATCTGAGACTAAAATGGAAGATACAAAGCTCCTGTTGACTTCCTTCTCAATCTGGTAGACCCCCTCCACCCTGAAAGCATCCATATGTGGTACCGCAGGTGCTAAAGGGGAAGGGGGTTGTCATACCAACATCTTTCATCTTTGTCTGTTCTGTGTAGTCATCTCACCTCTGTTCATTTGTGTATTCTTGGCTAAAGCTGGTGTGTGGGTGGTCCCTCTCTATCATTCCATAGCCCATCAGAAATATACTACATATGTAAAACATTCATTTTTAAAATAGTTGATGTAGTTCCAGACTTTGTAAAGAAGTACATTTTAAATCCATGGCAAAATAACCTAAGTAAATATCTCTGTATTACTTGAAGTCCATGGTTCACCAGGTAGAAATAGTTTCTAAGATTTTAATTGCAAATATGTATAAAACTTCACACATAAAGAACTCACATTTGTGATCTCCCTGGTCCTTGAAAAGAATATTTATCATTTACAGTAAAGTAACTAAAAAAGCATAATATATTTTGCCAAATCACAATTTCTTGTGAGAAACTGCCAGTCTCAGAAGGAGTAACTTATCTATTATAAGAATGTTTTGAAAAGCAGTTCCCTCTTTCCCCAATACACTGATATAACAATAGTAACTCTGCTGCATTATGAGTAATCCAGTCCAGTTATCTATATCACTAAATAGTGCAGCCTGTGTGATCCTCTGGCTTTTAGAAATTGTTCTGAAACTCCCAATGTCCCCTCAGTGGCCCACTTGATATTTTCCCTCTTGCAATAACACCGGGAATAATTAAACTGTTAAGAAGAGAAGATTCATAATGAAGCAACAAAACACGAAACAATTAAGGCAAATATTTTATGCTCATTTTATTTGCCTTCATTAGTATTTAAAGGTCAGAAAAACATTTATAATTTGGAAAAAAAGAACAAAACAGATGCTAATTTCCTCATTTCCACTTCAAAAAATATTAGCCTGGTTCTGAAACATAAACCTAAAAGCAGTTAAAAAGAAATAATAATCTTTAGGATTAATGTATGATGCATCATTCATGTGCAGTTTTTGAAATCATAAAACAGAGTAGCTAAAATTCTAAATTAAGAGAAGGTAGGTTTTAACCCTTATTTTTAAATAATCAAACAACTTTAAATATTATTTAGAAGTGAAGTATACAACTTGTTACATGGCCGACAGGATTTATATTAATATGCTAACCTTTTGTTACCTTCCTCAGATATAGTCAGTGCAACCAATGTAGGATGAAGAACTGAAAAGCTCTAGTCAAGGTGGGAGTTCTTGGTTTTGTCAGGGAACCAAAAGTTCCATTACTGATTTTGAAGTTTCTCTCATGAAATTCATTTCATGATGGGTTTATCATCTCCCATAAACAATTCATTTCACTTGGGGGAAATTTATCAAAGATCTATTTCAATTAATACTGCTCAACATTAAATGAGGTCAATTTAAAATGGCTAGTTCACAATAGCATGCACTTTCATTCTCAAGTTAAAATATATCCCAAACATAAGAATTCTAAGCAAATTTCCAAAAATCACATTACATGCTGCTATTTTCTAATTTATTTTTTCAACTGCAAAGACCATTTTTGCTTCTAATATAAATATCTCATATCCAAAATAAAATTATTTGATGAAAACCAAGCCACACAATTCTGCTGTGCGGAAAAATATACGTTCCAAAGATTAACATAAACACAATAAATTTTATTAATGCACAGCCCTTTGAATTTTCAATAATTCAGAAGGAATTTAAAATGAATTTTACCTTAGTTTATATATCCAAACTTTTTCAGATTCTGTAAATGTGTGGTTCAGAAATAGTTAAGAGTTACTTTACAAAAGCAGTAAGTCAAAGGCCTATTTTTGAGAGTTTCTCAAGCAATTCACATATAGAAATATATTATTGCAATATTTTCTAGTTAGTCATTCAAAAAGTTCTGCCATGGTTTACGCTAGTCATTCTAGGGTAGTCAATTTTTTCAGTTACTCCTCTTTGGGTAATTGCATGCCTATAAAATTAAAACACTGTTTTTTATTTCAATTTTGTCTAATTAAATTCATAATTTATTAAAATGACCTTTACTACAAATAGTCCCTACTGGATAGATTTTTTAACAGAGTAGTAAATAATACTTAATTTTCCTATAGAATAGTTAAAAGCAGAAAATATTTTTGTCTATTAAGGATGATGGAAGGTCCTATTTATTATTACTAACCCTGTACTGATACTAAATTGTGGCTTCTATTGCTCAGACTTTTTCTCATCTCTCGTCATTATGTCTCTTAGAAAGGAAGTGTAAAGTCTGCTCAACTTTGGAACACAGAAAACCCACACACAAACCTCAAGCAGTCATGTCCATTGCCAGTGGCTGCTGATAATTAGTCTCTGTGAAGTTGAGTTTCATGTATCAACTTGGCTAGGTCACCGTAACCACATATTTCATTCTAGATATTTCTGTAAAGGTATTTTTGGATAGGATTGACATCTAAATCAGTAGAGTGCAAGTAAGACTCCCCTCCACAATGTGGGGTAAGCCTCATCCAATCAGTTAAAGGTCTTAAGAAAAAGACTGACCTCTACCTCCCACTAGTGACTCCCCTCCCTCATCCCAGAGAGAGAATTATTCTGCCAACAGAATTCCTTCAGACTAGAACTGCAACTCATCCTTGAGTTTTCAGCCTGCACACCTTCCTTACAGATTTTGAACTTGCCAGCTTCCACCACTATCACTTGAACCAATTCCATAAAATCTCTTTCTCTTTCTCTCTCTCTCACACACACACAAAGTATATGAGATGCATGTGTACACATCCTACTGGTTGTTCTGGAGAATCCCGATTAACACAATCTAGACAAGTGAGAAAAACACATGACTTAGGGGAAAGTTGTTTTACTACCATCAGATGGAATTGTTTCAGTTAAAAAAGTTATTTGACTATACTAAATTATATAGTCCTTTATATATAAAATTAATTGTACTGTTTTTTACCAATTGTCTGTGATTCTTTGTAATTATTTTCAACAAATGTAAAGTGAATTTTCCTTTTACAATATGACCATGATGTGAAATAACAGTAGACTTCAAGCTTTTTATAATTATAAAATATCAGAAACAACTAAAACATCCAACAAGTGAAATGAAAATTTGGTCCTTCCATATAATGAAATATTACTGAATTAAAATTTATAAAGTTCACCATATACAAAAATGTTAATGTATTACACATAAAACAGGCATTCTAAAGTGTGATGTCCAAATCTTAACTTTGTAAAGAAAATAGATGTATGAAATAAGACATAGAGGAAAATATGTCAACATGTAAATGAAGGTTATTTTTAGATGGTGGTATTATATGTGATTATTATTTCATTCCCCTTTATATTTCCCAGATGATTTTCTTAATGAATTCTCCAATAATTTCACATGATACTATCTCTCCCTAGCATTTGTCATATGCCTGTATATCATCATTTTTTTCAATGTGCTGTGATCATCTATCTATAGTTCTGTCTGCCCTCGTAGCCTGTGAGCTTTCTAGAAAAAGGTATTGTGTGCAGTTTGCCTAGGCATACCCTCAGCACATAGCAGAGTTCATAATACTTTTTCACGATAGGCAATACCTAATGTCTACAGATTTTTAATAATATTGACTATTAATAATTAGTAATTGAATCCTGGCTGTCATCAATAGCATTATTTATTTTCCTAACCAATCGTGCCTTTTTTATTAGGGTCTGTTGTTTTACAAAAAAGTACACAAAAAAATTGGTAGTGGTAGAACTAATCCTTAAATGATCCTCCTCTCCCCACTTCATACACCATGATTCCCACTCTAATCCCCAGGACTGAGAATGGGAATTCAATGAGATATAATGCCTGTGATTATGTTAGATTACATGACAAAAGCAATTTTGCAGATTTAATTAAGGTCACTAATCAATTGACTTTTAGTTAACTCAAATGGAGATTATTCCAGTGAGTGGACCAAATCTAATCACATGAACCCTTTAAAAGCAGGGAGTTTTCTTTAACTGGTAGCTGTGGAGGATATCAGAAAGACTCAATGCATGGGAACAACTTGATTTGCCCTTGCTGCATGATGATAAAGGAGGTCACAGGAGAAAGAATGCAGGTAGCTTCCAGGGATATAGAGTAGTCCTTGGATGACAGCCAGTGAGAAAAAAAAATACTTCTGACTTAAAATCCCCAAGGCACTGGATTCTGGCCTCATTCTGAATGAGCTTGAGGTGGACCATCTAGACCATCTAGATGAGATTCCAGGTTATCTGGTGCTTTCATTTCACCTTTGGGATACTGAGCAAAGAGCTCATTGGAGCTTGCCAAGGCTTCTGACCTACAGAATTATGAGCTAATAAATTTAGGTTGCTTTAAGCTGCTAAATTTGTAATAATTTGTTTTAAAGCAATAGAACCTTAATATACAAATAAACTGCCCTCATTTTAATGCAGAGATTCCCAATTATGCAAATGTTTGTTTTATACTATGAGTAATATTTTGCTGTGGTTTTAAGACCCATCTGAGTACAGAATGTGATATAAATATGGAGGATTCTTGAATTTTCTCACAGTGCACTCAGAGGTACATAGAAAAATTTAGCTCCTATATTCTCTAAACCTGGCCTAATCTTCTACCAAAGTCTATCCTGCACAGAAGAAAATTTACTCCTGCCAAATAATAGTATGTAAGTCTCTTCTGATTTTTATAATGCCGGTTGTATACATTAAAGCCCAAATCCCTTACAGAAATGTTTTAGAGTCTTTTTTTTTGCTGCTCAGACTTCCTAGACCCATATTACATCTTTATATTCTTGCCCCTTTACTCTTACCTGCTTCAAAGTGAGGTAGGACTATACTAGGAGGCTCAAATTGCTTTGGGACCCCAAAGGGAGGCAGTACCTGAACACCGTGGGTCCTTCAGCTCCTCTGGGCTCTAAGGAGGTTTCTCATCTTGTAGCTGCTGCTCTCTCTGCTGGAATTCCCTGCTCTAATTTAGAGTCTGAGCTCTTCAACACTTACAAGACATAATGGTGAGCTCTGACTCATAAAGCCTCACCTCAGCCTCTGCTAGTACCATGAATCTCTTTGAATCTCTTCTACATCTTCTATCCAGACCCTGAAGTAGGCAACCTACCTCTAACCTGTAACCACTGCAGTGGGGTCATATCACTTTAAAATTTCCCACTGCAAATAGGGTCATGCAAGAATAGTGCATTCTATTCAGATTCATAGGTAGTGCACACAACTCAGGAAATCCAAACCATATCTGTTATTCAGCCTACCCACATTGAGTTCCAAAGTTTAGTTTTTCATGGCCACCTGAGAAGGAATCTCCTTTTGGAGTTCCAGAAATCCAGGCAAGAGCTCTTTGTTTTGGCAATATTTTCAACTTGCGTAACATACCTCTTTCTGTCCAAGACAAAGTCTGAAAATGAGAGATGGGGGCCCAGGTTCTTCACTTTGTCATAAATTTGCCTTTCTCTCCCTTTATTTCTCAAAATTTCTTAGGATCAGAAAGGACAGGCTCTGAGATATCTATTTATTGATATTACATTATATCTTCCTACCATGGGTATCAAACCATATAGATGACCCATGAAGGTGAAAGTTGTGCCCTCTCCACATTTAGAAAAAAAATGTAAAAGTCTGTGCCATTGATGTTTGAGCATAGGTACATTGAAAACCTTACAAACTATTTATTCAAAAGTCTTCCTTCAAGTCTTTTTGTGAAAAATTCTTTTTTTGGTTTTGAGAAATTAAACACTAATTCTATCTTAATCTTTCATATCTGCATAAAATTCCTAATAGCACTTACCCACTCTCTAAAACCAACAGAAGCTTCAGTTTAGCTAGATAGAAAGGCTTACAAACAGAATACAACATCATAACAATATACTCAAAATATCAGCCCAGATATTTGAAACACCATAAAGTTGAGAAAAGAAGTCTCAACATAGATGATTTTTTAAAATTTTTCATCCTTGATAGACATTAACCAGTTCATAAATTTATAGAAATAGATTTTGCCTGATTCTAGCTGTGTCAATGCAGGAAAAACAAATGTTATTTTAATAATTACACTAAAAACTGTAATGAGACCTCTAGACTTTCCATGGCATTAATGACATTCTCCATTGTAAAATGTAAAGAAAATTTCCATAGGATGATTTATAATTTGTTCACATTATATCATTATAATATATAAATGGCCAGGTGGGAAAAACTTCCTTCCTTAATTTATAGCAATGGCAATATTTCCACATATCTGAAAGCATTTAAAATATCCAAGACTACCATAGTGGACAGAAACAAATATAATATCATGTGGGGCACTTCCCTGCTGATATAATCTTGGATTGTAACTAAATCCTAGCTTTGTGTGACATTGAAATGCTTATAAACTAAAATATGTTGCTTTTAAAGATTTGTCTCATACATGTAGTGCTCATCCAGCTTTTTAAATAAAGACTTGGCTGAAAATGTAGTGTTAAGAAACAACCTTTTCTCTCCATTTACAAAGCTCTTATTGTAAGAATAAAATAGAAGTAATGCATTGTCCTAATTTATTTTAATCCTTTCATATGACTTATTTTGTAGGACACTGGACACTCCCTAGAGAGCTAGAATTCTGCACCACAGTATATTCAAAACTGTCATTTATTCATTTAAGTCTGTATTTCTGAAGCTGCAATATCTGATATTACCAGGAAGTTCTTGCAGTCTTAGAGAGTTTACTAAATGAAAACTCCTCTTGTCTTTCAGCTGCTGATAATTTCACTTTCTATGTAGAAATGTCAGTAACAACTTAATTTCCTCCTATTGTGTGAATATCTTTCATCAACAGAATGTTGATAATCACATCACATTTCAGAATGCTACCTTTGGTTTATGCAGACGGAGAAGTTAAATGAGAGAAAGAGCAAAGGCAATTGGAAAAAATTAATTGTGTGATAAAGAGAGATCAGTGACTACTAGCTGTGTATGAAAATGAAAAGTGTTCAGATTAATCGATCTGATACCATTTCCATTAGTCCCATTTATTAAAGCTATAACACACTGCTTTATCCTGCTGGTTAGCTCTTGCAAGATTGACTCTGATCTTGTGAATGTCAACACTTGCCCTCCAGGTTTACTCAGCTTTCAGAATGGATACCTTTCCTGTCCAGCTCTTCAAAGGAAAGAAAAGAAGAAAGAAAAAGGAAAAAAAAAAACCATCCAGTGAGAGATTACAACACCCTCCTCAGGGAATCCCTTCTGAGATCTGCTGACTATAAGTTTGTTGAGAAGAAGCTCATTGTGCCACAGTCTATTCCCAATGTGCCTAGAAGCTTCTGTGCAAGGTGAGCCAAAGGTAACTCTGATGTCAACAGAGTCAAAAGAGAATCCATATTTTATACCTATAATTTCTTATTGTCAGAGGCAAAGTCATTCTTTCCTAAGGTTTTTCTAATTTTACCAAACAAATTACAACAGGGCAAAATATTTAGCTAAAATACTTAGGCAATTATTTTTTTTTATTTCAATACTTGTAAACTCCAGCTGCATAAATTGTTATTAGATTTTGGAATAATGTTCCAGGTAATCTCAGCTCTAGAGAAATCACTAGAAAATTTGAGCAGCTTATTAGTTACCCTAAGACAGAACTGATGGTACTATATTCTTGTGTTATTCAATATGGTTATCCTAAGTCTACTTCAATTGAGCCCATTTAGAGAGAGCACATTTTATTACTGAAGGTTAGCCACTCTTATAAGAGAACAAAATCATTGTTAAACAAATGCATATGTGTGAGACAAATATGATTGATTGGCAAACTCAGAGTAAGATATTTATCCAACAGATTGAAATATTAAAAACATTTTTCTGTTACATGTCACCTCCATGTGTTAATTTCTCTTCTGTTCTCTCTATAACATCCTCATTTGAAAACTGTGTAACCTCTCACATTAAGTATTTCAATAGCCTACTGTCAAAACTAACTTCTTCCTCTCTCTGTCTTCTCTCTTCACTTCCCCCTCCCCACTCTGACACCACATTTAGCCTTCTAGAATGTAGTTCTGGTGTTACTTTTCTATTGAAACTTTTATGAATTTTTATTTCATACTGGACAAAGTCCAAACAACTCACCATTCAAATAGTTTTACAATCTCTTCGAACTATCTTTTCAGACTCATCTACTCCTTCACTGCCACTCTACCAGAGGGTACCTTTCTCCTCTGTGCCTTTGCACATATCCTGTATACCTAAAATGTCAGCTGCTTTCTCATGCTCTTGATTGTTACTTTTAGCACAAATGTTTTTACATCCCTCCTTGACCACTTCATATGGGATCTATCTCTCCCACCACTATGCCTACTCAAAAGAGAATTCTTGACTAGAGATGATTATCCCCATAGACTCTGACCTCCTTAAATCTAGGGGTTTGTCTTATTAAAATTTTTCAATAGGAATTATAGAAATTTTCAAAATTTTCACTGAATAAAAGCATGAAAGAAGCTAATAAATTAATACTTGATATTAGTCCCTATGGATCTATCCATCTCAAAGAATCCATACTATTAACTCATTAGTTCTAAGGCAACATATTCCATTAATACCTGTGATATAATTGCTGAGTACATTGTTGTAGTTCCTGAAAATAAGTAAATTACAATCATACTAACTGTGGTAAAACTTCACTGAGATCTTATTATTTGAGTGTAAATTAATCATGCTGAGATGATCCAATATATTATTTCTAGTTAGCAGCATTTTAGATTTACTTGTGGCAACATCATATGGCTTTTCCTGAACAACAGTTTTCACAAATCTTGAGGCATTGTGAACACTCACATGAAACAATGAGGATATACTGTATGGTTTCAAATCCAATTCTTTAAAAATATAAACCTGATCTCCTTGAGGACAGGCTTTGACAATCTCTAGTAAATTTAAGAAAAACACATTTTTTCCTCCTATAATTGTACAGGTAAATATTTTCAGTTTACTTTCATTTCAAAACATGGAATTTATTTTACTAATATACAACAAAGACAAGAGAGACAGGAGTAATTATTTTGTTTGTTAATTAGCATATTTTTTGAAAGAAAATAGTTTCTGGAATTATCTTCTAAATTACTCAAATTATTTCAGATTTATAACTAAGGATAAAGCACACAATCTTTCTCTGCTACTTCCCCATACCTAAAATACCGGTATCCTTTGATATACTCTAAATATATTTGAACATCTAAGAAGTGTTTAAGAGACTTTTATAAAGATGTTTTAGAAAGCAATGCTATTGATTTGAAAAAATGGCAAAACTTCGAAATGCTTCCTGAATGATAAAGGATTTATATTCTAGGAAAGACAATCAATATTAAGAGAATTAAACATGGATTTTTAAAAGCCATTCTACAATCCTCTTGATTCAACCCAAAACTAAAACCAGTGACAGTGAAAAGTAGCGAACAAAATTACTGTTCTATTTGCTATGTGATTTCATTAGCATATCTCAACCAAGTTTGCAAAACAAATTTTGTGTCACCTGTCAAGTAGAACATATTTAAATGATTGTTCATTTGTAACAAATCCATGGCTTCTTGTACAATCATTATATTTTAGTTTTATCCCCTGTTGATGCATTTTGTAATTTAAGAAAAAGAAATTGCCCTGGCTGGTGTGGCTCAGTGGATTGAGTGCCAGCCTGTAAACCAAATGGTCGCTGGTTTGATTCCCAGTCAGGGCACATGCCTGGGTTGCATGCCAGATCCCCAGTACAGGACACATGAGAGGCAATCACACATTGATGTTCCCCTCCCTTTATTTCTCCCTCCCTTCCCCTCTCTCTAAAAATAAATAAATAAACTCTTTTTAAAAAAAGAAAAAATTAAAAATGTTTAAATGAATGTAAATGTTAGTATTAAAATGGTTATAAAGGATTTAAGGAAGAATTCATTATCAGATCATCATCTTTATAAATTATTTTCAAAATTATATAAATGTAAGGAAAAGAGTGCAAGGTAAAAACCAAGATTCTCTTTTAAATCTGGTTTGGAATAACACTGAAGGTTGGATGAAATCTAGTTTCAAATATACTATAGTTGAAGAAAAACTACCAACAATTTATCATCACCATTATGAAATATAGAGTAGTACAATATATAGGTCTACAGTTGTGAGTACACTGAACACAGAGTTTATTCTTGTATTATTATTTATTAATTACTGTATTATTTTCCATACAAACAATAATGAACCTACTTTTCCCCAGCCTGCATTTATTAAATACTTAGGAGTCCATAAAGCTTCCCTTTTGATTTCACTGGAATTCTTCAAAAGAAGTAATCTATTTTTATGGTTTTTTACCAACATATTCTGTTAATATAGAAAATTCAAGTAGATTAATTAATAAGTAATCCATGGACAAACAAAAAGTAATAAATAACTGAATTAAATCTAAGCAAAAATACCTTTAATAACAATAATTTGCAGTAAAAATCTTTAAGCTTGAAAAAAATAGGTATGAGATAGTTCAGAATATGATTAGCATCTGTGCATTTGAGAGACAGGGTATTTGGTGCACCTGTGTTTAAGCACGAACTATAATTCTCAGTTTATTCTCTGTAAAGTAAACAAAATCAAATTTCTCTATAATTTGCATAAACAAGATCATATGTCTCTCTTAATAATTTTAGTAGTATGAGCACACCAACAAGGACCCTTTGAGTCACACCAAGTCAAGTGGCAGAATAGATTGACTTGGTTATCATAGTTGAGCACTTCCTACAATATAATATATCCTTTAACCAATTTCACATATATTATATAACTCTTCATGGCAAACTAGAAATATTCTGTTACATCTGGTGTACTAACATTTCTTGATTATTTCCCTTACAATTTTGACTTAAACTAATTTTTAAAATTTAACTTTAAAAATTACTCAGTAAGCAACCCATTTTATAGATCAATCAAATTAGGGTATCGAATATTGAGTCACTTATATATAAATTTAGTCAACTGCTCCAACACTTGGAATTAGAATTCTAGGTTAAAGTTAGAAAGAGAAACAATTAGCCCCAAGGTCAGCATAACAAATGAAATGAATAGGCAGCCATTATGCAAAACATGATATATTAATAATTTATAGATTTTTAGAATAATTTAATTCAATTAATAGCTAAAATGCACTTGGTAAGAAAGTAAGAAGAAAGGGATTTAGTGAGGGTATTGAGCTACTTCATTTTTTGGTATAAAGGTAGGGGAGAAAGGTGAGAATCAGCTGGGACTACTTCAGAGTTGTTTCAAGTCTTATCTTTTACAGCCTTACAATAGTTATATTATTAACTAGTAACTATTATATATTATTAGATCCTTTCTAGTATTCTGTAATCATTTTCTGTATACTTATCAGTATGTATCACAAAAATATTTGGACACTTCTCATTTTCCATTTAATAGGTACATCATCATTGGTAGCACCTGTCTGGTCTCTTCCAAGATTACTTTGTGTTAAATCATTTGCTTTACTATTCTTTCTTTCAAGGTTACTTTCCTTTGCACCCCTCTTCTTTCTGCAAGTAAGACAACTTTAAATTAACTCTGTCCCTAGCGGGGATCATCCTCACTATCAGTCACATGGATATTAAAGGTCTCTAGTTTCACTCATCATTTTAAGCCACCTGCTTTTAAACAAATCCTTAAACTCTAGTTCTGACTTATTTCTGAGGAAATTTTTAAAAATACTGACAGATGACTACTCATATAGATACCATATCTAAGTTTTTTATATAATTATAAAGTTATTTATATATTGCACCTTAAGACTATATAATAATATTTATATCATGGTTTCATATAATAAAACTGTCTATTAATTAATATATTATTTATTTTGAAAATATATATTTTATTATAATAATATAAAAAGCATTATTCTTAGCTAAAGATTTGACAAATATTCCTCTACATGATTAGAAGGATGTTGTGGAATTTATCTCTCTGTTTGTACACATTTATTATGTATTTTCCTTCATGGATGCATTTAAGATTTTTGAACAAATCTCAAATCCTTTTAAATTTTAAAGTACTAATAATTACAACAGTGTCAGATGCAACAGCTAATTCTCAAATACAAATTATCAATAACTGAAAAATGATTTACATATACTTTGTTACCAAAAATCTTCCTCTTTTATGTTATCTTAATATAAAGAATATTGCAAAGTTAATCTTGAATTGTAGAAGTAGAGAATAAAGAATAATTGTCATATCTCATTATATGAAGTTCTGATAATTATTTATTAAAGCAGTAAAAGGAAATTCAACTTTTAAATGGGGCTATATGTAATCAGGATTTGTGCATTTCAATTAAGTTCTTGCAAGTCTTTGCTACCTTTGAAATATATTAAATACAGATTAATATTAAATAAGGACAATGCATAGATTCTTACTTGATTTAAAAAATTTTTAAAGCATGAGGTGGGAAATTATATTCTCACGTTTTGAACTGTTAATACTTGAAAGAGCCTGGTGCAAAAGTGGGCGTGTACACATACTGATAGGAGTCTCAACTCTTCCTAGACATTTCCGTAAAAACCAGATGACATACTTTATTACAACAACTGAGGATGAGAGGAATGGGCAAGTATTCTCTTTATGATTTTAACATTAACAATCCTTTCACTTGAATTACACCTTTCAGGAGTCAAAAAGCATTATGTGATATATAGCATATAATTATATACAAATAAGGTGTTTTTCAGCCATAATTTTAGATAAAATCTACCTGATATCTGCCTGTTTTTATCATCAAAACTTTTGAGCATTGCTTACTATCAGATACTTAAATGGGAGTATCCTAAAGTTTTAGAAGAAAAATGAGTCTCAGAATGAGGTCATTTATAATCCAAGCCAAGTAAAAACAGAAGTAACATCATGAAGAAATTGAGCTCTCTGTACTTACCACTACATCATTCAGAGTGTTTTACATATATATCTATTTTATTTTAGCTTGTAAGTAACTGATGGTCTGACCCATGCAGTCTGGCCTTAGAGATCAAGAGCCTACCCAGTACGCATTCTGTTTCTTGATACAAAAAAACTGCAGACATCTAAAAAAATAAAAACTTCAGTTTGCATATGAGTATGGACATCAAGCCACATATATTTCACTATATATCATAGCGTTCATGGAGCACTTTATCTCTCCCTCACTTAAGGCATTTATTTCACTCTATTTAGTACTATAAATATTTTTTACATATCCCTTCTCACATAAGTTTACATCAAGACCCTAAGTTCCTTGACATAAAAACTGAGTGTAACTTTTTATATTCTGCAAAATTTCTAGTAAATTCTGACATATTCTTTAAGCATTTATTTGATGTTTTTAAATGATACAACATAAATCCATCTCTTTCATTAAAAGACAGGAGAAAAGAAAAATATAGTTAACACAATGTACTGCAGATCAGGATTAAATATTGACCCTTCATATAATTACTTCCCTCCCCCCCAAAAAATAGAAATCGATATCAACACTCCCACTAAGCCTGAATTCACCTCATGAAAACTGAGCAAAACAATATAAACCTTCAACCTATGGTGCTCTTATTTTTATTTTTTATAACTTAAAAAACATACAACTTACTATATTTAAAATTCAGTATACTATTATTTAGTAGCTAACTTCTAGTCTTTTGAATTTAATTGATAAAAATGTTAGAAATAATAAAATGTTCGCAACAGTTGTATTTTTAGTATTTTGGCATGTGAAGATAGGACAATGGCTAAAGTCAAAAGCAGAAAATGACACAGATGATACAGATTAGAAATACCAGGAAAGCATATTGATGATATGGTAGTAAATTCATAATTTGATTGGAATATTGAGATATAATAGGAAGTAATAATGAAGTAGAGATTAGGTATAGAGACAGAATTGGCACTTAACTTCTTTTAAGATAAAGACAGACTTTGATTATTAATTATATTTCAGGGGCAACGGAATAGTTATGCAAAGGAAAGGAGGAAGTGGAAAAGAATTTGTTGGCATACTAGCTTTGATCATTTTAAAGGAAGCAAGCAAATGAAATCTTCAGGGAATAGAGAATATGGAAAGATCAAGTTTCAAATACTCTAGACAATGTAATTAGAAGAAGAAGGGAAAAGAAGTGTTTAATTTTAGTAACTAAACATTTTTAGTGACCATAAAACGGTTTTATTTGAAATCGGGAAACTATATCATGGCAGGTAAAGAATGATGATTATGCCCTGGCTGGTGTGGCTCAGTGGATTGAGTGTCAGCCTGTGAACCAAATGGTTGCAGGTTCAATTCCTAGTCAGGGCACATGCCTGGATTGTGGGCCAGGCCCCTAGTAGTGGGTGTGTGAGAGGCAACCGTGCATTGATGTTTGTCTCTTTCTCCTTCCCTTCCCCTCTCTCTGAAAATAAATAAAATGTTTTTTTAAAGAATGAGGATTGTATGGGTACTGAAACAGGAATATATATATATATATATATATATATACATATATACACACACACACACACACACACACACACACACACACACACACAAAGTACTATCTTAAGGAAAGATAGGGGTTGAGTAGGTTGGACCTGGAAGTATATCATCATGATCTAAGTACAATATCATGGTCTAAGCATTAATAAGCACTGTTAGGACTCTTAGCTGAAAAAAAATGATTTTAAGTCTAAAACTTATACATATGAACATTCTTGAAGTGAAAGTCATTGCAGTTTTCTGAATATCGCCCTGTGATATGTTTGATTCTGAAATACATTAAAAAAGTTATTACCTTTAGAAATAACATCTTACATTTATATAACACTTCACATTTCCCTAACAACTTTCCTAGCCTTCAAAGCATTGTAGTGCTCACAATGACCATGTCAATAAGGAGGAAAATCACCCTGTCTTTTCAAGTGAGGAAATATGTTTTCTTTAGAAGTATCATTTGACCCTGCAGAATTAGCAGCATTGCATGAGCTATAACTCAGTATGTCAAATCCTAGGGCTAATGCTCTTTCCATTAAAACCAACAGATTTCAGGAACTGTTGCCTTCAAAGTTTATAATGAAGACTTGATGTAAAATACCCCAATAATTCAAATATGTATAAGAGTAAACAGTTAGAGACCCTTTCATTTCTGGTCACTCACTTATTATTTTTTTTATTTTTCTCTCTCACAAAATGAGTACTTGAGTTGATGTAGCAATCTCTATTTTATGGCAGAAATAAACCGAATGAGTTATTTGTGAAAGCTCACACAATAGGTCAGTGACAGAACTGGCATTAGAATTTTTAAATCTCAATTCCTCATCCAGCTGTTTTTATTGAATAAGGCTGTTCTTCAGAAATCTTATTTTGTTTAATATAACAGGTTTATTATCTTACAGCAAATATATATTATTATACATACCTGTATATGTACATATTTATCAAATATTTCATTATATATATTTGAATTATGTAAAATTGGATTTTCAAGCAATTAGAAAAATCAAAAATTCCTTTTCCCTCCTAACCACGCAAAACTAAAAACTAAGACAAATTTTCCTTCATTTTATTGCTTCTGTTAATTCACTCTGTTCTGAACTTGATTTTGTTGTCCATGATGCTATACAAGCTGTTAGAATAGCTAGTGGTATACTTTCCTCAGTGTTAGTGGAGGAGAAAAGTACATAAATATGATAGATATATGGAAATTAAAGATAATTAAAACTTATATATCAAGCAAGATTTCAAAATATGAACAACATGGATTCGGGTTGTCTGAAGGAATAATGATGACTCCCTGCAGGCATCCAATACCCATGAAGCTATAACAAAATATTGTTCACAGAGATATTTACTGATTGTAAAATTCACTTCATGGGGAAAGAATTGAATGTATATTGCACCAAAAGACAGAGAAAGCATAACATATATTATATTGTATTTAGAGTGCATAAAATCTTGTTGGATCAGAATAAATATTTGTGCTTCAGAAATTTTACTATTTTATAGACTCTTTTCCTTGAAAATATTTACAAAATATATGGATACCTTATTCATCAAATTAAAACACAATTTTAAATCCTATAGCATAAAATGTGTGCAAAGTGGACACTGAAAAATATTTAATTAATGAGATAAAATTCCATTCAAAACTTATTTTCTTGGAATAAAATTCTCTTCCCACAGAGAACATTTATGAGACACATGCAAACTAGAAGGCTCTTGTTCACAAAAGAATGTTATACAAATAAAGTGTTTTGTGTTTGATACTAATCACATTTTAAAATACATTGATGTACATATTAAATATTGAATACAAGTTTTTATTTTATATGACAGCTGCATTTACTTCTTCTGAATCATGAAAAATTAAGTAAATTTTTATTATTCTCAGTTTTTATTATTTCTGCCAATCATATTCTACTCTGGTGCTACTGGTTCATAAGAATGTCAAAGAAAGATTTAACTTTCCATTTAATACTCATGTGGTTAATTTAGAATAATGAGGATGTGCTTATTTTATAAATGAATTATTCATTACTAAAGACAACACACCCATTAATACAAGCAAGTAGTATTAATCAAGACAGAATTAAAGTTATAAAGATGTTGTATTAAAAACCTAAAATGAAAAAAAGAAAATAATGCAAAAACTTGAAATGCAATTAGCTGAAAAAATGGACAAAAACTCATATCTTGAATTCTTCCTCAAAATTCACATCATTATATTTCATAAATCTCATATTTTTAAGAATTTTGAGTTCTCCTTATACCACTAAAATGATGTCATAACTCTATTAACAATCACCTCAGCCCATTCCAACATTCAAAACTAAATCAGTTTTCTCATGTCTTGTTTAATTTAATAGAAATATGATCCATGTTCTCTGCAAAGCAAATTCTTTCTAACTAAGAAGCAGAACAATAACTGAAAACACACTGGTCCCTGGTTATTTGAATGCTCTTATTCAAATTGAATAATATTAAATTATTAAGTAGCTGAAAAAATTCAAACACTGATCAAAGATACTTTGAGCCATATTGCTTTTATTTGGAGCCAGGATACAATGATGATGATGATGATGATGATGATGATAATGGTGATGATGTCAGCCACAAGGAAGCAAACCAGGAAAACACTGCATATATTATTTCTCATGGAAGACCTGTGAGATAGGCATTACTATGCTTATCTTCCTATTGAGAAAATAGTGGCCACTATTTTTTATACTTCTATACCACATAAGTGGTATAGAAGTATAAAAGTATAAAAATAGTGAAAAAATGGAAGTAAATATTTGTAAAATGAAAAACAGACAGTGGATAATTGACATGGCAGCTAGGCAAAAGGAAATTTTTGTTGGAGGGTTTAGAAAAGATAAAGGCTGAAATCTGTGAGAGTTTTTAAAAAAAATTTATTAAAATCTTTAAAAGATTGAAAACTTTAAAATTTCCTCTTAAATCCCTATGTCTACATTCCCTATTTAGGAAATTAGTATGTCTCAAACTAGGAGAGGATGCGAGTGACAGAGAAATTGAATGTGAAAAAACTCTATAGTCTTGAGAATGTTGGCACAATGTAGGGCAGAAGGAAAATTCTATCTTGAAAAAAGGGGGTAGAGAATTCACATCCAAAATGATGAGGTCCATCACTGGGGCACCTACCCCCAAACTCTCAGAATGCCATCTAGGAAGTTTCAACCACACCACCACCACAAACCTATCCCCACACTGCTCCAGACAGAACTGGAGGATTCCTCTCCTGAATAGCTGGCCAACACCAGAAAAAAGCCCTTCAAAAACTGCAATTTGTTTCCTCTGAAAAACCATACTCAGTGCTCAATCGCTGTGGCCTTTCATCTATCGATTCATTTGTTTCAAGTCTTTTTTGCTGTAAAAGAGAAAGTTTACAGAGTTTAATAAGTTTAACTCTCTTATGGTTGCTACTTGCATGGTACATGATTTTTATCTTTTTATTTATAATCTATTTGTATCATTAAGTCTAAAGTGTATCTCATATAGACAGCATATAGTTGGGTCTTTTTTTAAAATTTAATCTGACAATATCAGACCTTTTTAATTAAATCATTTTATTATTGTTATTCTATTACAGTTGTCCCAATTTTCCCCCTTTTCCCTCCTCTGCCCATCCCACCTCCCACTTCCACAGTCAGTGCCCACACTGTTTTCCATTTCCATGGGTCATTCATACATACTCTTCCTCTAGTCCCTTTTCCTTCTTTCTACCATTATCTCCCCCTCCCTCCCATCTGGTCATGTTCAGTCTGCTCCAGGTTTCCATGCCTGTGATTCTCCTTAGTTCCTTGGATTATTTTGTTCATGAGATTCCTCTTATAGATGAAACCATATGGTATTTGTTTTTCATGGCCTGGCTTATTTCAGTTAGCATGATATTCTCCAGTTCCATCGATGCTCTCACAAAAGGTAGGAGTTCCTTCTTTCTTTCTGCTGCACAGTATTCCATTATGTAAATGTACTGTAGTTTTTTGATTCCCTCATTTACTGATGGGCACTTAGGCTGTTTCCAGAACTTGACTATTGTAAATAGTGCCATTATGAACACAGAGATGCATAAGTCCTTTTGAGTAGGTGATTTGGGATTCTTAGGGTATATTTCCAGCAGCGGAATCACTGGGTCAAAAGGTAGTTCAATTTTTTTTTGAGGAAATTCCATATTGTTTTCCACAGTGGCTGTACCATTCTGTATTCCCACAAAGAGTGCACTAGGGTTCTCCTTTTTCTGCATCCTTGCTAGCACTTGTTGTTTGTTGATATATTAATGATGGCCATTGTGACAGATGTGAGGTGATAGCTCGTTGTGGTTTTAATTTGCATCTCTCTTATGGCTAGCGATATTGAGCAGCTTTTAATATGACTATGGACCATCTGTGTGTCCTCCTTAGAGAATTGTCTATTCAGATCCTTTGTCCATTTTTTAAACTGGATTATTTATCTTCCTGGTATTGAGTCATATGAATTCTTTATATGTTTTGGCAAATATGTTCTCCCATACAATCAGTTCTCTTTTCATTTTCATGATGATTTCTTTAGTTATGCAGCAGCTTTTCAGTTTGATGTAGACCCATTTACTTATTTTTTTATTTTATTTCTCTTGTCCTAGGTGATATATTGGCAAAAATATTGCTACTTTTGGTATCTGAAATTTTATTGCCTATGTTTTCAACACTCTTATTCAAGATAGTACTGGAAGTTCTAGCCATAGTGATCAGACAAGAAGGAGAAATAAAAGGCATCCAAATCTGAAAGGAGGAAGTAAAACTGTCATTATTCACAGACAATGTGATAGTGTACATAGAAAACCCTATAGTCTCCACCAAAAACCTACCTGACCTAAAAAGTGAATTTGGCAAAATAACAGGATACAAAATCAATATTCATAAATCAATGGCATTTTTGTAACCAACAATGAAATATCAAAAAGTGAAACTAGGGAAAAATGTCATTTACTATTGCAACAAGAAAAATAAAGTACCTAGGAATAAATTTAACCAATGAGGCCAAAGACAACTACTTGGAAAACTATAGAACACTGAAGAAATAAATTAAGGAAGATACAAACAAATGTAAGCATATACTGTGTTCATTGATTGGAAGAATCAACATCAATAAAATGTCCATACTACCCGAAGCAATCTATAGATTCAGTGCAATCTGTATTAAAATACCAATGGCATATTTTACAGATCTAGAACAAATATTTTAAAAATTTTTATAGAACCAAAAAAGACCCTAAATAGTCTTAGCAATCTTTAGAAAGAAGAACAAAGTAAGAGGGATCACAGTACCCAATATCAAACTATACTACAAGATCACTATAATCAAAACAGTCTGGTACTGGAATAAGAATAGACACACAGATAAATGGAACAGAATAGAGAACCCACAAATAAACCCAAGTCTCTACAGTCAATTAATATTTGGCAAAGAGAGTATGAACATACAATGGAGTAAAAATAGCCTCTTCAATAAGTGTTATTGGGAGAACTGGACTGGTACATGCAAAAAAATTAAACTAGATCACCAATTTATACCATACATCAGACTAAACCCAAAATGGATAAAAGACTTAAATGTAAGTTGTGACACCATAGAAATCCTACATGATAATATTGACTTTTGATTTGATTATTTAATTTATTCATATTTAATTTTGTTATGAATATAGTTAGATTTACACCTGCCATTTTACATATTTTCTATGTGGTTCATATCACTTTTTTTCTCCTGTAGTGCCTTCTTTATATTAAATGAATCTTTTCTAGTAACATTTTAATTCATTTAATAATTTTAATTATATTTTAAAATTATTTTGTTAGTGATTGCTCTAGGACTATATATCTTAACCTCCAAAATCTACTTCAGGTTTATGGTAATTTGATTACTGTAAAATATAAAAGCTTTACTGTTATACTGCTGCAGCTCCCCAATTTATTGTGATGTTACTATATATATTATATTCATATATGTTACAAAATTTATAATACACTAGGATAATTATTATGTTTTATAATACATCTTTTAAGGAGAATAAAGAGAACAAATATATATTTATGGAATTTGTTACATTAATATTCTTATTTATTATTTCAAATTCTCTTTATTTTTTCCAATGGATTCAAGCTACCATCTGGTATCATTTTCCTACTCAAAGCCTTGTTCACACCCATGTCCTTTGTGCTATTTTGGTCACATGCATTACATTTCTCTATGTTATAATCTCAACAATATAATTATATACATATTATTTTATATATGTACTTTTTAAATGAGTTTTTAAAAAGGAGAATAAACACACAATTACACTGTAATTTGTAAAATTAGCTACATAACTGCTTTTACTGACACTTTTTACAAATGTGTGTGGATTTGAATTACTGGCTGGTGTTACTTGCTTTCAGACTTAAGTGCTGCTTTAGTGTTTTTTTAAGGTTAAATTGCTAGCAAGAAATTTTCTTAGTTTTTACTTGTCTGAGATTGTCTTTATTTCACTTTAATTTTTGAAAGATAGTTTTGCTAAATATAAAATTCTTGGATGACACTTTTGTTTTGTTCTGTTTTTTACTTTCATGGCTTAGAATATATAGAACATGTTATGCCACTGCCTTCTTATCTCCATTCTTTCAGAAGAGATGTTAGATGTTAATTTTATTAGGGTTAGCTTATATATAATTAGTTATATTTCTCTTTCCAATTTCAAAGTTTTCTGGCTTTCAATATTTTGACTACAAGTTATACCTTTTCATCTATCCTACTTAGAGTTAGTTAAGCTTCTTGGATGTGTTGGTTATTATTTTCAGCAAATTTATGAAATGTCAGAGTTGCCATTTTGAAAACGTGGTAAATAGAGGATGATCTTTATTTGTAAAGTTTGACAAGAAATATGAATTGAGTGACAGTAACTATAGCCTGCTAATGTACCCAGAGTTTCTAAACTGTTTTGTGGTGTTTCTCTCTTAAATAGAAAAAGACAAAGTATGAACACAAGATGCATTAGTATTCTATTGTTGTATGAAATATCCCAATTTTAGCAGGTTAGAAAATTCATTTATTAGTTCACAGTTCTCTATGTCAGAAGACTAGAAATGGCTCAAACTGGGCTTTCTGCTCAGTGTCTCAAAAGACTGACATGAAGATGTCAGCCAGGCTGTTTTCATCTACAGCATGAATAAGGAAGAATTCATTATGGAGACTATTAAGGTGGTTGGCCAGATTCTATTTTTATGTTTATGTAACTGAGGTCTTTGTTTTCTCACTGAGCTGGTTGAAGGCCAGTTTCCGCTATGTGGACTAGCCTCTGGGTCTAGCCTGTGGACCTTTCCACACAGGGAGGTTTGCTTCTTTAGGGCCAGCATAAGACTTTCTTTCTAGTCTGCTAAGATGGAGTCTTTTTTAACATAAATTAATTTCATATATGACTATCCTGCCATCTTTGCAGTATTATGTATACTACTCAACAAAGTGCATATTGACAGGTCCCAACTCATCTAAGGGGAGAGGATTATAAAAGGCGTATACACCCACCCAGGACAAGAATTTGGGAGCCACCTTAGAATTCTGCCATTTGGGGGGCCATCCTAGAATTGGTGCCTACAGCACCAAATATCTCCAGGTATTAGGAAAAAATCCTTATAGTAGATTTAGAGAAAATAGTAATGACTAAGAAAATTTTAAAAATCAAAAGAAATAGTGACAAGACAGAGAGCAAAAGAAAACTACGTAAAGATTATATATTGTTAATATCCTAAGAGAAATGAGAGAAACCCTTGACCTCAAGAAACAAGAATAGGTAATGATTAATAGTAGATAATAATAAGAGAATAAAGAAATCTTAAAAACCAAAATTATAATCAAATAAAATTTTTAATTAATAGAAAGTTTGAAAAATAAGGCTAAAAAATCTCCTAGAAAGCATGTAAAATGGAAAAAATAAGAAAAAAATAAGAAAACCACAGGCACAATCCAGAAGCTCTAACATCTAAAAATCATGAATTCTATGAAAAATTAAAAAATGAGATAAATTTAGAAAAAAAATGCAAAAATATTTTCTAGAATGCAGAAAAATGTTTTCAAATCAAAAAGACCCATCCAAAGTGCAGCTGAGCAATTTAAACTACATTCTCAACATTTCATATCATTGCATAAATTTTGGGACTACATAGAACATACAAATAAAAGTGTTAAAATATCAGATAAAATATCTTGTTCCACAATGGCATAGAACATATCAACAGCTACTCTAGAGTCAGAAGAATAATGGATCAGTTATCTCCAACTTTCTTGGGAAAAAAATATTTGCAATATAAAATTCTATATTCACCTGAATATAGATATTCTGAAATTTTAGTCAGAAAACAAAAGAATAAAAAACAGTTTAGACATTCAATAACTAAAAAGTATTATCTCTCATTCACCACTATCAAGAACTTACTAAGAGGTGCAATTTACTAAAATGTAGGAGTGAACCAAAAGAGGGTGGTACCTAGGAATCTGGAAATTCAACGCTGGAGAAAGAGAATTCCCAAAGTTAAGACAGTGGGAGGTATCAAGCAGCTTCTGTATTCCAGCCTTGAGAGAAATCTGTATTTTCTTGGACAGGTAAACACATCTAAGAGAGAGTTCTCCAAGAAAAGCTGGATGATCTAATGTGAGTAAATGTATTGACAGGTGCATGAGAGATTTTCCAGAAATTTTGAAGTACATTAATGACAGCTACATAAAAAACTTGCCACCCTAAAAATTAACTCAGTGGAGGTGTGCAGGGTGGCCACAAGGCATTTTATTAAAATATAATTAGAGCCCTGGCTGGTGTGACTAGTGGATTGAGTGCTGGCCTGCAAACCAAAGGGTCGCCGGTTCAATTCCCAGTCTAGGGCACATGCCTGGGTTGTGGTCCAGGTGCCCAGTAGGGGGTGTGCAAGAGGCAACTACACACTGATGTTTCTTTTCCTCTCTTTCTCCCTCCTTCTCTTCTCTAAAAATAAATAAATAAAATCTTTTAAAAATTAAAATAAAAGATAATACAACTATAGTCAACTATATAGTTTGGCCTGAAAATGAATACTAACCTATGGTGCACTTAAAGAAAAACTTCCCTGTGCCCTAAGAATAAAGATACAGTAATTAAGCATCAGCTTTTTAGGAGCCCAATACTATTTATCTCCCATTCTAAAATAAGATAATCAATGTAAACCCTTTTACATAAAATGCATTAATGAAATGATGGTACCCATCCTCTCTTCCTCAATTCTATATTAGATTGTGTTATTCCTATGTTTACATTCCTGAATGCCATCTCTTAATTTTTAAAAACAATTTTAACATCTTTGTTTAGCATTCAAAAAACTATGAGATTCTTACTTTTGGAGATTCTTACTTTTACCTACTTTTCAAAACTCACTTTACTCTCTGCTTTATTCCCCATGCATGCCCAACACCAGTCATACAGTGAGCTACTCATTTCATAACCCTACACCTTTGCATATGCCATTCATTCTGCTGAAAGCATCATCACCAGCTCTGTTTCTCTTTCTTTATAATTCCCCCCCTTCCTTCAAGTCCCTACCCCATATTCATTCATCATAGATATTCCTTGAATATTTAGTACCAAACAGCTTCTTCTGTGCCTTCATAAATGTTTTCTAGCTTAATAAGCAATAATAAAATACAGTTTCCCAAATTCCAAGACAGGATATTATTCAAGATTCCTTTCTCTCCTTTATGTCTTTCATGAAATCAAGGACCAAATTCCATCAATTCTACTGACAACATTTTTCCAGATAGGTTCTCACTCTCTTTTTTTTTCTTATTTCAATTGCCTATCTCAATCTCAATTTAGAACACTATCATTTCCCTTCTAGAATATTACAGCATCCTGTGTCTGTATTTCCTGTCTTGCCTCATGTTTCAAATCCATCACCCATACTGAAGCTAGAGTGTTAAAGGGATTATTATGCTTACCGCTACTCCAGCTGAGAGGGAAATTTCGAACTGATTATAGCTAGCCCTATATTGAACATTAAGACTTCTCTTTCATTTTGCCACCACCATGAAATTATACAAAGGTCCACTATTTGTTCTAGTAAAGGGCCCAATTAAAGTTATAAGTCCATCTATTCTGAGGGTTCTTCACAAGTAACAGGTGATGGAGCTGAGAGTAAGTAAAGGCTGTGAGACAAATGTCACTTTAAATTTATTGCCAGTGGGATGATCACTACAGATTTCAATTCTTCCTGGAGAGTTACAAGAATTGTTGGTCACCAAGTCAACTTCCAAAAGGATACCTGCTACTTTATACCCTTTGCTGACTCCAAGTGGGGTCCATAGACCACTAGCAGTTTCATCTCCTGGTACCTTGAAAGAAATGCATATTCTCAGACTTCATCCAAAGCATACTCAATATGTGTTCTCACAGTATATTAGGTGATATTTATCTGTACATTAAAGCTTAAGATGCTTCTCTCTAAAAGAAAAGTTTTCTACTAATGGACCCTGCTCCACTCCCCTTCCAGAATTACGTGGCATTCCTTCTGTTTCAATTGACATAACTTCTTCCTCTATTCTCAATCTGAACCTTATGTAGTATCTAGATGTAGATAAACGTGCTCTGCTAGCACGCATCTGAATCTTCCTGTCTGGAACTTTGGCTAGAATCTTCTTTTATGTTTTCATCTCTGTTTGTCTTTCCAGAATCTGTGAGTCACATTTATCGGAGTTATCTGGCAAGGGAAAGGGCCCTCAAGCTGTAGGTGAAAGAATTCCGTGATCCTAAGGGACAGAGTAGCTAATGGGAAACAATAGTTAGAAATTTTGAAATGAATCCTGACACTTGACTATATTAAAACACAAACTAGAGCTTGCCAGTCCACACCATACAGAGCCTTCTGTGACAACCTGATGCTCTCAGGAGAGAGCACATTCTCTTCAGCATGGCTTGCAAAGCCCTGTTGGACGTTTACTATTTTATACCCCCATTCCTTCTGATTTTTCTCAGAGCAACTCTGCCTCTTCCATTCTCAGTCCATGTGCTTCAGTTAAAGTTGGTTCCATTTTAATTCCAGGGATGGGTATGAACCCTAAACATAAACAATCTGAACATGACCAGTGTGACTACAGAGTGAAGGACCTATGTCCCAAACCAAGTCATCCAGGTTCAGAGATAATCACAGGACTTTCACTTAAGAAAGTGTTTTGGGCCATATGGCAAACATTCCAGGCTTTGAGGGTCCAGCTATATAGTGCCTCAATTACATTTTTATCTTTGTTTTTGTTTACAACTTTTTCACAGGAATGAAAAGAGCACTCTTAGCTGGCTGGCTTAGATAGCTCAGTCTGTTCAGAATACCATAGAATAGGTGGCTTATAAACAATAGATATTTACTTCTAACAGTTCTGGAGGCTCCAAGTCCAAGATCCGGGTATAAGCATGGTCAGGTTCTGGTGAAGGGTCTTTTCCAGGTTGTAGATGGTTGTTTTCTTACTGTAGCCTCACATGGTTGAGAAGGTGAGAGCAGTGTCTAAGGTCCCTTTCATAAACTGTAATCCAATTCATGAGAGCTCCATCTTCATGAACTAACTAATCATCTCCCAAACACTCTATCTGCTAGTACCATCACACTGGAAGTTAAGATTTTAACATGAATTTTGGGGAGACACAAACATTCAGACCAAATCGCTGACCATACAATAAAATGCTCTGGAACTGATTTAGCCCTCAGACCATACTTTTTCAACCTCTGGTAAACGATAAAGACAAAGGATTGTATTTTCTGCTCTATTAGAAATTATGAGAGGTTAAGTCTTTTTCACCAGAGAGAGAATACAAGCTTGAAGAAAAAGAGCAGAAGGGCAGAGAAAGACGAGACCCAGAGAAACATTGAGCCCCATTAGCTCTACTCCTGGATTTTCCATTGTAGGACCTCAAAGTGCACTGTTCTTGATTTTCTTATAATTACTTGCCGTGGAGCTTGGAACAGAGAAGATAAATACTCAGAGTGTACTTCCGCATGAACCCAGAGCATCCGGTTCCTGTTTCTATCAAAGCACTTTCAAACTGTATTGGAATGAATGATGTATATATTCTCTACATTTCCAGAGTTGTTAGTTCTATAAGAAGAGGCCACCAGTCATGACTCTTAGAATCTTTACTACTTAATGCAGTTCTTAAAAATTTGGTAGGTGTTAATAAATATATCGCTAAATGGTCTGTTATATTCCACATGGTAACTATTTAGTTCTGCTTATATTGAAGAACTTAATTAAACATGATCAGGATAGAACATTGTTTTAAATTAGTGGAATACAGTTGCTAAATACAACATATTGTTTTTACTACAATTCTGAAATGTTTTCTTTGCCTTGAAATTTAGATATCAGAGGGAAAACACACATATCCCAAGTGTTCACCAACCTCAAGGCTATGCGTATCATTATTTTTTGTAATGATCACTCTCAATACTTATGGAGTTCTTAGGTGACCATATTAAAGGATTAGCAGACAGTTTCCACTCTGTGATACTTACAAACAAAATTAGTCAAATCTTCCTTATGAATATGGTACATAATTGCAAAACAAAATATTAGCAAGCTAATTTTTGTAGTGTAGTAAAAGAAAAGGTAATGATTATCTTGTAAACCTTTTCATGTTGCAAGGAAAAGAGGAGTGATGAGACTATGTCAAAGGATACACATTAATTTAAATAATAAATGAGAATGTAAGAATAAAATAGGAATGACCCCACAGCCAAGATTCCAAGAACCCAGGACACCATTTAGTTACTATTGGGATTGCAGAAGGCAGTCATCATTGGCACCTGGACTCATGTAGATAAACGAAGACAGGCCTGAGTTCCCTCTGTGCTATCATACTCCAGCAGTGCAGATCCTATACAATTGTCTCCACTGCTCTTTCATTTAATCGACTCAGCTGCCCTTGGGCCGTGCTTCCACTCTTCCTATGACCTTGACTATGCCTTCCTTCTTATAGTTTCCACTTTCACCTGTTGCTCATAACTTCTAATAACAATACTGTCTCAAAGAATGATAATTTTGGTTAGTATAGTGTAAGAGATTAAGATTTTAGCGACACCCTTTACTAGTTTGGGGACATTATACATAGTATTCCTATTTTCTAGGTTCAATTTTCCAGTAAGTAAGGTGGGGTGGGGGCACTTAACAGTATAGTAGTTTTGAAGATTACATAAAAGAGTTACAACAGATATTCAATAGAAGTTATTTCTCCTCACACTCTCCCCCTGATGTTTTTTTCCCTAGAATTGCATCTAATAAAAATGTGTGTGTTTTCCAGTTGACTTATATTACATTTACAAGGCATTATATAAATGTGAATACCCAGTTTCACTTAGGAGACAATTGAGAGCAAGAAATAAGATGATTTTGTGCATGGTCACACAAAGACAAAGCCGCAGATCTGAGATGAAGATCCAGATGTCCTGGCTGACAGCTTACTGCTGCAGAGTACACATGAAATATGAATGCTGAAATTGAGGTAACCTGTAAAGACCTGAATGCCTAAAGGACATCCTCCCACGTTTCAACGGTTACCTCTTGTTTCTGGTATCTATGAGGTATCCTGACTTGGATGTGCCCAACTTATTGTCTTGGTTCTCTATTGTTTTTAGCAGGGATTCAAATGCTGGCAATAATAAGGCTTTCAGACATTCGAAATACAAGAGTAGACTTTTCTTAACCATCAAGATCGGGTGCCTTTATAAGGTAGTGAAATCGATAATGAAGAATTTATGCAAAAAACCATAGCATTTATTTTTAAAATAGTGGGTGAATTGATCCCTATAAACTGAACTAAATTGGTTTTAGAGACTGAATAACCATAGCAATGTATTTACTGAATATTTTTAAAAACCTTTTTTTGACCATGAAGATTATTACAGCATCATCATCTTTGTATCTGCCTACTCACCTTTGGAAAACAGGGATATAAAACCAAAATAGGTTGTGCTTCATTCTGCCTGATTGTTGCAAGATATGTGGGAGAGCCATGTGTGTTTTCCCTTGCATATCTTTGTAAAAATATATCACAGTGATCCTGCCGGCCTGAGGAGCGGTGGTGCAGGGCCATGTGAAGTTAGTAGTGTGCTGTGGGAAGAAAAGCTGTAGGAGGACGGTGTGATGTGTCAAGAACATGCATCAGTTATGAGTTAAGTGTGAGTCAAGTGTGTGCCTAACAGGCAGTGAAATCTTTTCCTCAAGTGGGGCAAAATTTATTCTCTGTAGACCTTGAATTAGATTTGAGCCCACCTGTTAAAAAAATCCAGAGAACTGCTTCCAATACTACTTTCAGAGTTAAATATGAAGCAAAGTAGCCATGGTAGCACAGGGGGAAACGATTTTCAAAGATATGGAAACACTGCACTTCCATCACTACCACGGAATGAAAGCAAACTTCCTAATTCACCTCTAATTTAAAAGCAGTGCTGGGTTTTAATGTGCTGAGCACAAAAGAACTTCAGTTTGAAAAGAATAGAGTATATATATAGATGTCAAATTATAGTGTTCTATTCCTGAAACTTATATGTAAAAATAGATTATATAGGATAAATTCAGAATTTAGTATAAAATTAAGTCCATCATAAATATTTAAAATTGGTTCTTAAAATTATGTCACATGACAATTAGATAAATAGAAAATATACTTTTAATTATTCATTACTACTAATAATGTTGCTCAGAATTTATTAAACAATGCACTAATTGATAAACTATTACTTGGTACTAGGTAAACAAATTAAATAACATATTCTTCCAGTCCCACAACCCAATCTAAACAAAATACAGTTTAGTTTATTTTGTTTGTTTGTTTTTCACTGCAGCCAATGGTTATCTTAATTCAAATATTTCATCCAAAATTTAAAATTTTAGTTTGCTATCTGTTTTCACAATTAATGGCAAATTTTTGAGGTGAGAGATGATAATATATTTTTGCTTATATCCTAATCTTGGCATAACATGTCATGAAATGCAGGCACACAAAAATATGGATAAACTGAGTTCCAATAAAGTGAACATGCAATAACTGAGGTAGGAACTATAAAATACCATGAATGTAAATAAAGGGAATGAGAAGACAAAAAACTGTCTAAACCATAGAAACCTGAGTCCTGATGGGTGAAAAACAGTTTATAATGCAACTCTTGCAACTTGTTCGTCTTCCTGAAGCACTATCACATTGATTCCTACACCAGTCCCCAAAACATCACACTTCTGTCTATAGAAAGAAGTGTAGTAAGTCTCTGGTAGTAGGTCTTACTGGCTCCCCAGGGAGGTGATTTCTTGGAAGGCAGTGTGTAGCATTGGGTCAAAAATGAAGAACAATGTCAAAAGAAGTCACGCTGACCTTCTAGCCATCAGCCACATAAATGAAATGTCTCAAAATAAAATAAAATGGAAACATTCTAAATATTGATACCCTAAATAAGAATGGGTTACTTTATTCATTCACTCATTTATCTGACAAAATATGCACCTACTGTGTAATCAGCACTAGTCAAGTTCGGGGAAACAGTTCCTTTCAAACTCCTTTTATTACTTTCTGAGAGCTGAGACTACTGGCCTAGGCCCAATATGCTTAATTCATGACACAAACAAGACATTCTCCCAGGTTTGAGTAGAAGCATTCTAAAAATTAATGTAATTTCAAATGATAATAATAATAATAATAATAATAGTCATTTCAAAACAAAGGCAAGCCTATAAGAGAAAATATGTGGCTGTTACAAATGTTTTTCCTTCTTTGCAGTTACTTAACTGAACTTTGGGGAAGAGGGGGGAGATTTTCAGATCCTGTTTAACCAATTAAGATCAGCAGTTAGGTTGGTGGGATTGCAGACTGGTTCAACCCTATGGAAAACAGTATGGAACTTTCTCAGAAAACTAAAAATGGATTTGCCTTTTGGCCTAGCAATTCCACTGCTAGGGTTATATCCTAAGAACCCTGAAACACCAATCCAAAAGAACCTATGCACCCCAATGTTCATAGCAGCACAATTTACAATAACCAAGTGCTGGAAGCAACCTAGGTGCCCATCAGGAAATGAATGGATCAAAAAACTATGGTACATTTACACAATGGAATTCTATGCAGCAGAAAGAAAGAAGGAGCTCCTACCCTTTGCAACAGCATAGATGGAACTGGAGAGCATTATGCTCAGCAAAATAAGCCAGATGGTGAAAAATACCATATGATTCACCTTTAACAGGAACCTAATCAACAAAACAAACAAACAAGCAAAATATAACCAAAGACACAGAAATAGAGAACAGGCTGGCAGTGACCAGAGGGGAGAGGGGAGGGAATTTCAGGGGAAAAGGGGAAGGGTTTGCAGGAACAAGTATAAAGGACACATGGACAATAACAAGCAGGGGGAATGGGAGGGAGGTGGGGAGGGCTGGGGGGTGGGCTGGTATGGCAATAAAAGGCAGAAAACTGTACTTGAACAACAATTAAAATAAAAAAATAAGATTAATAAAATTAAAAAGATCAGCAGTTAGTCCACTCTGCTTACTCCAAAACAAAAAATGTAACTTTGAGTGTAAGAAAATCTCAGTGCCCGTGAGTTACCTCCCCAAGGTTTTCCCATAAGTAGCCCTTATCTACAAGAACTCCTCAAAGTGACAATTCAATGAACATGCCCATAAGAAAAATCCCCAAACAACATATACAAGAATTACTGTGTATACTGGTGTCATATCAAATCATATTGTGAAACATGCAAATGAGATTATTTTGAAACTTGTATGCAATGTATCCTTGTACAAGTTTAAGGCCTGGACCAGTCATACTGAATTCTACCATTTGATTGACACTGATGCAATAATTTCCAAGTACATTTTATAAGAGTTTTGCCTAGAACTTCTTATGCTAGATTACCTCCTGGTAATTCAGCAAGTCTCCCTCTTCTCTCATCCCTGTATCACAGGGTCTGAAAGCCTAAGGACTACATTTTCCAGAACCTCCAGTTTAACTCCCACAAGTGGTAAGCATTCTTAGATTTGGAAGGAAGAAGGAAAGCAAAGTAGAATTTGCAGAAGCTTCCTGGGAATCGCTCACCTTAGTTTTGGCTATGATCATCACCAAGTAGTTTACTGCACTCTTTAAAACTTCTGAACCAACCCCAAAACAATGATATAATAATCTTTAAAAAATCCATTGATTAAGAAAAATTTCTTGAGTACCTCCTCTATAAGCCATGCACTAGCAAGGCACTGTTGATACAAAATCAAATAAACTTTTCCCTGCCCCAAAGGAGCTTATTATAATCTTTATAATTTTTCTTCTTTTCTCTTTATATTTTTTATTCTTGTTCATTCTATTGCACTTGTCTCAATTTTCCCCCTTTGTCTTCCTGCCCCCAGCCCACCTCCCTCTTCCACAGTCCATCCCCACACCGTTGTCCATTTCCAGGAGTCTTTCATACATGTTCTTTGACTACTCCCTTTCCCTGTCTCCCCATTATTCCCTTTTCCTCTGACAGCTGTCAGTCTGTTCCATTTCCAGGTCTCTGGTTCTGTTTTTCTCATTAGTTTATTTTGTTCATTAGATTCCTCTTATAAGTGATATCATACAGTATTTGTCTTTCATCAACTGGGTTATTTCACTTAGCATAATATTCTCCACTTCCATCAATGTTGTTGCAATGAGTAGGAATTCCTTCTTTCTTTCTGCTGCAGGGAATTCCATTGTGTAAATGAACCACAGTTTTTTAATCCATTCATCTACTGATGGCCACTTCGGCTGTTTCAAACACTTGGCTATTATAAATAGTGCTGCTATAAACACTGCTGTGCCTAAATTATTTTGAATTGCTGTTATAGGATTCTTAGGGTATAATCCCAGCAGTGGAATCCCTGGGTCTTAAAGCAGTTCCATTTTTAATTTTTTTAGGAAATTCCATACTGCTTTCCATAGTGTCTGCACCATTTTGCACTAGGGTACCCTTTTCTACACATCTTTGCCATCACCAAAATGAAAAGGGAACCAACTGTATTGGAGAAAATGTTTGTTAATGATACATCACACAAAAGTTTAATCTCCAAAATATATAAAGAATTCACACAACTCAACACCAGGAAGACAAACAATCCAATCAAAAAATGGGCAGAGGACCTGAATAGACACTTCTCCAAAGATGACATACAAATGGCCCATAAGCATATGAAAAAATGTTCAATGTTACTAACCATCAGAGAGATGCAAATTAAAGCCATGATGAGTTATCACCTCACAGGAGTCACAGTGGCTATCATTAATAAATCAGTGAACAACAAGTGCTGGCAAGGATGTGGAGAAAAGAGAACCTTAATCTTTATAACTTTATGACTACCAAGAATGACTCAAATGTACAGAGAGTGATTTCTCTCACTTACAGATGGGGAGTGCTGCTTTCCCTTTCCCTGAATACTGAATGCAAGAATTTAATCCTGTAAAGTTGCCAAGGCAATGCCAACTGTCTGTGACAGCATATGGGGGTAGACAAACACTCACATATACAGACACAGTGATTTTGTAAGTCTTCTTTATAAGATACCAAACTATAAATAAAAGATTTCATCAAGACTATATTTTATCACATTAAAATAGCCTAATTTGCCAGGCTGTAAAGAAGAGATGCTGAACCCCTTCTGGCAGTTTGAAATGTGATCTAAATGTATTAGAAGATGAAGTTTCTCTTACTTCATGTGCCTCAGAGTATCCTCATTGAATAGTATTACAGGTAGCATAAAGAACAGAATGAGAGTGTTCATCACACTCTTCATTCCTACATTACTTAATGGACACCACTTCCATGTATCAGACTGAAGAAGATTATAATGAGGAAATAATGAATAAATCATGTAAGTCAATTATCTTTCTATATATAGTTTAAGACATGATTTTAAAACTAAAGCACTTATAAACCTAAAGTTCTGTGGGCTGCATTCAGGATGTCAATTCCGCATGAAATTAAAATAGGAAACAGAGTTGTTTTCATAAGAGATGAACTGAGATAGCACTAAACTTTTGATGTCTTACTGAAATCAATGAAGAAGCCAAAAGGAAACAGAATAAT
>CM052538.1:33302779-33313041 GCA_028533065.1 Trachops cirrhosus
ATTATTCTGTTTCCTTTTGGCTTCTTCATTGATTTCAGTAAGACATCAAAAGTTTAGTGCTATCTCAGTTCATCTCTTATGAAAACAACTCTGTTTCCTATTTTAATTTCATGCGGAATTGACATCCTGAATGCAGCCCACAGAACTTTAGGTTTATAAGTGCTTTAGTTTTAAAATCATGTCTTAAACTATATATAGACAGATAATTGACAACTGTACTTGAACAACAATTTTAAAAAGTAAAAAAAAGAAATCTCACATATGTCAAGGTGAAAATAAGTCATAATAACAAACTGTAGAATAATATGTCCAGGATAAATAAGAAAATTTAGTTTTGAGTTATCTTAAAACCTCATGTTTTATAAAATAATATTGTTAGTTGATGATTGCAATAGAAATATGACCACTAAAGGCAGGAATAGAAGAACAAATGAAGTGCACTTCATGGCCATAAGATGATTAAAAGTAATGCCACAATACAACCAAAGACACTGAAATAGAGAACAGGCTGACAGTGACCAGAGGGGAGAAGGAAGGGAACTTCAGGGGAAAAGGGGAAGAGTTTGCAGGAACAAGTACAAAGGACACATGCACAATAACAAAGGGAGGGCAGAAATGGGAGGGAGGTGGGGAGAACTTTGGGGGGTGGGCTGGGGTGGGGGTAAAAGGCAGAGAACTGTACTTGAACAACAACTAAAATTTTAAAAAAAGTAATGCCACCATAGCTAGTACCATAAAGCGGGTGTTTGGAATATTAATCAAAGCAATGGCATATTGCTTCCACAAGAAGGAACCACCTTTAGTTTGATCCCCAAATGGAAAGTGATATTGCTTATTACTGTGCCAAAAATAGTAATGAATGAATTTGTTGAATAAATTAATGAATGTATGAATAAATGAGTGAGTGAATGAATGAATGTAATATGGATCAATCCAAAAGCACATGGGATACAGAAAATAAGAACCAACACAAATATAGAACAGCATACTCCAATTAGAGAGAAGCTATTCTCAAATTAAGTAATCATAGGCACTTTACAGGCAATATCTCAGGGAAAAAATGCACATGGAAACCCTTTGATAAAACTTAGTGCTTGAAACCAAGTATTATCACAGACAAAAATATGCTGAAAATTTTGTCTCTTGTGAACATAAGAGTCCTGAAATAATAGCACGGCCAACTCTCAAAGAACCCTCAGCACTGCTGATTAATGTCCTGCATCTCATCCTCTGTTGTTCATCAGATACCTGGTGATGATCTTTTTGAAATTACAGATTTATTAACCTGACAGGTATACCAGGTATACTTCTGGAAAATAAGAAAAAGAAGTATGCAGATGATTTATCAGTAACTTCATCACCACAAGTTATTAGTTGGGAAGAACTGGAAGTTCACATCACAACCAATGAACTACTTTTATTGTTGTTAAATATGTGTCTGCTTAAGCTAATGCATCATAGAATGTATAAAGGTCTCATTCTAGAGAGAAGATGCAGTGATATTTTTAAATTCCATATCATTTTGTTAATGCTTGAGCTGAAAACTATTTTAGTTGTTTTAAGAAGTTCCTGAAAGAATACAACTCTACCTGACATTTTTAGTTAAAATGCTCACTTTTAGTGTGGTCAAAATGAGGTAAGCATCACCTGTTAAAGAATTTTCCTCTTTCTTTTTAAATAGCTGTGAGAAAAGGGTTGTTTTTTTAAAGGATTTATTTATTTATTTTTAGATAAAGGAAGGGAAGGAGAAAGAGGGAGAGAAACATCAATGTGTGGTTGTCTCTCTCGTGCCCCCACTGAGGACCTGGCCCTCAACCCAGGCGTGTACTGTAGACTGGGAATCGAACTGGCGACCCTTTCATTTGCAAGGCAGCACTAAATCCACTGAGCCACACCATCCAGGGCAAGAATTTTTCTATCTAGGTATGATATACTACTAAAGAAAAATATTTTCCACTATGCTTACAATATAATTCTGCTTTTAGATATAAGCCCATACATTTATATGCACTTTTTATAGACAATATAATAATCACAATTTAGTAATTTACAATAATTACAATAAAGCATGATACAAAAATAAGATAGAAGCTTGTTTCTCTTTTATGTAATAGCTTAAAATACAACCTTGTACACTGGTACAGAGCTTCTGCGATGTCTGGTATCCAGGCTTCTGTTTTCCAGATTTGCAGAGGTGGTAAGCCTTCTTCTGTATAGTCAAGATGGCTCACTACCATTTAGTGAAAGAAGAAAGGGGGAAAATGACATGATGTCCCTAACTTTTAAAGCACAACCTGGACCCTGAATGGTGTGGCTCAGTTGGTTGGGCATCATCCAGAAAAGTGAAATGTCACTGGTTCTATTCCCAGTCAGGTCGTACGCCTGGGTTTCGGGTCGTTCCTGGTCAGGGTGCATATGAGAAGCAACCGGTTGCTTCTCTCTCACATAAATGTTTTTCTCCCTCTCTTCCCCTCTCTCTAAAAAGAAATAAATTAATTAATTAAAACACAACCAGGAAGGTGCAACCAAAATTTCTACTCATGTTCTATTTAACAAAGATTTGTGACACAATCAGAGAGGGCTGCAAAGAGGGCAGAGAAATCTTGTCTTTACTGTAAAAAGCCATGGCCCTGCCAGAACTCAAGGTTTCTATTCTACGAGAGAGTAGGTAAGAATAGACATCACTTCTTTGTTTTAGCTTCCCCCAAAATGTATGCTGATTCTAGATAATGATCTCAGGAAGCAAAAATAAGGAAATGGGTAAAAGTAAGAAGAAAACCTCAAAATAGTAAAACACCCATAAGCTGTTTACTCCTATGGACTATAAGGTTCTAGACCTCTGGGTACATTCAGAGAAATGACAGGAAACATGCGTCAGAGCCATGCATCAGAGACTGAGGCGTTATTTACAACACCCATCCCCACTGGATGAGGGTTGGCTATAAAGATAGTCACTATCTCATGTGCCCGCGTGCCAGAAAACAAGCTTGTACTACACCAGAGAACACCCTCAGGCAAAGAGATAAAGAATCACATCCAATTGAGGTAGGAAGCCAGCAGCACAGTGGAAATGTTACTGCGTTTGCAAGTAATATCAGGTGAGTCACTGAGGTATGGGACTTCAACAAACATTTACACCAGGCAGGCACTATCCTTCTTTGGGTTTCATTAATATGACTTTTTTAAGTTAGAAAAGTTTGTCTCTTGTTAGTAAGAAGCCTACAATTATAATATCAAAAGAATACCTCATGCAAAATATACATTTGCATTCTTGTTTAAAAACAAATCTCAAATAACTGTCAAAATATTAGAAGTTTGAGGACATATTTACATGATTGGCTTGAGTATCTTTTATATGTGAGGCACATAATCATATGCTGTTCTGCTTAGTCAAAATCAACTATATCTGGCAGTCATTTTTAAGAGAAGAATTGCATTCTCTTAATAGTATTTTTAACTTTATTTTTATTTTTGACACTATTACAGTTGTCCCCATCTCTCTGCCCGTTGACCACATCTACCCAGGCCCCAGCGCCCCTTCCCTCTGGCCATCACCACACTGCTGTCTATGTCTCTGGGGTACACATATAAGTTTTCAGGTAATCCCTTCACCTTTTATCTAGTCCCCCTTCTAACAGCTGTCAGTCTGCCCCATGTATATCCTGCCTCTATTTCTACTCTATTCATCAGTTTATTTTGTTAGTTTTGAAAATATATATAAGACTAGTATGGTTGTTTTAGTGATAATATTAAATATCGTGCTGCTATTACAGTTCTCCCAGCATTCTGAACTGTACTGAAATATATCTCCTATCATTATAAAACATTTGAGTACAAGATATTTGTTGTATTACCTTTCTAATCCTCATGGAGAAAAATCTATGCATTGTTCTCAATGGGTATTCAATTAAGACTTACAAAATGGAAAACAATCTCTTATTTTAAACTTCATTCACAAAGAATAATGAATAAAGTCATAAATCCCCTCCCTGAAAATAGAAGTCACTGGCAGTGAATAATAAAATAATGTAATGACAAAAATACTATTACTGGTACTAGTAATACAAGACTAAAGATAAATTATTTTTTTTAAAAAATCTCCTGCTGACTTTTATCATTCCAATCCTGCCCTAAAATTAGGTCCTAGATGGGACTGAGCCTACATACGGGCAGATACACCCAACCACTTCTGGAGAATAGTATGCGAGTCATTACCATTTAAGCAAAGACCAAAGAAGTGGATTAACATTAACTTGAAATAAACTAGTTGGGCCAGAGACATACATATCCTCTACAGAATGTAATAATATATCATATCAGGATAATACACAAAACTATTTTTCCTGAAGAATTCAATCACAGGGCAGTCCACCTGGACCTCTATTTAAATTCCATTAGCTAAAATAGCAAATGACCTTTTAGGCAGGGAAGTAATAGGACATCATGGACTTGGAACAGTATCATATTCAAACTACAGTACCTATAGATATGAATTTTTAATATTTTTTCCAATTCCTAAATTGACCCATTTTAATACTACATGTTTTCAAATTCACATTTGATTAAGAAATATTCTGTAATTTATTCACAATATGACCCTGTGCTAGAAATTATTGAAATTTATGGACTGGTTTCATGAGAAAAAGACAAATAATTATGACATATTATAGAATCTGTAATATTTCTAGAAGTGGATCCCAGCCACATTCTATATTGGAATTACCTAAGGGACTTTTCAAAAGTACCTTAATATCTGGTCCCCATCTTCCACCAAAAGGATTAGGATCTCTGAGGTGGGAACACAGTACTTTTCCAAAGATTTCTCAGTTTATTGCAATGTTGCAGGCAAGGTTGAGACCTGTCAAATTGTATAGAATAAAAACATTGTTTCCCCTGAAATTCCCTCCCCTCTCTGCTGTGGTCATTGTCAGCCTGTTCTCTATTTCAGTGTCTTTGGTTATATTTTGCTTGTTCGTTTGTCTTGTTGTTTAGGTTCCTGTTAAAAGTGAGATAATATGGTATTTGTCTTTCACTGCCTGGCTTATTTCACTCAGCGTAATGCTCTTCAGTTCCATCCATGCTGTCACAAAGGGTAGGAGCCTTCTTTCTTTCTGCTGCATAGAATTAAGGGGAACGGTTTACAGGAACAAGTATAAAGGACACATGGACAAAAACTAAGGGGATGGAAATGGGAGTGAGGTGGGGAGCACTGGGAGGTGGGTTGGGATGGGAGTAAAAGATAGAAAACTGTACTTGCACAATTAAAATAAAAGAAAATGTAAAAAAAACATTGTTTAAGTAACATCATATCTCGTTATAACTACATTATAAAATTATAATGATGATATCCTGTGACATAAAATAATATTAAAGATGAAAATTTAAAATGCAAAATATCCTATGAAAAGATAAAACCTGGAATAAAACAGTCTAATAATAGTTTCCTAAAGAGTAAATCTTCAATTCTCTGATTATTTTCCTCACGTTATATGTTATCACAGAGATTGAATTGTAAAAAACAAACTTCCTTCAAGAGCTCTCAATAGGTAACAGGAGCTTCTCCAGCAAACTGGATGAGGTACCAGTTCTTAATGAGCAGTTTTCAGAAGTAATAAATTCAACGACAACATAAATTCCTCTTTCTTCCTTTATTTCAAAAACACTCAAGTTGTTACTTAAACAATCTTAAAATGAGAAATCAAAGGTAGAGACGAAAATCTTAACATTTATCGTGTACATCCTTTCTTCTTTCATTATCAATAATTATAATGAGTTTTAAATACTAAAAGCTGTATATAATTGTCTTTCATTTTTAAAACATTTTTATTGCATATCCATATAAATCAACTAAAATACATGTCTTTCATATGTTTTTCAATTAACTGTAACTCCTCATCTTACATATACAGCAATAAATTATCTTAGGACTAAAAAGAACCTTCCTATTCACTCCTTATTTTCAATTAAGGGAACAGTCAAGGGTCACAATAACTCCATCAAGATTATATAGAATGAGTTCTCAACAAGGATTCTCAATGCACTGTTGTCATTAGTAGTTTTGAACCATATTGCAAGAAATGTGTTATTAGTAATTGGAAAAAATTTTAAAAAATTAATTAGTTTCAATGCTTTAGAGCAAAGAATTTATTAGCTTATATCTACACTTACATATTTCTCTCTCACCTGAATGTCAACATGCTATTTTGAGTAGGTGCAAAAGTTTTAGATTTATGACTAGGATGCTGAAAATTGCATGTGAGAATGTATCACATAAGTTATTTTTATTTACTGCATGTCTTTTGACATAACAACAAAAATTTTGAAAACCTCTAATATAAAGTATTATTGTAGATTTAAGCTCAGAATCTGAAGTTGCTGATTGTCTACTCAGTATCTGCTCATTTCTCTTTCTACTTTGATCATTGGTAGTCTATGTGTTTTAGTGCAGCATCTTAAATGTACCTTTGTAACAAAAATGCTAAATTGGAAGCTTTTGCCAAAACTCTAAACTAAGTGTCAAGTATCAAAGTAAGATGTCAATCTAAATTCAGATCTCAATGTATTTGGTAAATAACTAGTTTTATGACTCATTGACATTAAAAATATAAAAAGTTTTCAATAGGTGTCTACAAAAAAAGGTCTTATTAAAGAAAATTTTTAAAAAAGAAATTTTGGTTTACTATGAGTCAAAAAAGGCCTGGTAGTTGTCTTTTAGCATGGAGTTTTGTCTATAAACTCATCACATGTTTATAATCTGCTAATGAAGTGTGAAAGTGTAATGAAGAATTGCCACCAGTGCTCTCCTTACCTTCCCCAAACAAAGCTTTGAACTTGGATGCTCCATGTAGGACTAAGGAACTGAAGGAAACATCCTGTGCCTTCACCAAGGCAAACTAAACTGAAACCATTCAAAATCTCCCTGTGAGCAGAGACAGCAGTATACACAGCTCCACAGTACACCCCCATTGAATTTTCCTGTTTGATTGTGTTATTAGATAATAAAGACTATTTTATTGACAATTCACTCTAGCTTCTTATAAAATATAATTTCAATATTCATATCATCTAGAATATCAATGATTATTTTGAACAGGACAGGGCTGAGGGCATGTTGAATACATTAAAAATTCTTTCCAACCTGGCCTTGATATAGTAATCATATACTCTAGGGACAACTTTTCAGCTACCATATGTCACTAATTCTAAAACCTATATTTTTTTCACACCTTAACATATCCAAAATCGAAATAATGGCTCATAATCTCTCCACTGGGCAGTAGTCAATGATACAGTTTCATTGCCAGAGCTTGTACTAACATCAACATGGGCAACATGACAAGTTACAGTACGGGTAACAACTATTTGTTAGAAAGTTCTGGAGACAATAGTGAAAGACTATTTGATAATTACTTCATCATCAATTTTCTTGATGCTACAGAGGTCAATACAGTGTGGAATACTAGACCCTGCTTACTGGGCTAAATGTGATTCAAAAGAGTTACATGTGAAGACATTTTAGAAATAACTAAAGAAATAAGACAATTTAAATGCTTTAATATATTCATAAAATGATATATGAAAAAATCTATGTCAAAAGTTAGCCTAAAACAGCTTTTTCAGTAAATATAAAGTAACAGTTCTATGGTGTAAGAAAGTACAGTGTTATATTAATTAAAAATGCTTTTATTTTCTTTGTGTTATAAGATGAAGAAATATACAACTAATGACATCTTAAATTCATAACAGATTTATAACAAAACATTTTAATTCATATTATTTTATTATTTATATATAAATACAAGATAATAATTACATTAACACAATTAATTGCTATATCATATTATTACATATATTGTATTTTTATATATTAAGTATTATGATATAAAATATTTATAAACAAGCTGATTTTTACATCTCAACAAACAAGGAAAAAGAACAAACTAAGTCCAAAGTTATCCAAAGGTAGTAAATAATAAAGATTAGAGCAGAAATAAACAAAAAAGATAGGAAAACAACAGAAAAAAATCAATGAAACAGAATTGTTTTTTTAAAGATCAACAAAATTGAGAAACCTTTAGCTAGACTAAGAAAAAAGACAAACAACTCAAATAAATAAAATTAGAAATGAAAGAAGACATTACAATGGATACTGCAGAAATAAACAGAATTATGAGATGACTATGACACTTACATGCAACCAAGTTTGGTAACCTGGAAGAAATGGAAAATGTTTAGAAACATATTATTTACCAAGACTGAATCATAAAGAAATAGAAGATCTGAACAGACCAATGACAGGTTAGAAACAGTAATCAAAACCTCCCAGAAAAGAAAATCCCATGATCTAATTGCTTCACCTGAGAGTTCTACCAATATTTAAAGAAGAATGAACTGTAATCCTTGGTAATTCTTCCAAAAAATTTAAGAGGAAATACTTTCAAACTTAGTTTACAAAGTTGGCATTATGCTGATCCATGTCCAAACAAGGACACTACAAGAAAAGAAAATTCTAGGCCAATATGCTTGATTAACAAAGACACAAATATCTTCAACAAATTATTAGCAAACTGATTTCAACAACCCATTAAATGGATTATACACCATGATCAAGTTGGATTTATCTCTGGGATAAGCAGATGGTTCAACATATCAAACTCAATGTGTGATATTGTACATTAATGGAATGAAGGATAAAAACCATATGATTACCTCAATAGATGCAGAAAAAGCATTTCACAAAGTTTAATAATGCTTTATAATAAAAATTCTCTACAAACTAGGGATAGGAAATTATTTCAACATAGTCAAGTCCATATATGGCAAGTGACAGCTAACATGATACACAACAGTGAAAATCTAAAAGAAAACTTCTCCTCTAAGATCAGGAATGAGACAAGTATGCCCACTCTACCAATTTCTTTTAAGACAGTACTGAGAATTGCTAGCTATAAAAATTATGTAAGAAAAAGAAATGAAAGACATCAAAATTTTAAAGAAAGAAGTAAAACTTCTGTTTGCAGTAACATGATTTTATATGTAGAAAACCATAAAGATTCCACCAAAAATTATTAAAACTAATAACTATATTCAACTAGGTGTCATATAACAAATTAGCATACAAAAGTCATTGGGTGTCTGTACACTAATGGATGACCATAAAAAAAGGAATTTAAGAAAACAATATTTAAGTATAAAATTAAACCAAAAGACAAAACAACTTACACACTAAAAATAATAAAGCATTGCTGAAAGAAATTAAAGGAGATACAAAAATGAATACATTTCTGTCTTTTGGACTGAAAGACTTAATATTGTCAAAATGTTCATACTACTCAAAATGATCTACAAATTTATTGCCAACTCTATCATTGTCCTAATGACATTTTTCATCAAACTAGAAAAAAAAATTCTAGAAGTTGTATGTCATCACAAAGGACCTGAATAGCCAAAGCAATCTTGAGAAAGAACAAAGCTGGATGCATGAGACTTCCTGATTTCAAAACATATTGCAAAGCTATTATAACCAAAACATTATAATCCTGGAATAAACACAGGCATATAGACCAAAGGAATAGAGTAGGGAGCTCAGCAACAAAACCATACATATACAGTCAAATGATCTTAGACAAGGGTGACAAAGAGAGCATGCTGGGGAAAAGGGAGTCTCTTCAACAGATGGTGTTGAAAAAACTGAATATCCATAAGCAAAAAATTAAAGTTGGGCACTTATACTGTGCACAAAAATCAACACAAAATCCATTAAAAAGTTAAATGTAACACCTGAAACTCTAAAACTCTAAGAATAAAACAGAGGAAAAGATTCATGATATTGATTTTAGCAATGATTTCATGGATGTGACACCATGAGCACAGGTAACAAAAGGAAAAATAGACAAATGGGACTGTTTCAAACTAAAATCTTCTACACAGCAAAGGAAACAAGCAACAAAATGAAAGGTAATCTACAAAACAAGAAAAATATTTGCAAACCTTATATCTGATAAAGGGTTAGTACCCAAAATGTATAAGGAATTCCTACAACTCAATCACCAAAAATCAAATATCGTGATTTAAAAAATGGGCAAAGTAATTGAATGGCTATTTCTCCAAAGAAGACATACAAATGGCTAATAAGTATATGAAAAGATGTTCAATATCACTCATCATCAAGAAAATGGAAATCAAAGCTACAATAAGATTTCAGCTCATCCTTGTTAGGGTACCTATCATGAAAGGAAGGTAGGAAGAAACAACAAAAAAGA
>CM052538.1:33318782-33353655 GCA_028533065.1 Trachops cirrhosus
TGAACTAAAGGGGGGAATGTGGGTGGGAGAGGGTGTTCAGGGTGGAGGGGAATGAAGGGGGGGTAATAGGACAACTGTAATAGCATAATCAATAAAATATATTTTAAAAAAAAGAAAGTGGCTTCTCTGTATGTCCTTCAGAGAAAAAAAAAGTCTACAGTCTCAGCATTTCCGGACACAGTTTAACATTCCACGCATCTCCCATGAATCTGTACTTGGTTAAGCAGATCTCCACAATTCCCATCTCCATTAGCTCTGCTTCTGTCTTCTCCAGGCAGGTTTCCCAGCTGGTCTCTTTCTTACTCCAGGTCATTCTTCACTACAGACCACATGCCTCTTTCATTACTACATCAGGCCACATGGTGGAATCCTGACTATAAACTGTACTGCTGCTTGCTGCTTCCTCCCTCAGACCTCATTGCTCCTTCTTCATGGCTGCTACCTGTTTCTCATAAGCCCAAGTCGCATAATCGAATCCTCAGAAGAACAAATGTAGCCACTCCCTCGCTACAGACAACATGGCAGAATCCCTCTCACATGGATGCTATCTTCACTACAGACCAGTATGGCTGCTTGTTGCTTCCTTACTACCCACTGGCAGACCAGCCCTCTCTTTCAGCCCACCCTCATGACAGAATTCTCAGAGAAGCAGAAGTAGTCCCTCTCTTAATACCTGCCCGCCCTTATTTTAAATGCTGACCCAGAGCTTCCTACCTGAGCTCATATCAGGCCCCTCTTAAAATAAGCTACTTTTGCCAGTTCTTTGTATGTTTCACGTTCTTTAACCTGCCATTTTGAGTCAAGGCAAGAGTACCCCATGACACTGGAGCTTCTGCCTCCCTGCCTCTCATGGAGGTGATCTATAAGATAGACCCCACCCTGCCATCTATGTCACAAGTTCCTGCATGCTCTTAAAGTCAAATAGCCTTTTTGTCCAGCATGGTAACACAACTATTAACTAGCTATCAGCTCGCCATAGATATGAAAATTATCTTCAACTACGGTATCGGTCCCTTGTCCCATGCCCAAACCATGTTCTGTGGGGAATACTCTATTCCGGGGACCTTTCACACTGGAACCTGTTACATTTTTACTATTTGGCTTCTTTTATTTTTATTTACTTATGTGTTTATCAGAAAATAAACTGTTATTATTATATATACTTAGAGATATAGTCTTTAAAAAATAAATCCCAATGATATGGAAAAACTGAATGACTATAATCATTAATCACATTTTACAGAGAAAGACAGCGAAACACGCTATCTAAAGTGTCTGTTGAATGGCTAGTACTTCACATTTCACCCTCACTGGCTAATCTGGTTAGAAAATACTACTAGGTTTAACATGAGCTTCAAATATATTTTTAAGACTTTTGACAAACCTAGGCATTATTACTACTAACTTTTGTTAGTAGTAATATGCAAATTAACAAAATTACTTTTCAATTATGATAGACTCAAATAGTAAAAACATACTTTTAATTAATTCAGTTGTTTCATAGTTTATCCTTTAGAAAATTGAGGAGGCATTTGCAAACTTTTCTAAACTGAATACTTTTTTTATCCTATGCCCAGAATTTCAGACTTCTGAAATGACACAAGCTTTTTCTTCTGCAGTATGTTTAATAAGCAGAAACACACGAAGTGTCTATTTCCTCTTATTCCTTGGAAGCATGTCTTTTTCAGCCTCAATTCTTCTGATATTTTTGGATTTGCTAGTAGAGATATGCATTAATCAACCAAAAGGCAAATGCTACATAGCTGTACCAGCATGACAGTTCCAATGTCTGGCTCTCCCATGGCTCCACTTATGTGAAACTATTCTCCTCATAGCTCCTGATGAAGGGGAAGCCCTAGATGGCCATGACTTATACAACCTGTCATAACTCCCTCTTGGCCAAACCAAAAACAGATACTTAATTCAAGTTCAACAATAATTAATAGGATGTTCAGCAACATGAGATTGCTGCTATTCGAGGTAAGTTCTGTTAAGTGATTTCCTCTGACAGGTCAGCTTGGAGAGAACTCAGCAATTGATGGCAGCACCTAAAGCTGAACAATTGCCTAGAGTTGATCAAGAAGATGTAATCAGGGCTGAGAGGCAGGGGAGTTGAATCTGGAAATGAGCATCACAGAAAGCCAAGTTCATGAGAACCCAGAAGCTATGAGGCACCAAAAAGATGAGTGGAGGGAAGGGAGTAAAAACTGAGTTAAAAACAAAAATGAAAATGAAATAAGGAGAATAAATGAGTTAATGATTATATAGAAGATATAAGTTAGGTAATTAATAGCAAGAAAGGAGATGTAGGCCCTTTCCTATTCAGATTACTGCAATAGCATCCAAATGTAGCCCTGTTATAGTTGCCCACTATGATCCATCCAATCTCTGTACAACAATCAGTGGTCTTTGAAGTTATGCATTCTATCACTTGGCATCCTAGTTGAAAATCCTCCAACAACTTCCCATTGTATCAAGAAGAAAATCTAAGGTTGCACATGAGCTACCCAGTTCCTACTGTTTCAACACATCTTGTACCACATTTCCCTCCTGCTTGCTTAACAATTGTACCTGAAATGTTATGTCTCCAGATCTTTTCTTCATTCGGAGCTCTAATCAAATGTCAGCTCTTCTGAAAGAACTTCCCTAACCACCTACTCTAAGGCACCCTCCGTATCCCTTAACTTTTCTCAGAGTCACTCACCCATCACCTGGTTTTATTTTCTTTTGAGCACATGTCACTAACTGCAGTTCTCTTATTTGTTTATTGCTTAAGGTCTGTTGTCTCCCCCATCCATGAGAATGTTGGCAGAAACCCTGCCTGATCCCCAGTGCTTAGAACATGGTAAGAATTCAGTACGATATTTAAGTAATGGAATGATGAAAAGATGAAAGGATTGGAGGCAGGAAAGAAGGAAGGGAGGGGTAGAGGAAGGGAAAGTGCATATGAGGAAGAAGGAAAGTTCTTCTTGAAGAAATCACCAGTGCTGCTTTTATTTGATAGGGAGTCTCTTTTATTTTAGATTCTGGTCTTCCCCCAAGAATCTTTGGATTTTTTATAGTTCTGCAATTCCTGCTTTGTCTGTGACCTGATAGTTTGTACTTTCCTGATTGTCTAATGAACACATAGCTTGTATAAATTTCAGTTCCTTCTTAAGAAAAGAAGAAAACCCTTATAGGCATAGTAGTAATGGCAGAGAAAAACTGACCACTTAAGAATAAAATGGCTCTACTTATTTCTTTGCTAATTAAAAGGAAGAAAAATTCAAATAATTACGTTTATTTGTTTTTAGTTTCTCTTACCTGCCACTCAAATTATTTCACCTAGTTGTGTCTCCTTAATATAAAAATATGTTCATGTGGAAATTTTTAGAAAGTATTGAAAACCACAAAGAAAAACTAAAAGCCTACATAATCTTACCACTCAGTGGTCACTGGTAATATTTTTGCATGTATTTTAAATAAAAGAAAAGTAATAACCTCCAGAATAACAATATTTGGAACTTGATCTTTCACTCATTAACATATCAATAATGTTCCATGTCTTTCACCAATTTGAAAGAATATATGCACCCCTATGTTCATAGCAGTATTATTTACAATAGCCAAGATCTGGAAACAACACAAGTGCCCATCAGTAAATGAGTAGGTAAAAAAGCTGTGGTATATTTACACAATGGAATACTATATGGTCATTAAAAAGGAGGAAATCTTACCTTTTGCAACATAATGGATGGGCCTGGATATCATCATGCCAAGTGAAACAAGCCAGTCAGATAAAGACAACTGCCATATGATTTCACTTATACATGGAATGTATTGAACAAAATAAACTGATGAACAAAAGAGAAAAGAAGCATGGATATATGAAACATGCTGACAGCTGTCAGAGGGGACAGGGGATGGGGTGATTGAATGAAAGAAGATAAAGTGTTTAGCCAAAGAAGATATATGTAATAACGCACAGTTCACAAACAATAGTGTGACACTGGCCAGAGGAAAGGGGGTGGGGGGGGCTGGGTGGAGGTGGACAAAGGGGGGAAATGGGGACAACTGTAATAGTATCAACAATAAAAATAAAGTTAAAAATTGTAGGAGACCATTCTGAATGGCATGGGCCCAGCTCCCACTGGGAGATGCACAGGACCCGTGCCCACAGATAGGTTCTCCCATGGGGAATCAGGCCTGCAATGTACCTAGGCTGCTTTGAGACTTGCTTTTGCTAAAACTCCCTCACCCTGAATTGAGATGGCAAGTGCCTACTGTAACTTCCTAAAATCCATGCTAAAACTCCCCTGTATCAAGTGTAACCGGTTCAACCACTTTTGCCTTTTCATTTGCAAATATCCTTCTTCTGTGATGTGATTATCGACACTGTCTCCTTTGTTTTCTGTAAAAGGTAACCACCTAAAGCCAACCTGTGATAGCAAATGAGGACCATCATGTAATGTGCAGAGAACAGAAATAAAGGCCTGTCATGGCGGAGGCCGCGGCTTTTGGTTCCCCTTGAGAGCGAAGCCGCCCGCCCTTTTCCTCCACAGGACTCAGTAGTCCATGTGAATGTCTCTCCCCCATCCACAATGTGGCAGACCCCACTAGCTGGGGTCCACATCAAAAAATTGGAAAAATTAAAATAAAAAATAAATATTCTTTAATTTTTTTCATGCCTTCAGTTTATTTCATACAAAATGAATGATTTTATATAGCCTACCATTATTTTACACTTAGATTAGATGGAAATCTTACAATTATAAATAATGCTAAGATAAACTTTCATAAAATTATTTTTATATGTATTCACAATTTTTCTTTATGAAAAATTAAATGATGAATTTTGTATGTGTTATTTTATCTTCTGAGTCACTATCATACAACGATAAAATACAAAATGTCAACAATCAAATGAAAATGAATTACACTTATTATTGAAAAATATTAAAAGGGAAGGTATATTTGTAGACTTCATAAAATAACTGGCTTGTTCTAAACAATACTGTAGATGAGTACAAATATAATAACCAGTGTAGATAGTTGAAAAGAAAGACATTGCCTCAAAATATGCACACAGGAAACATTAGCAGGACCCAAACAAGCATTTTAAAATTGCTTAACTTTTTAAAAAATCTACAGTAAAGAAGGAAATATAAAGTTAAGTTGCCAATCAGATGATATATTGGCAAAATTCTTATTAATAATCATAGATGCATTTAGGGTTTGTCTATCAACATATATTACAAACAGTTAAAGAAAAAGAAATAACAACAAACACCGAACCTTTCCACTGGCCTAAGCCTGGTGTATCTGTTTCTTTAAGCAAGAGAAACCAGAGGAAAGAAAGAAGAGAATAGATGGGGAAAGAAGCTGTCTTTTCCATACATTTTTCAAAGAAGCTCTCGGTTTGAAATCCACTGGATGAAGAACTGCCTCACGTGCTGAGAAGAGGATGGGCTCTCCTTAATCAGAGATGACACAAAATCAAGACTTTTCAGGGCAATACCTGCAGTAAAGTGTAAGTATTCTGACAATGTCAGTGTCTGCAAACATCTCCTAATGCCACCAGGTAAAAAATAATCACCATCAGCAGCATCCAGTGCTTATTCAGCTAGTCATGGTCCTAAATGACCCTTACTCAGAGTTCTGCTGCAAAATTTACAAAAGTAAAGAAACTGAAATTCAGCTGAAAAACAAAAGTCACTAAAAAAGAAGAGAATCAAAACAGGATATTAGATCACCAAAATCAATTACTAAACTGTTAAATAGCAGTCAGTAGGTAGTGATCTTCTTATTTACCATTTCAAATTTTGTTATGTGTTATGTATTATGTGTTATGTTACACATGTAGATATAGTATGTATATAGTTAAACCTAGTAGTGTGCTGAAGTCAGCATGAGAACTGATACTATCTTTTCCTATCTCTGCTTCTTTAGCTAGAAATTGTCCACGGCAGGAGTATTTAAATGGATATTTCCCTTTTCCCCACAATGGCAGTTGTTAATTTACCAGCACACTCCTGGAAACCTAATTATATTTTTGTGAATTACGTATTCAGATACACAGCCTCTTCTGGTGGATAAAATAAAGTACGCAACAGCAAAATAATTAGGGTCAGGCTAAACTGGCTAATGATGTTAGTATTAGACCCAGAAAGCAAATTTTCAATATAGACCATTCAATGTGAGCAAAAAGGCACTTAATTTTGGCTTATCTATATTGCCTGCTAGGATAATTTATAAATGCACTTTTTATAATTATCTCTTTTTACTGAGACATCTTTTACATAGAGTAAAATGCCCAGGTCCTAAAAGAGCCATGTGTTTTAACAGTTGTATAAACCATGCAACAACAAAATTAAGATGTAAAACATCCCCCTCACTTCCCCATGCTCTCTTGTTTCCTTTCCAGTGAATAACGAAATCACCCCTGTACTCCCTGCCCAGGCAACCACGGTTCTGATTTCTAGTGTCATGGATGGGCTTTGTCTATTCCAGAACACCATCAAAATGGAGTCATACAGCAAGCACACTTTTGTGCTTGACTTCTCACGCACAAGATAATCTTTTGAGATTTATTCTTGTGTTTTTCAGCTGTGACTTTTTAAAAGTATTTGTCTGGAAATAATTTCAAATTTATAGAAAATTTACAAGAATTAGAGTGAGAACACAAAAGTCACTATACCTCTTAGCCAGATTCATTTGTTGAAGATATGTATCTATTCTAACATGTGCATGGGCTGTACCTCTTGTTTTAGACAAACACACACATACATACAAATATAAACACATATGTGTGCATGTATATAATCATTTCTGCATATACATTTGATATACTATATATTATTGTTCTCAAACATTTGAGAACTTACATGCACCATGGTTCTTTACCAGTACGTACTCAGTAGACTACCTAAAAATAGATATTCTCTCATAACATAACATTATATTCAGTAAATTTAACATCAATAAGATTTTTTAATGAAGTACCCCATATGCTAACTTTAAGACTAATTCAGTAGACTCAATTATGTACTCCACACTGTCTTTCTCTCCTATACTTCTCTCAGACTTTCTTTTCTGAGAGAAGCATTTTTTTTTTTGCATGATAGATTGAAGTTGCTCATTCTTTTTTGAAGGACATATGGGTTATTTTATGTCTAAAGCTTTCGTGAATAAAGCTGCCACAAACATTTTGTCTACATTTTTTGAGGACATATGCTATCATTCTTATAGATTAATAACCAACAGTGAAATTGTTGAGTCAAAACTAGGAGATGTTTGACTTCATAAGAAATTACCATGCACTTTTCTAAAGCAGATAAACAATTTTATAGGCCCCAGAAATATGTGAGCATTGCAGGTGTCCCATCCACTCACAAACATTAATTGTTCTTAGTCTTTAAGTTTTAACAATCTAGAAAAATGAGAAGTATTATATCTTTGTGGTTTATTTAATAATTCCCTGATGAGAAGTCATTTTGAGCATCTTTACATGGTTAATTGGTCCTTTATACCTTCTTTTGTAATGATCTGCTCAAGCCTTTTCCCATTCTTTTATTGATATGTTTTTTTCTTTATTAATGACTTGTAGAAATTCTTTATGAATGCTTATAAAAGTCATTCATCAGATATAGAGATTTTTGTTTGTTGTTGGTGAAGGTGCCTTTTGATTAGGAAAGTTTTTAATTTTAATTAAATTCACTAATTTTTGTTTAATTTTTCTAATATATAGTTGCTTAATCAAAGTCTTAATTTTTTCTTAAGTTTGAGATTTAATGATCAGGTCTATGATCTGTCTTTACTTAAATTTTAAGAATGGTATTCATGAGTCAACATTCTTAGCTGTTTTTTTCTGCACAGGTATCCAGTTATTTCAGAAATATTTGTTTTAAAAGCTTTCCTTTTCCCTTTGGATTGTGCAGGTACATTTGTTTAAAATACCTTGAATCTATATTGTGGATCTATTTCTGTATGTCTACTACATTCCATTGACCTAGTTGTCTGTGCTAATGCCAATATCCCACTGTCCTCATTATTGCAGTTTTAAAGTAAACCCAATGATTGACTAATAAAACAAGTCCTCTTGCTTGTTTTTGTTTTTTTAAAGAATTTTTGTTTGGTTCTTCTGGAGCAGGGGCGTCAAAATAATTTTCACCAGGGGACATATCAACCTCACGGTTGCCTTCAAAGGGCCGATTGTAATTTCAGTTCCTTAAGTTAAGGAGTATTTAGCTACATTTATACAGTCCTAAAATTATTTTGGTCCTTTGAAGGCAACCAAGAGGCTGATGTGGCCCCCCTGTGAAAAGGATTTTGACACCCCTGACATAGAGCCTTTGCATTTTCCTATACATAATCAGATCAGCTTATCTTTCTCTAAAGAAAAAAATTGTTGGAGTATGTAGGATTTTCATTGAAAATATATATAAATTTGAGATAAATTTATACCTTATATATTTAGTCTTCTTAAAGCAAACACAGTATATCACTTCATTTATTTATGTATTCTTTAATTTTTCTCAGTAGTATACTGTAATGCTGTACATTACTATGCAATGCAGCAATGTCCTGTTGCTGGTATAGAGAAATGCTGTTTTTTCATATATTGATTTTATATCATGGAAAGATGCTACATCTAATCTTTATACTTTTTTTTTAATTATTGAGCTAGTAGCACTTTCAGAAAAATGTTGAACATTATAATGAAAACAGAAATCCCTCCCTTTTTCTTATCTTAAGGAAATTAAATCAAAACTTCATCATTAAGAATGATGAAAACTAAAAATTACTATAGATGAGTTTTATCATATTGAGGATAGTTCATTCTATCCCTTAATTGTTGAGAGTTTTTATTATCAAAGATAGTGAATTTGATCAAATTTGTTTTTGTTTTTTGGTATAGTTTTGTTTTTTAGAGCAGTTTTTTGTATCTACTACAATATCTGTGATTTTTCTTTATTCTATAAATGTGGTGAGTTATATTACATGAATACAGTGCTAATGAGATATGTTACTTTTTTAAAAAACCCACAAAATTATGTGTACAACTAGTTTGATTAAATGTACACCAAAGTCATAGTAGTTACAGTAGTCATGAGATACAGCATTTCCATGATCCCCAAAGTTATCCTGTGCTCCTCTCCCTCCCAGCAGTCAAACTCTGCCTTCACTTCAGGCTCTGCTAATCACTGACCGGTCTAGAATTTGGTAAATGGAATTATGTAGTATAGAATGTTGAGGGGTTTGGAGATTTTTATTAAAATAATGCTTTTGAGAAAATACTTCCTTATTGAATGGATTTGGCATATTTAACAAAAATCAATTAACTATACATGTGTGGGTCTCTCCTTGTCCATTTATGTATAGTATCCACACAGCAATGCCAAATAGCTTAGATGATTATCATTTTAGAATTAATCTTAGAATTACATAGTTTAAGACTTTTCTGTTCTTCTTTGAAAAATTATTTCACAGAGTAGATCTTTTATTTTTTCATATACATTTTAGCATGCACTTGTCAACTTCTAGTTAAAAATTTGCTTGAATTTTGAGTAGGATTTCTTTGAGTCCATGGATCCATTTGCAGAAAATTGACATGTTCATAATAGCAAGACTTCCAATTTACGAACCTAGGATATCTCTTTGTTTAGGTTTTTAAAAATATCGCTCAATATACTTCACAGTGTACAGATTCTTCTCATAGTTTAAAGAAATATTTCAAAAACCATATTTCTATGCATATTTATTTAGGATTGTTTTCTTGATGAATTGATTTATCATACTGAAACTTTCCTCTTTATCCTTAGTAATATTTCTTGTCCTCTACTACATTGTCCAATTTTAGTATAAACATCTACAGATTCCTTTTGTGTATCCTCTTCTATCATTTACTTCCAGTCCATCTTATCCCTTTCGTTCAGTCTGTACCTTTATATGTAAAGTGAATTTCTTGTAGACAGTAGTTATGTTATGCTTTCTGTATCCAATTTGACAATTTCTGCCTTTTAATTAGATTTACAGATCTTTTACATTAATGTAATTGTTGATATAAATGCATTTCAGTTTACCATCCTAATATTTTTCTATTAATTCCATTTGAACTTTTTTTAAATTTTTTTTGTATTCTGCTTTCCTTTGGATAAATTGAAGATTTAGGGATTTTTTCCTTTTCTCTTCTTTTCTTTTCCTTCCTTTTCTCTTCCTCTTACCTGAGGATATGTTTATTGATGTTTTTTAGAGCCAGAGGAAGGGGGAGGGAGAAAGAGAGAGAGTCATCAATGAGAAGAAACATCAATGTGAGAGAGCCACATGGATCTGTTGCCTCCTGTACGTGTCCTGACCGAGGAAAGGACCTAGAACTTAGGTATGTGGCTTGACCCAGATGAACCTGCCACCCTTTGGTGAATGGGACAATGCTTCAACCAACTGAGCTATCTGGTCAGGACTTCGGTTTTATTTTCTCTCCACTATTCCCTTATAAGAGGTACACGTTTGTCTTGTTTTGCTTTGTTTTTAGTAAGTGTTCTAGTGTTTGCAATATATATATATGTATATATATTTTTTAAAAAATGTCTATCCAAAAAGTATCCGTCCATGTACTATGGCCAATAGAGACATTTATTGAAAAAGGAACAAGATACAAGCAATATTGCACACAGACAATGACATCTCAGTCCCTTTCACAGTGGGCACCTTGGGACCTCACACAGTTCTCCCAATTGCCATCAGCTGCCCCATCATATTTTCCTGAATCTCATTGACAATCTGAAATCTCTTCCTTTCCAAAGGCAATTTTAGTTTTGGGGAAAGCCAGAAGCTGGGCTGAAGCACCTGGATGATAAATGTATGATAAATACACTTATTATAGTCTACCTTTAAAACATACTTGTTGAGGTATATAGTGTAAGAACCTTGAAACATTATATTTGCATTTTCTTCTCCCATCCTTTGGCTCTATTTTCATATATTTTACTTCTACATATATTATAACCCCCACAATACTTTGTTGTTCTTTTAGTTTTAAACAATATATTGTCTTTTAAAGAGTCTAAAATTATATGAAGATAATTTTTATATTTAGCTAAATATTTATATTTTCAACATTATTTATTTATTTTTCTCCAGATTCAACTTTTGTTTCTGACATTTTTTTCAAATTGATAAGCATTTTTGGAATATATTTCTAATCTTCAAATTTCATTTATCTAAAATGTTGTTATTTTTTCTCTACTTGTAGAAAATACAAGTTCAGTTTACAAAGCTCAATCTTTTATTTTAGCTCTGTAAGGATGTCATTCAATTGTCTTCTGGCTTCCACTTTCTTGTTGTATGGCAAGTCAAACATGATTCTTCTTGCTCTATGGTTACATGTCCTTTATTCCTCTGCCTACGTTCAAGTGTTTCTCTATATCTTTGTCTTCAGCTGTCTGAATATGACATTTTTATACGTACCTTTCTTTGTATGTATCCTACTTGAGTTTGGCTTAGCTTGAGTCTCTGTTTTTACTCTTCAAATTTGTAAAATGTTTAGCCATTTAAAAATAATTTTCTACCTCATTTGTCTTCCTTCTCTGAAATCCTGATTTTATATATATATTTGACAACTTGTTATCATCAAACTGGCTACACAGGCACAGTTCATTATTTTTAATATATTTTTATGTGTGTTTGAATTTACATAACAATATAACTATGTATGTATTTATACATACATTTTACTATGTATGTATTTATACATACATTTTACTATGTATGTATATCTAATTTATATATAAATATCATATATAATATATTTAAAATGAATTGTACTCTGCAATACAATTCCATTAGCCAGTGTTCACATTTACTGATTCTTTCTGTGCATAACTGTTTCCTTCTGTAAATATAATTGAAAATAATATGAGATCATTAACAAGAGTTAATACAAAACTTTGAATTCGTACCTTACGAGAAATGGACTTTCTACTTGATTACTGATACTTCTTTTTCTAGCCTGTGAAATTGGGTTCAAATACTTCCTTCAAGGTCCATTAATCTAAGTACCTGTGTTTACCTCACAATCCTATTGTCAAAACAATTCATTTTTCCTTCCCTCTTAGTGTTACTGCTGCTTTTTCTTCAGTCTTGCTTGTAGCGGTATTTGCTTTTCATTGTCACAGATGGAGACAGGAAGCCAGGAAACTGGTAAGTACTGGATTTTGTTTTACCCCCTAGGTATGTGAAGCAACTGATTTCTGCTGCTGAGAGTTGCTGAAATGGGGGACCCGCTGCTGTTTGCTCTTCTTGAAGCTTATTGACTGTCAGCATCTCTGGGCATCCCCCGCTGCATCTAGGGAATTCTCAGTTCTTACTGAGAAAATGTTCATATTCTTAATGTTAAAGTGGTTTCCTCTAAAATATCATTGAAAGATCATTGCTACTGGCTACTGTTCTTCTCAGGAAAGGCAGCTTTCCTTTTATCACAATGTATTGACTGATGTGGGTGAATATGCTTGTTTTATCACTTAAGGACTGATGTAGTTGAAGAAGATTGTTTTATCATTTAAGGAGTTTATCATTTTCTTAGTGTAAAGTGTTTCCCCCTAAAATACCATTGAAAGATCATTGCTACTGGCTACTCTTCTCAGGATAAGCAGCTTTTTTTTTTTTAACAAGTTATTGACAGGTGTAGATGAATAAGTTTGCTTTATCATTTAAGGACTTGCAAACTTTTCTTTACCTAGAGTGTTGGAAATTGTTAACACATATTCTAATTGATGTGCATTAAAGGCATTCCATTCAACTCAATGGGTATTTATGAAATATCTAGTACTTGTTAAAATTGTGTTAAAGAAATAATATTCATAATTTAAAATTGTTAAGATCCTGGGTCAAACTTTCTATATTTGAAATTTAAAAATTGTCTTTAATACGTGTATAATATATGCAGATTTCTAAGCCCTACATTAATCACCTGTAAATAGAAATGATGTTTCCCAATTCATAGGAGTAAAATATATTTTACATAGTTATAATTATTATCACTGAAATATTTTTAATATTAGAGAATTCTATGAAATTTTTCTGCATGAATGAAGCAAAAAATCACAAAAATATATTGCATATATTTATTGCATTTATTAAAATGACAAGGTCCCGTGAAATAAATTTTATATGCTATAGCACTATTAATATGTGTAATGAACATTTGGGAAATCATTATTTCCTAAAGTTTTATGAACAACCCATAAGAAAACGATGAAAAATATAGGTAAGCACAGATTAAGTACATGAATAAATGCAGGATATCAAAAAATGAAAATATTCGAATATTTTTGACATCCAAAAAATTCTGGTTTTCCATAAGAACATATATGGACTTAAAAAAATAGCCTATCAACTACAAACTCATGAGCCCTAAATACCATCACTTTTTGCAATATAACTAAAGAAGAAAATGACAAAGTGAGAGAATCTTGTTTCCTGCCTCTTTAATGAAGCTGTGCCTCCACCTATGGCAGAACAAAGTTCCCTGTGTATCTGGACAAAGTGCACCCAATTACACATGGGCTACATGCTTGCAAAATGCTTTTGCTGAACAATTATTATTTATGCTCTAGTGCTCTAAGCAATGTGTTTTGTTTTATTTTATGTTTATGAACCACACCAAGAATTTCTTCTATCTAAACCAATTACACTAAAACTGCCTGTTCTGCACTTCCCTACATTTTGGAGAACACGAAGTTTCCTAATTGTGAACAATTAGCAAACTGAAGTGAAACTACAAGAAGATGTGATTCATTTTCCTCTCTAGTGAAATTGCACCTTTCCTGATGACTACTGGTGGTGTTAGGTGACCTTGGCAATGATATAACACATACATGGAATGATGCCAATTCAGAAGCAATTCTGCCACCTGATGCCTTCCTGGGGTATACTGTTTTTTTTTGGAAACTACCCCACCTTCTTTCATGCAATTTAGGCGGGACAGTCAAACTCCCTTGGACAAATATTGGCATATGATCTAAACAGACTAATCAGTAATTCTCTCCTATGTGTTTGCATCTTGAGCAAAATGACATGGGTTAAAAACACAGTTGAAGTTGCCACTTTTTTTCTGCTACTGATACGTGTGCGGTGGACTTCATTCTTCATTATATCTTTCCACAAGACTTTCAGGAACCAGAGATTGCTGGACATCAGATAAAAGCAGAATCATCCCATTCCCCAATGGACTCATGAAAACAAGTAATACAATCATATACAATAGGCAAGATGTTGGAAAGGAACCAAGTTGTGTTCATAAGGAATTGTACATAAATGGCACATGTTTATGTTTTATTAAAGTCACTAGTATCTTATCATCATAAGCTGAAAAGTTCCCCATTATCCAGACAGTTGAATATGTTTTACTAGGAAAGTAATGGTTTTTCTCTTTGTTTCTAGGCTTCTGTACTAGTAGGTTGGTTCAATAATATGTGAAATCTATTGCACATGAGTTTAGCAGTGGAATGGGGGACAATTGAAGCTGCTGCAAAGAAAGGCACTTAAGGGGATTTTTCTAATACTTGAAGTTGCCTTAGATTCTCTTCTTCCCACAGCTTGGTTGTTCAAGTTTTTCTGTCAGTTTTGTGAGTTCCTTTATGTATTTTCAACAAATTAACATTTTATTTAAATTAGATAGTCAATTTCAATTTTTAAAAAACAAAGAGCCCTAACTGATGCACCACTGTACAAAGACTGTTTCCAATTGTTGACTCAAAGTAAAAGAAAGCATTCAGACCTTTTAAAAATAATGTCCAATAAAATACAAACATGACAGAAAAAATGAATAAATCCTCTTATGCTTAAAAATAGTATTTCATTGTATAAACACACCACATTCTGTTTATCTATAAACTAGTTGATAAATATATGGGTTGTTTCTACTTTTCAACTGTTGTGCATAATGCTGGTAGAAACATGTATATGTAACTTTTTGTGTGGACCTCTCTTCAGTGCTCTTGAGCACATATCAGGAAGTGAAATGGATGTGTCCTATGGTAACTCTACGTGTATTTTTTAGGAGCAACTTAACTATCTTCCAGAGCAACTCTTGGGTTAATTTGAATGGACAAATCAGTTGCTGAAATGATACTTGCAGATGCTAGCACGTCAAGCTGTCTATGACATAGCTGACCCTACAGGACGCCCAGATGATAGCGGCAGTGCTGCTCGAGTAGCTTGGCTCCTTTTCCTGCACCTGTCAGGAGAGGCCTTGCTAATGAGAGACTGTTAAGCTCTGTGGTTGATCAAGTTCTCAAAAACGATTTTTTCTTCTTCCTGTTATCAGTAGTTCTGAACACTAGATACATTTTTTCCCACGTAATCAAAAGTACCTAAGTAAATATGATTGCAAGTAAAAAAAATAGGAGATGGGAATCAGGTTTTGGCTGTTTATTCAAAACATTTTTATTTTTTGTGAAGTGTTAATAAAATGCATGGACATAGGTATTAATGCAAGTCAAAATGTTTCTGTGAAAAAGGTTCAGCAATTCAAATTTACAATAATTATAAATAAACCTATTGATTTCTCTACAAAATTCCAGTATTTGGATTTGTTTTTAAAAAGTAAATTTCATATCAATGGCAACTAAATGGCACTTACAGCATTTTCATCATGTAGTGGATTCCATTCATTCACGACATTTTTTAAACTGAGTTGTCTTACATGCAAGTAGATGTTTTCTATGTTGTCTGTCTTCCGTGCTACTCTTGTAAGTTTGTTATTATTAAATACATTTAACTAATAAAAAAGAAATGAGGCAGTGTAATTATATGTTGTGACATTTTCTATGTCTTAGCATTATTTATTTAATTTAAGTAAGCAGAAATTAAGATTGTAAATTATAATTATAGTCCATCAGTATTTTTAAAATGAACAATTTTACTGAATGACATTTAATATTCTTCCTAACTTGAAGAGACAACAAACTTTTCTAACTTCTAGTATAACTTCAAGTACAAGGAGTTAACTCTTCTAAACATTTTGTTGCTAGATATTTTGCATATGTGTCATATCTAAATAACTGTAAACTCATTGGTTGTGGGTGATGCAAAGCTAAGATGCAATAAAACAAAGGGAGCACAGAGCTCGGTAGAGGGATCCAGAATCTGAATCCAGAGAGTGTTTCTTACTGCCTCAATGAATGTGTTCACACGCTCAAACTCTCTGATCCCCAAGTTGCTCAATGATGTGAGGTATTAATGATACCCCCCACAAAGGATTTTTAGAAAAATAAATAATATAGTATATAAAAATAACCATCTTGCATGACACTCAAAACATTATGTTCTTTCCTTTTTTTCTTTTTATAAACCTCAGTTCCTAGGGCAGTTCCTTGCATGGTAAGCAAGCAACACAAAATGTAAGGAAGATGATGTACTATTTCATTATGAATTCTGATCTCACAGGTGTATAATTACTAGTTCTTTAGTAATTATTTTCTAAGATATCTACAAAGATATGGTAAATAGTTACAATATTCAATGTGTCTTTCTGAAACTATTAATGATTAAAGTCAGTTATCCATTGTCAGAAATAAGCTATATTTTCAGCCACAAGAAGTATTTATTTCCTTATCAAAATGTACAATATAACTTTGGTAGTCATTAGTGTGGGCCCTCATTTGTTTTATTCTCCTCTAGAGAAAAATGGTGGAAACAAACTTCCTATGTCCAAGAAGTTAAATGTGCCATGTTTTGCCCAACCAAATGTAAACGAGGGTTATTGTAAAACACTCCCAAGTAGAAGCTTAAAGTGACAACGTGCAGTTGTCCCCATGCTTGTTCCTCTGTCCTGACAAACAGCGGCGCTTCAGGTATGTGGCAGTGCCTGAAAACATTTTTTGGTTGGCATGACTGGGGAGCTTGTGAGCTGTATCTAGTGAGTAAAAACCAGGTCTGCACTAAATATTCTACAACCCTGGCCCCTTCCACCCTGGAGCAACAAAAAATCACACAGCCCAAATATGAATAGTGTCGCTGCCGAGAAACCCTCGCTTGGTGTAAGGCAGATATCAACAGTAGTTCCTAGTTGTCCATGAACAGATTGTGTATGACAACACAGGCTAGCTTTCCCTAACGGATGCAGTTATTTTGTAATTTTAGGAAAATTAGAGCACAGTGTGCTTCCCTTAGTAATGTTTAAATAATGTAGTTCTGAAATTTTGGGATTTAATACCCACTGAATACTTGACTGGTGGAATTAAAATTGAGGTTGAAATATGTTTAAAATTGAAAATAAATTGATCAGTTTATATTTCAAGATAGTTTAGATTGTTTTTAGAGGGAAATTATTGTTCATGAGAAGAATCTGGTTTTGATGCCTAACGTCATTACTCTAAAAACTCAGCTATTCACTCAAATGCTTGGGGCAAAGAAGATTATAAAATTTGTTTTTTAAAATTAAAATTCAGGATACAAGTTCACTGGGGAAAAAAGAACTGTATATCAATTTTACTTAAATACTTTAATAATTTCTACTAATTTACCATGAAATATTTTAATACACATATTGAAGTAATCACCAGAAAGCTGTTTGGTTGTATACTTTGTGGGGAAAAATAAGTAGAAAAAATAAGAAAAAAGTTATAATGACAAGAGATTATTTTCTATAAAATGTAATTTTATTGATAAAAATATTAGTCATATGTCAGCCAGAAATAAAACACTTGTAGAATTTTAATTTGTTTGTAAAGTCACATATTTTCTCTTCTCAAAATATTCAATTTCCTTTTTTATTTATGACTTTAAATAGCTAATATATTCCCATCATTTCAAAGAATTAAAAAGTAAAAAAGATAAAGAGAAAAAAGCTATTCTCCCAGTCAAAGTCACCACTTATGACCACACAGGTTGTGTAGGGTGTGACACTGGTCATTAATGGCACCTCTGGCAGCTGGACATGCTGTCATACTAACCTCATTCACAATAACCCTGTTATTTCCATAGGGTTATTTCCAGAGGGTTATGTAAATACTTACTCCCTTATACATTCATATGCATATATAACCCATCTATATGCATATGCAATATATGCATATAAATATAGATACACCCATCCGTATGTATATAGAAAGTAACATGAATAAAAATTTCCCCTGATTTTACTGTTTTTCTTACAATATCTGTAGGCTAGAACATAATAATCTCCATGTCTACAATAAAAAGTTCTCAGAAAGAATTTCTGATTGTTGTACATGCCTTAGGTAAATAAACTTCAATAACAGAGTTGCAGCTGAGATATTTAATGACATTTCTGATGACAAAGTTCTTGAACCAGTGCTTAATGGTTTAGCTGGCCCCTCAGTTTCCTAGATTAACTCATAATCCTTCCTTTGAGTTCCTCTTTTACTCATTGGATTCAGTGTCTCAGTTCCTAAAACAACAAATAATCTTCATTGAACTTTATATCATCAAAATGGAAACACATCTTTGATATTAGAGCAAATAATCATGAGAGAAAGCAATATGAGATCTGGAAAATTTAAAACAACATGAAAATCAGGGGGTCAAAGTTTATGTAAGCTTTGGAAAACAATTCACTAACTGAAAAATCTAGTTAGTAAAAATAAAAGACTATTAGAATTCACCCACAATTCTGGAAATCATAAATGAATAAAAAATAAGGGATTGCAGACTGAATGCTTGTATCTCCTATCTCCCCCAATGCATGTGTTGAAGTCCTAATGCCCAGTATGGTTATATTTGAAGATGGGGCTTCTGAGGAAGTAATTAAGGTTAAATGAGGTCATAAGGTTGGCATCTTGATTTCTTAGGATTATCATCCTTATAAGAAGAAATGAGAGTGTTTTTTCTGTATCTCTGTGTCTCTTCTCATGCACCAAGGGAAGGCCACATGAGGACATGGTTAGGAGGCCACCATCTGCAAGCCAGGAAGAGAGCCCTAATGAGAAATCAAATCTCCCAGAACCTTGATGTTGGACTAGCCTCCACAACAGCACAGGAAAATAGAATATATGTTCAAGGATGCTTGTTGGTCATTATTGGTAATAATAGAAGTTTAGAGAAAATACATAATCAATTTGGTAATTTGTGATATGTCCCCCTCAGCAAATGGTTAAAATATCATCTGTTGAATATTGGTGCTTAGGTTGTGTGCCTGTGAAGGTTAGATATTTAGAAGACTTGGTAGAAAATATGACTATCAGAGAAGGTTGACTCTTCTAAAAACCTCAGTAAGGTACTACAAAAAGCACCATGCTCCAGTCTAAGGCAGGAGTTTCCCAAAATGTAGTCTGGATGCAGTAGTATCAGCACCATCTGGGAACGTGTTGGAAAAGGAAATTCTTCTGTCCTGCCCCAGACCTGTTGAGAAATCTGGGGGGTGGGGCCAAGCAGTCGGTGTTTAATAAGCCCTCCTGGTGATGTTGACACATGCTAAAGTTTGGGAACCACTGATCTAAGGCCATAGTGCTCAACCCTAGTTGCTCGTTAGGATTACCCAGGGAACTATAAAATGCAGGGTTGCCATGGATCCGTCTTGGGAGATTTTTAGTTAATTGTTATGTGGTAGGAGCAAGTATTTTTAAAAGCTCCCCAGGTTATTCAAATGTAGAAACAGAATTGAGAACCAAAACTGAGGTGACCCAAACTATAAGCAGGAAACAGAACAGAAATTCACTACAAAAGACACTTTTTGTCTGTGGTCCACACCATAAAACTGCTGAAGGTCAATCATGACTTTGGATGATTAGAGTAGCTTGATTCTCTGTACCATCTTAAATTTTACATGAGCAAAAACAAGGAAGTAGGAATTCAAATAGAAGAGAAGACTGAGCTTCTGACGGTGCCAGGAAAAATGAAAATGCCTGAAGCTCCTGGCCCACACCATGCACAAGCCTCCTGACAAAGCCTCCCTGGGATTCATCCTGGGGTACTGTTCCCTTGGACTCCCCTCACAGCTTAGCATTGCTCACTGCTCTCTGCTCTGAGGAAGAAGCCAGGCAAAGTGTCACGAGAGTGTCATGTGCATAGACTCGGGAACTATAATGCCTCAAAAGACTTCTGACTCTGCCTTTTATTAGCCATGTAACCTGGGAGAGTAAGGTATGCCTCACTTTTCTATTCGAAAATGGAAATAATACTATTTTACCTAATGCAATAGCCATACTGAGAAGGAAGAATGAATGAATATAAGACACTTAAAACACTGCTTGCCACTCATTTTTAGACTTAGAAATAAGATTAAAAACAGATCCTGTTACAGCTTGTTTCTAAAAAACCAAAAAGGTAAGTTAACATTAAATGATCACAGGCTAAGCATAGGTTACTAGCTATAAAAAATAATTATACACACACTATATGATGTGTATAATTACATGTATAATAATGTATTATAATATATGTAATTATACATATGCATATGTGTGGATGGGTGGGCATATATTCAGATGGATGGATGGATGGATAAAATATTTCAGACACCTTTTTAGAAAACAACAATGAACAAAATACAGAAAGACATTTTGTGAAAGAGATCACATTCTAGCATTTTGGTGGAGTTACAGAAAATAAATACACAAAAATATATAGTATCAGGTAAATATAAGCACTAGGAAAAAATAAAACAGCATAAGAAATAGATGATGACATTTGAGGAGCAACTTGAAAGAAATAACTAAAGTCATGTTCACAGTTGGAGACAGAGATAGAGTCAAGAAAACAGCAACACAAAAACCTTGGGCATTATGACCCTGAAGTGTTCTTTGATGAACAGCGAGCAAACCAGTGTGGGTGGAACAGCTGAGCAAGTGAAGCCTGTCAAAGAACCATGTAACTCCAGAGTTTTGGAGATGGTCATGGCCCAGACATACACATCCTTTGCAGGGTAGGGTCAGGATTTCTAATTTTACATCAAGACAGGCTTGTTTGAACAGGAAAGTTTCCTTAATCTGATAGTATATTTTGAAACAAAATCTACCTTAGCTGCTATTTAGTGAAATTACAATACGAGGTCAGGAGCAACAATGGGAGGCTAGTTATGAAGCTTTTGCAAATGAAATTTTTAGTACAGGCAAGAACTTTTACTGGTTTGAACTAAGACAATGGCAGTATAAAGTGGTTAAGAGTAGTCAGTTTCAGAATAAACTTGGATTTATGGGTAAGATTTATGAGATTTTTTAGCCTGAATCATACAGCTAGATACTAAGATGTGTAAAGATCCATCATCTTGGCCTCATTAAATTTAAACTTCCCATGTGGGGGTTGTAAGGACTTTGAAATGTGTGTGCTAAAGATATTAATCTGGCCTTATGACTATATTGAATCAATGAAAATACATGATATCACATAGGAACTAAGTGTAGATGGAGGGAAAAATTGATTGGCAACCAACCAGTTATCTTTGTTAAGTATTTGCCCCCAAACCTGGCTATCAGAGACATATGACTAATTAATCCTTAAAAGCAATTCCAAGGTCTCCAAAATTCATAAATAGGAAAAGGACTTTCAAAGTGATATTGTCCACAGATGAGAATTCTCCCAGTATCCTTTTGAAAAGACCTCGTGGAGGATTTTGGGAGAGGCAGGCGCCAACCATTTTTGCTTTTAGGAAATATGGCTGCCCCCTATAGAACTCACTCTTCAACCAGTGGAAAAATAATTTAACAACCATTATCTACTAGAATAAAATCTGTATTCCGGAGCTCTGATCATCACATATTGCTTTCCTTTTCTCTTGTTTCTAAAAAGGAGGTCTTGTTGTTTGTCTTCCTTCTTTTATTTTGAAATGAATATGTCAAGGTGGTTTTACTCATCATTTGTCCCATAAATGACCAGATGATGAAGAGGCACACCCAGACCTCATTAAGGAAACTGAACATCATCGAGAGATTCTAAACTCAGTAACTGAACAAGATTTCACCCGGTGTTCCAAAAGAAGAAAATAAATGTATTTTCAGTCACATGTGAACTAATGGCCTTATCTTAGGGATGGGCATTGCTTCAGTTTATTTATTGTTGAAAAGGTGTAAATATGTCTGTTTCTATTTTTGCCAGTTCAGGAACTCCTTCACTCCTCTTTCTGCCTCACCTCCCTTTCCTTTTGGGAACTAGTCCTTCAATTCAAAGACATTCAATAACCTACTTTCCAGGTTTAAAAGGTAGACATATAATCCAGGTCTAGATTCATTTTGTCAATTCACCTGACCAGAGAATTGGTCCAGTACCGTTATATAATTTATACAGTCCAAACAGACTTCTTTTCTGAGGTTTCTTTCTTTAAAAAAAAAAAAAAAAGGAAAAGGTCTGTCTACTTGAAGTCATGGAATTTAAAGAATGAATTGGGGACTACTGGCATCTTCTGCCTTTCAACCTATATGGGAAAAATCTGTCTGAAGTAAGAGAAAACAAACTAAGCAGAGGCAATCCCAGAGGATAGGAAACTGGACAGAGCCTATACACCCCAGTATTGATAGCAGCACAATTTACAATAGCCAAGTGCTGGAAGCAGTCTAGGTGCCCATCAGTAAATTAGTGGATAAAAAAACTATGGTACATTTACACAATGGCATATTATGCAGCAGAAAAAAAGAAGGTGCTCCTACCCTTCACAACAGCATGAATGGAACTGGAAAGCATTGTGTTAAGTGAAATAAGCCAGGTAGTAAAAGACAAATACCATATGATCTCACCTTTAAGTGGACCCTAATCAACAAAACAAACAAGCAAGCAAAATACAGAGACTTTGAAATAAAGAGCAAACTGACAGTTACCAGAGAGGAGTGGGGAGAGGGATAATAGGGGAAGGGGTATGAAGGAACATATATAAAGGACACCTGGACAAAGCCAAAGGGGGTAGGTTTGAGGGTGGCATGCAGGGATGGCTGGAGCAGGGGGGTGTGGTGTAGTGAAAATGGAGACAACAGTACTTGAACAACAATAACAATAAATAAATAAATCTTTTTAAACATTTTTAAAAAATAAAATAAAACAGGCACCCTTTTTTACAAAAAAAAAAACTGGGCAGGGCTGAAATAAAAAAATGATGTAAATATCAATCACTAGCAAAACACCAGTGCATTTTATCTAAGAAGACTGATCACAAGGATTTCCAAGGCTGTTTGTTAGTCTATCTTCATGCTTTCAGGCCAGTACTAAACCGAATGGTTGAAAGCCCAAGATTTAATCTCTTTTAAATTTATCTTTAATCTAAAAATGATTACTTTATATTTAAGGATTACTCTAGAAGCTAAAGATACCATAATTCTCTCAAAATCACTATCCTTTCATAACTATATAGCAATCAAGAGACCCTTAATACCTAAAACAGCTTGAATATATTTCCATTTATCAGAGTGTTGATGTTTATCAGTTAAGACCCATAGACTGCTGACTTGAGGCATATCAGTCATTTTTAAAACTAAGACATTTATTTGTGGATACTTCCAGATTTGCCTCTCAAAGTCACTATGGCTCCATCACTAGAGATTTGTTTATTTGGCTTAGGGCTTTGCTTCTCGGTGATTCAATCTAATAACCTGGATGTTGAGCACCAAGGCTGAGTTTGTCTGAATTCTTATCTGGGAGTGTTTTGCGCAAGGAAAATGGCATTTTCCTTATGGCCCTATTCTTCTTTCTTTCTAAGACTTTAAATCAGAACAAATGAGATAAGAATGATTTTCATAAGGACAGTTCTCCCAATCTACAACACAAGACAGGTCCAGTATTTCTCAAACAGTGTTCTGTGGAGATGTAAATAAATGATATGGTTTTCTTTGAATAGTCGGTATTATGGTTATTACACCACAGCAAAGAATTAGAAGCTTTGAAAATATTTTGCAGGGGGAAAAAAAGGTGTTTCTTTGTTCAAACTTTGTTTAACTTTGTTTTTAGATTTAAATGACCAATAAATAATTTTTGGTAGTACATTGTATAATCTCATATATGCCACCAATATTGGGGCTACTTGTTGGAAACACTAGCTTAGTATAAAATCTGGGTATTTATATTCCAAATCAAGGTCACATTCTACTCTGTAAAGTATATCGCCTCTCCAGTCCCTGTGATCCAGAAGCATATGAATTATATAGCATGCTCCATAAGGACTTCCAACATGAATATGGACACTACAGGTGTCATATTAATTTTTTCAAGAATATTTTTATTTTAAAATGAATATATACACACACACATATCTTCCTCATTAGCAACATAGAATTAAGTTTACTTGTATAGATTGATGTATACAGAATTAAGATTAATGTGTATTAGTTAAAATTCTTAGTTATATGTTCCAGAAAAGCAACTCAAACTTGCCTATGCAAGGCTATTTATCAGCTGATGAAATCTGGGCATGTCTGACTATTGAATTGGTGTTTCAGGATCCTTAGGGTCTAATCCCAACAGTGGTATTCCTGTGTCAAAAAGCAGTTCAATTTTTAGTTTTCTGAGGAAATTCTGTCCTGTTTTCCACAGTGGCTGCACAAGTCTGCATTCCCACCAATAGTGTACTAGGGTTTCCTTTTCTCCACAACCTTTCCATCACTTGTTGTTTGTTGATTTGTTTATGATGGCCATTCTCACTGGTGTGAATTGGTAATCATTGTGGTTTTAATTTGCATCTCTCTGATGGTTATTGATGCTGAGCATCCTTTCATATGTCTCTGGGCCCTCTGTATGTCCTCCTTGGAGAAGTGTCTGTTCAAGTCCTTTGACCATTTTTTAATTGGGTTGTTTGTCTTCTGGAGTGGAGTCTTGCAAGATCTTTGTATATTTTTGAGATCAAACCCTTGTCTGAGGTATCATTGGCAAATATGTTTTCTCATACTATTGGTTCTCTTTTCATTTTAGTGCATTTTCATTTTCTTTAGCCTTGCAGAAGCTTTTTATTTTGATGAGATTTTATTTGTTTATTCTTTCCTTATGTCCCTTGCTCTAAAGGACATATCCGTGAAAATATTGCTTCATGGAATATCTGAGATTTTCCTGCCTATGTTCTCCTCTAGGACTTCTATGGTGTCACAACTTATATTTAAGTCTTTTATCCACCTTAAATTTATTTTTGTGTGTAGTGTAAGTTGGTGGTCAAGTTTCACATTTTTGCATGTAGCTGTCCAGATCTCCCAACACCATTTATTGAAGAGGCTATTTTTACTCCACTTTATGCTGCTTCCCACTTTATCAAATAATAATTGACCAGAGAGACGTGGGTTTATTTCTTCCACCCAGTTTTTTAAAGGGATGAGTAGTATTTGAGAAGGAAAAAAATGAGTTGTACACTTAGACTTGTAATTGAGGGAATTAAATTTGCTCTCATATGCCAGTGATAAAATCCATACCAAGAAAATGTCAGCAGTTTTGGTGGAAATAAACCTAGAAATTGTCTATCTGTATCTGACTAATGTACATAAGAACATTAGAAATGTAAAAATAAAAATGAAAAAAACAAAGACAATTTGGCCTAAATGATATCTCAGAGAAGTCAAATTGTAATTTTCAAGTTTAGAAAGTGGGAATCAAATAAAATATTTAGAAAAAGATTTGATGAAGAGAAATATAATAGCACAATATAGGAAAATTATTCCAAAACAAGACTCAAATTTGCAGTATTTAAAAGTATTATGCAGGTAAATCACACAATTGTGTAGAGTTCACTCCTCAGGGTTAACCATGGCCCAGAAGAAATATGCATCAAAATTGTTTACTCTATTTGCACTGTCTATGCATAATAAGCCTTGTTTGGATTTCCACAGTGACTTCCCACATGTAACAAGGGCTGTGGTAATCTGAATTGAAGTTTAAAAGAATCTAGTAATTGGGAATGCCTATTTTATATGGTAATGTAACACATTTCCCAGGCCCTTAAGTCCTGGGTATAAAATGGACATATATTAAAAACAAATTTTATTTATTCTTGTTTCTCCAATTCTTGAAAGAATCTGTTCCAGTCATAATGGGAATGCCCCAACAGCTGCCTTCCTGTGTTCACAGGCAATTTTCCTCAGTATCCATGTGACAGCACCATTTGTATGTTATTTGCTTTGGTTTGCCTCCAATCTAACTAGTGTTAACACCTCCTTCCCTGCTGAAAGGCAAGCAGGCACTTTACTACTCTCTTAGTTTGTGCTCCAAAGAAGCAGAACATGAGTTGAAGATTCTTTTTGAGTGGTGTTTTGGGAGAGTACTTTTATGAGAAGTGGAATAAAAAAACAGGATAGGACCTGTGGAAAAACTAAGCAAGGATGTGTCTCCACTGGAGACTAGTTTCCTTCTGATCCCCAAGTGAAGTTCTGAAGTTTGAATTGCAAAATAGAAGTAGCCTTACCTTAAGGCAAGAAGCTGCCCTTTTGAACACCCATGTTCCACAGTCATTGGCCAAGGTTTACTTGCTAGAGGTTAGGGGATGTGGCTTCTGTTTAGGCAATAATGGTTGCTGTGAGAAGGGAGGTCTATGAGTTGGTAATTGCCAACATTCAGAGCAGCAGGCAGATGGGTATATGTGATGGCAAAGAGAACTGGGTTTGTCACATTAAAGATACTCCATTTGGGGATAGCTTCTCTAGGATTCTGCTTAGTCAAGTGTCCTGGGAAAATGTTTTTTTAAATGTTTTATTTTTAGATGGAGGGGAAGGGCAGGAGAAAGAGAGGGAGAGAAACACCAATGTGTAGTTGCCTCTCGTGTGCTCCCTACTGGGGACCTGGCCCACAAGCCAAGCATGTGCCCTGACTGGAAATCCAACCAGTGACCCTTTGGTTCCCAGGCCCACACTCAATCCACTGAGTCACACCAGCCAGGGCTCCTGGAAAACCTTTGAAAGAAGGGTTAGTAGGATGCACTTTTTTCCCTGTTGCTGCAGCTAGTCTTAAACCCATAACTGAATCATCTCACTCTTCCATCCCCCTTTCTAGGTTCTCCTGCTTGTCAGCATCTCTGGTTAGGCTTGTGATGACCCTGACTGCAATTGCTGAGGTCATTGGGACCCTTGGTTACCATGTCTTTTTCAGACAATGGTTGCTTTTCTTGCCCATTTTCAGTTATAGCCATAGAGATGCCCACACTTCATTAGCAACTAGGCCTCCTCATGATCAGGATCAATTATCCCTGCCAGTATATTACTTCATTTCATTGTTTACTAATTTATTGGCTTGAGGTGTGTAAAGTGACCTAGTAATATCTGTAGGTGTAAGTTTGGTGGGAATCTTATTACGTCTTCTTGTGGAAGAGAGCCCTTCTACAAATCAGAATCTCAAGATCTACAGAGCCTAAGTTTGCAAGGATGAACTTCTCAAATCCATAAATAAGACACCTGTAGAAATGGTAGACACTCTTATTTCCTAGAACCATGTATTTTGACTATCAGATACAGAGTTCTAAACATTAGCCATTAGTTTAAGATATCCTAGAGAACAAGCACCCAATCATCTATAGAACTATGGCCCAAACTGATTCTGTCAGGCCAACACCTTCTGGAAGGTGTGCTATGTGAATGCCATGCTCAGGGTCCTCTGCTACAACTTCTTTACATAATACAAGTCCCTTGGTCTGAGACAGCGTTCTACAAAAACCCACATTGTTATATCAAACACTACAGTCCCTTAAGTAGTATTGTGAACTGAGGCATTGCAAGGAAAGGCAATCCATATCTGGATCATGTCAGTCCTGGTCAGAAATATTTCCATTTCCATGGTGTTTAAGGTCTGATATAAACCACTTGCCACCAATTTACTAGTTGGCCTCCTCGAGGAATGGTGCCACAGTGGGGCTCAGTGTAATCCTTTGTTGTGGGCAAGGTGAATATTCAGCCCACATAAGAGGGAGCCCATGCTGTTAGTTCCACATGGAGTCTCTTTCACAGCCACCATGGTATACAAGCACTGGCCTGACCAAGAACAGAGGCTGGCTGTTATTTCCCATCTGGGACATTTTGTCCACTTAGTACTTTAATGCCTCTTCTGCGGTGGATCCATTTTGGTGATCATTAGTATGTGATATAAAATGCTCACCTTTTGTGCCTACTTATATGGGTCCATCCACATGCTTCTTCTCCAGACCTCTTTGTCCCTAATAGTCCAAGGTTGCTGTTGTTCCAAGCCACTGATCACAAGCTAAGCAATTTGAGACTGCTCAGGAATCTGTATATACACTTGCCTCAGACCATGTCTCTCTTCCCAAAGAGAGGATGGGGTGCTACTCTTCAGAATCCAATATACACTTTCAATCAATGGCAGTTGCGGTGCTGTACCCCTAGTAATTAGAATACATGGGTCTGGGAAACAAGGGGCAAAAGTTACAATTACCCAAACGGGGAATTTGCTTTGAGAAAGCAAAACAAAGGAGCTACCATATGGACAATGATTGGCTGTGATTATGAGCTACTACTCATCTGTAGCTGCACATTGGGAATAATGAGAAATATGTTTGGCTGAGGGCAATTCTACAGGTAAGTAAGGGAGCATCTGTGAGTTGAAATCAAATAACACTTAGCAACTGGGAGATGAGTGTTTTGCCAGTAAAGAGGAGCTGAGAAAGACAAACAGCATCTACTACCACTGCTGCTTCTCACAGTTAGAGAAAAACTGCTTTCCACCTGTTCTTCCAGTTCTGCCTGATAGCCACTCTTCCACTTGGCCTTGTTAGCACTTTGAGTGCATACTACCACCATACTACCGTTTCTGCCTCTGATATAGCACCACTTCCACAGGCCACTGCTCCATCTGTGACAACCTCCACCACTTACTGTGGATTCTGTACAATCACCTCATCCAAACACTGCTCCCTCCTCATTATACACCATTGTTTCTTAAAGAACAACTGATTCTTCTGGCGTATATTGCTGTTCCCCCTCCCATTACTGCTGTTACATGGGAGTCCTTGAGAAGTCAAAGTTCTATCCCAATCTTTAGCTTCAAGTGATGAATGTCTCCTCCTCTTTTGTGTCATACCCTCTTAAAAGAGGATATTTAAACAGCACAGCTATGGTCCCCAATGTTTTGCATTACTTAATCACAGTTCTCTTGACTTAAGATTCAGACATAAGTGCACAGAAGGTAGGATGGAGATTAACTTACATGGCAGATATCATGTTCTCCTCAGAATCATTTCTCCCATTTGGGAACTCTCTCCTCTCTTAGGAGGTGTTCTTTCCTTAAAACTTCTCTATGTCTCATACAAACAGCTGTGGAAGCCCTGCCTGCCCAGGCTGTGACTGCAATTTTCAGATGTATCTAAATCTCATGAGGGAATATTACTTATGTTTGAACAAAAATGGTATATACAATGCTTTGGCAGATATTGTGTATACTCCAGTGCCTTCTAAGTCTAATTGTTTCATCTGCATTCCGAGTCTAGTCAGAGATGCAGTGAAGACTGTTTACATCCTGAACCTTCATGAATTCACCAAAATAATGTCATCTTATGAGGCCTTTTTGAAAGCTACAATCAAGGTTTTTCCTCAAGGCACCCCATTTCCACCCCGAAACACATGCGTTTCCTACACGCTGTTTTTTTCCCTTTTCATACCATTCCTGTAAACTGCATTTTTATTATTTTTATTTGATTTTATAACAGATACAGATTGCAAACAACAACATTTCAGAAGCTCCTAAAACAAAATCCAGAGGTGGTAAAACACATGCTGCAAATGCTTTATAAGCGCTTTTATTTCATACTTTTCTTTATGAAGATCTGAAATGTTTGAAAAGGCTTGAAGCTGGTGGAATTCAATAGGCTCAAAAAAATTTTTGTTCTTTTTTCAAGTGTTAGATTTACCATTGCCTTATCTTTTGTGTATATAATCCTTAATAAACATTAATGCAATAAAGTAAATCAAGTAATAAATACACTCATTGGATAATAGATATAATTCATTTTAGATGACTCTAGCTATAAAACTGCCAGTAATTTGTTTTCAAATGCAAAATAGTAAGCAACAATAGAAGCATATTTTCTTCTGTCAAGTCTTTGTTTTATAACCTCATGATGTATAGTATTCTTGTAACCAAAAAATTACTGTTTATAACATGGAAAGAAAATAAGTTTAAATCATTTGGATTCACATTTTACCTCTCAACAGTTCATTTTTAAAGATCAGAGTGTGTTTTTCTACAGAAGAATGTCCTGAATATTGCTGTCTGCAAACAGACAAGGGGGCTCCTGCTATTTTAGCATGTGTCTGAAGTCCGGAAACCTGAGTTCTGTTTACAGCTGTGATTGACATTATCAGCTAAGACCAAACATTTCACCTATTCTTGCTCATTGTACTATCAAATAATAATTACTATGCTTGCTGTGTAGTGAAAGATGGTTGCTAGAGTTATCGCGGAGATCTCATCCTAAGGTATATAAAAGTTGAAGCACTATGTCATACACCTAAAAATAGCCTAATATTGCATGCCAACTATAAATAATATAATATTGTGTGTCAACTATAAAAACTCAAAAAAATTTAATAAAAATTTTTAAAAACAATTATTGTGCTTAATTAGAAGAGTAACAGAATGTTTTTAAATAAGTTTGATGCTTTAGAAATGAAGCATGTATTTCCAGAGGCTCTGAAGCATTGATAACAAGCATACAATTCCACAGTCAAACTGCCTGTGTTCAAATAACAGTCAAATAACCGTATCCACTTGTATAACTTTGTGTGAGTTGTTGATCATTTCTCTGCCTCAAGTACAGTGATTCTATCTATGTAGTGGATAGGATGGTATACACTAAATTGGTGACTTGCCTTAGACTTTAAAAAGATGGTCAAAATGATGAAAGTAAAATCTATACATCTTTTTCCCTAGGTTAGCATCAATTTAACTTTTAAAATACCATAAAATTCTTAAATCTTCTTAAATAATTTCAAAACAGATAATAGAAAAATCCAGAATTTTAGAGAGGAAAGAGTCTGAAATTTCCTTGGCAGCAGTACATAGATTTTAAATGCTAACTTTCCTGCCTCTCTAGTACCTAGATATGGCCATTAATATCTAAGCATTAGTGCTAAGCATCTAAGCTAAGTGAGACTTTTAAGATTCCTGCTTAAAGAGACCTTTTTCTCCTTTCCCACCCCAGTAACAGACACATGATGGTGGCACTCTAACAGCCATTTTTATCTGAGGCAACCTTGGGAACAGAGGCCCTGCGCCGAGGCTGGCGGAGCAGAAAGTCAGAATGTGGCTGGGCCCTGATGACTGTTGGGCCATCAAATCGGCCTTGAGAATCACCTAGGCCATGTTTTTAATTTTGAGAGAGAAATAAAATTTTTATGTTATTTAAACAAATGTTATTTTTATGCAGCCAAATGTAGTCTTAAATGAGGTATCCCACAGAAAGCAGATAAGTCACTTTGCCTCTTCCCCCTACCCAGTGAAATGTAGAAATATCTGAGACCAGAGGAAATGGGTGGGGATGGGGTGGAGAGTGTGAAATAAAGCAGGTGTTACCTCAAAACTTTGTTCTGAAAATAACTACCTCAGTAAAAAGAAGGGTTCTAGTGATCCAGTTCAAGTCAACCAAATTCTATGCATTGGAATTTAAGGCAAAATCAAATCAGAAAATTTGTTTTTATTCCATTTCTTCCTGCGAATGCACAGTAGGATTTGATATTTCTGGACGCCTTGTTCATAAGGTCATTTAATATTTTCACTGCCTCTTTTCCTCTCCACAGCCCCAGAGTCCCACCAGGACTCCTTACTGGGAGGTAAGTAGAAGTGCTGGCAACTGGTGAGCAGGGAGTGTCTCTAACAATACTCTTACACTAAAGACACTGCAGTCCCGTCAGCTGTAATAACTGCTCAAAAAAATTCCTTGGGGATACCAATCTGTTATCAACAAAGAAGTTATTCTTAAAGTGTATATTTGGAGTGGAGCTTTAAATAGTTCAGAATTAAGTAAGCAAGTTGAGGGCATTTGCCTAATTTTATTTTATTTTTATGTGATGTATAATAATTTGCCACCTAATGGACAGATCTCAAAGAGCTGGTGATTATAACAAGTGATTGTTTCTTAAATAGCTAGAACTTTGCTGGTTTTCTCCACTGCACAGGATTCACCTTGGGTATGTGTTCCAGATAACTAATTTCCAAAACTTGCATGGGAATTATAGGTCTAGCCAAAATGAATAACAGTACAAGGTGAGAATATCTGGGACAGATATAGCTTACCTGTTCTCTAAAAACATTAATTGTAAATACTGCCAATACTGAGGACTCATTTGTAGTATACTTGGTCAATTCCTTATTAGAAACAATATTTCTTATCATTTTAGTCAGCAATAACTAACTTCGTGGGATTCAGAAAATCCATCAATGTATGGATCTTCTGTAACAGAGAAGGCTGTTTTTGTTTTTGCTTTTTCCAAGAAAATAGAGTAATGGAAGCTGGAGGGATAATATTATTTGAAAGACGTGAAAAAGGTGATGCCTGATAGAGACTGCCATATTCAAAGACAGAATGAGACTAAATTAATTACTCCATGTTCATGATTCAGTTGGTTATATAAGCATTCCCTGGGTTTAATGACATATAGAAGTAACCCATCCTGAGAAATAATCCATAAAAAAGTTTTAATTCAAGTGACCAGGGAATAATCCCAAGAGACAATAACTAAACTCATTTCCATACCTAAAGCTGAGAGAATATACTGACCCCAGGGTGAGGGTCTACAGAGTTAAGAAAGGCCAACCTGAAAAAAGAAAAGTTGGCATGCTTATGCAGTGTTTCTCAGGGACAGTGGAAACCAGATCTGACTAGAGAAAGAGTTCATTCTAGTCAATAAAATGCATGCTCAGAAAAACAAAATTTTTACCCTATTTTATTTAAAATTCAGTACCCAAAGAGCTAGCAAGTTAATATTACTAAAACAAAGAGGTGGGTGAGCCATGGCTGGTGTGACTGAGGTCAATTGAGCCTGCAACCAAAGGGCCAGTGGTTTGATTCCCAGTCAGGGCACATGCCTGGGTTGTGGGCCAGGTCCTAGGTCAGGGGCATGTGAGAGCCAACCACATACTGATATTTCTCTGTCTCTTCTTTCTCTCTCCTTTCCAATCTCTCTAAAAATTGGTAAATATAATCTTTTTTTAAAAAGATGTGGGTGAGAGAAATGACAGCAGAAGAGTGAGAAGTATCTAATTGTGAAAAGCAGGAACAGAAGGTGAAAAGCATTATATTTTCAATACAGTTTTATCAACATTGTCTTTACCAAATCCTATTTCTATTACCTGGACTAAGGAGAGAGATGCACTTCAAAGGATCGTGAACAGATTGCTCTGTGTATAAGGACATCTTACCATCAAACATATCAGGTACAAATCCATGTATTAGACTATCAGAATGAGAGAGAGAGGGAGGGCAGGCGGGAAAGAAGAGCACCGAGGGTGGAATTTTCCTGAAGAATATCTACTTATGCCTATCAGAAATATGCCACTACTTTAGCACTTTCTCATATATTTTGATAGTGAAGAAGGGTATGAGTATTTTGATCTTTGGATTTCATCAAAAATGTCTTAAATATCACATAAATTGATTAATGTTCACTTATGAGATTAGGTAGAATGGGACCCACAGGAACTAGAAGTCCCTGGAGGGCAGAATCTGAGTCTCATTCAGTCTTCTGTTTCCAGCTGTGGTAGGCTGAAAAATGGCTGGAACCTATGAATATTTTATTTTACATAACAAAAGGGAGTTTGCTGATGTGATTATCCTAGAGTAAGTAGGCAGGCCCAATTTAATTACAGGAGTCCTTAAAAGTGGAGAACCTGTCCTGGTTTAGAAAGCTGCAATAGAAAGAGGAGATATTCAAAAACAGGAAGCACCCAGGGGATGTGGGAGGACCCCAGATGCTGAGAACAAGCCTCAGCTGAACTGACAGCCAGCAAGGAAACACAATCTCAGCCCTACAACTGTAAGTACTGAATTTTTCCGACAACTGTAATGAACAAGGGAACATTTTCCCCCAGAGCTTCTAGCAAATAAGGCAAACCTGCCAGCCCCTCGATTTTAGTGTAGGGAGACTCAAGTCAGGCTTCTGGGCTACAGACCTGTATGATAATAAATTTGTGTTGCTTTCAACCTCCAAATTTATCATAATAAATCATGACACCATAGAAAACTAATGCACCAGCATTTAACATTTTGTCTGGCATATCAGAAACATACAATACAAACTTTAATTAAATGAGTCATTCATTAAAAATATAAGAAAATCTATGCAAGCCCATTTACCTCCTATACTTAACAAATGTTTACTGAAGTGTTGTTGTTCGGAACACCAATGCCAACAGATATTTTGTGATGATGATTCATAGTTTACACTAACATAGTAAAATCTCAAAGAAATCCTGCAAAAATAAAGTTTATAAACTCCATTTGTTGCATTCAGCAACCGCGAGAACAGATGCCAGAGACTTTTCAGGGTTTCAAAGATGTTACTTTATTGGCCAAGTTTTACCTGTGCAGGGGAGAACTCTCAAAGTGTCCAGAGACACGGTACCCGCAAGGGCTGCAGACGAGAGTCGTGCCGAGCGCTTACAGCTCAGTCCTTATATATATGGGCGGGCAAGCAAGCATTATACAGAAGCAGACGTGGCAGTTTGCTATTCGCTTACAAAGACTGCGGGTGGGAACAGGGTTGGGCATTGGCTCAACAGTGGTAGCTTTACAAACCAAACATGTTAGGTTGCATCTGTTTTACAATCCTTTGTTCTTGCACAATGCAGGAGGGCAAGATGTTCGTTCAGTAACCTTCTGTACCCTGGGACCTAACCAGTTCCTGTTTTCTCATGGTCTAAATTTTCCTTGCTCCTTACATTCCCCCATTTTCTCTTGGGGGTTTGTCAAACCCTTGACTCTTCATCACTAAGGATAATAGTATAGGGTTGGGATAAAACCATTAGCTTAACTACTTCTAGC
>CM052538.1:33354155-33367664 GCA_028533065.1 Trachops cirrhosus
AACATGTTAGGTTGCATCTGTTTTACAATCCTTTGTTCTTGCACAAGGCAGGAGGGCAAGATGTTCGTTCAGTAACCTCCTGTACCCTGGGACCTAACCAGTTCCTGTTTTCTCATGGTCTAAGTTTTCCTTGCTCCTTACACATTGAACTTCATGTTTCTCAAAATTATTTGGGCTCAGAAGACTTTTTTTCCCTCATGAAAAGTTTTTTAATAGATCTGAAATAAAATAAGGCATTATCTTCTTAATGAAAACACTGTTATTTGTCTAGCTTGAGTCTCTTTTCTTCATACTATAGGAGAATCAGTAAACCTTCCTTGTAGAAAGAATCGTAAAGTGATCACATATTTAGCAATTACAAAGGCTATGCAGTTACTAATAATGACAAAAGAATAATGTCCTAAAAGAGTAGACTGTAACATGGCATGTTCTATATTCATTCTTCTAAGAGTATTAAACCACAAAACTATTTATCTTTAACCTTCCCTTGGTGGCAATTTTCTATTTCTTGATATATGTGCAGAAATGCTATTATAGAACCAATAAGTTAAGCACTTATAAAAAACATGCCCTTGGTCTCATGATAATATTTTGTCAAAAATGCCTAATTCTAAAGGTTAAAAAATGTATAATATCTCAATAGATGGTGATACTTAACCAAAAGCAACAAACAATATTTTCATATTTTTCCCAATTTAATCTCTTCCAACACACATAACAATTTCTATTAGGAAAGAAGAGTTAAATGATATAGACTCAAAATCTTACACTAGTCTTAATAATTAAAACTTCAATTTGTTTTTAATCTAACATTCATTCAATGAGCAGGTTTTAATTTTAACTAAATAAAGTGATACATCAATCTGGTCTACCCATTAGACTATTAAATGCTATTTTTAATTCATAATATAACTTGAAACCCAATAATGAAACTAGAAATCACAAAAATAAAATTTAGTGTATTCTATGATATGCTTCTTTACAGCTTCTTTAATGTTTCTTATATTCTTCTATTGGAGATGAATATGCTGGAAAGACAAAACTTCCAACTATAATTTCTTTCTACCACTGGATTCATTGGGATTGATTTTACAATTATAGATTGGAAAACAAAAGATGCTATTGTTATAAAAATTAAAATTTTTCTTTGACAAGTTTATTATAAATGTCTTATCAAATATTAAATTTTTATTTAAGTCATTATTGTCAAAATCCTAGAATTCTAGCATTTTGATGCTATGACAATAACATGGAAATCATATCAAACATAACAAAACAAAAATACAATTTCAAATTAAAGACAATATATATAAATATTACATAGTTTCATACTCCAATTGAAATGTGACAATAGTGCAGAAAAAAGTATTCATTTGTAAGCTGAGATTTTTCATCATGATTGCTTCAAATTTACCTTAGCCTGGAATGTCAGCCCCTCCTCTGTTCACATCATTTAAAGTCTTGTCTTTACATATGAAATATATGAATTGTGGTCCAACCAATCCATTATTTCAGTCAGCACAACTGAAATCAGCCACGGTTAGGCTGATGTAACCGACATCAATCATGACAACCGCTGAAACTGATGGTTTTACCAGGACCTGGTGTCCTGATCAGCAACTCCTGAAAGACATGCTCGGCTGTGGAGACTTGAGTGATCTAAGCACTTAGTACCTCCAGCCATGGATCAGCTATAATTAATTAACTTGTGGCTAGGAGTAGATCTGGGTAATTTTGGAGAGAGTTATTTTAAACAACTCAAAACATATTCTCTAAGACATTGTAATGACCTCACACGAAAACAATCCTTTTTACAGATAAGAGAATTATCAGTTTAAGAATCACCTTTAATACTTGTTTTGTAAAATCTTGATAAAGATAATTTAAAGATACAGAAAGGTTATCAGGATGACCCTTTAAAAAAGGAAAATTCTTCTTTCTCTAAGAAACTGTTTATTCCAAACACACAAATAATCTGAATCACATATTTGCCTGAGTCATTATGAACACTGAAGTTGAGGATTACTTGTCCTCCCATCTCCCAACTTTCTGCTTTACTTGCACAAGACTGCACTTCAAAGTGACCTAGCTTAGGAAGCTCAGACATTATCTTCTGTGTTTCTTACTTGCATGAGAGGTAAGGATTAAGCTTCCTGTTTAGCTTCAGACTGGCCTCCCAGAGCCCCATGGAAGCTGACCCCAGCTGAGTGCTTAAAGCAATTAATCCCAGGAGAGTATGGAGGTGGGCTACCAGGAAACTTGTCCACTTACTAGTACAGAAAATCTGTAATAAAAACATTGGCATATGCCCTCCATGATCACATCAAGAGACAGTCTGGTGCTCCCCTCACTGTAGTGACAGAATAGGGCTGAAAACCAGGGTTTGCCATTTGTTGATGTTGCTGTTGAATCCCAGCTCCTGATCAAGCATGCCATAAGGACTGGTGATCTCCTAATCACCATGTGTAACAGGTGCAAACCCTCCAGGCAGACTGCTGGTGATGATAGATCTGGTTTGCTGTCCTTGAAGGTGATAGTCAACAGTGGACCACTATGGCTCTGGTCTCTGTGAATTTTCTCAGGAAAAATTGTTTCAAAAGGCCCATTCTCTGTATGCTACGTCATCATTCACCTTGTTTGCCTGACTTGCCCCAACATCTGAAGTTCCCTAAGCCTGTTTTTTGTTTCTTGCAAGCTGAAAGTGCACAATTTAAGATACTATTTTACATAGTCCAAATAGAACAACATTTCCAGATAGTTTTCATGAAAATACAGCTCCTTCCAAATAAATAAATATTGGCAACAAAGAAGAAAGAGCTAAGATTTTACTGATAAAGTTTAATTTTAAGAACCTGAAATTTTTCTGGAGAAATGTTTAATATTTCAGGTCTTTTACCAGAAAATAGTCTATATCCTCTTTTACAAAGCAGGAGGCAAAATGATGTACAGCTCAAAAGAGCCCTGGATTAGAAGTCAATAGATCTAGAGTGTAGACTGGATTTGAAAACAAGTCAACTGTTTTACCTGGAGCAACTCACTTACTCTTTCCAAAAATGTTGACAAGAGACTTTGTAAAAGAAAGAGCAAGAATTGACATGGCAAATAAGAAAGTATCTAGTCGTATGTATTCTATGGCTTGAAACTGTGAGCCAGTAGAGAGTGTATATTATACAGTCCTATGTAGTCAAAGAGAAGCACCCAAATATTTGCATTTTGAAAGGCCCACCAATTCATAAATATAGTGAAAACATTTATTTTACCATCAGTAGTTTAATGTCTCTACACCCAGCACTGGCTGAGAAAGCAGATAAGGACTGTGTTAGAACATTTCCCTGACATACAGAGTATATCCAGGAACTTCACACAACAAAATTACAGTGGGATGAATAAAACTAGAACATTTTGAAAAGCATAAAGGCAAACACAACAAACAGTCACTACCTCTTCAATTATTGCCTAACGCACTTTGAGAAAATATTTAAATGCAAAGAACTTTTACAATGTGTTCACTCACAATGTAGTTACACATTAAATTCACGTTCCATTTTGTTTTTCTAAAGAACTCAAAAGTGCTTTGCAAGATTACATTCTTTCATTTCAAGGCTTTTATTTTCAATAAAGAAAGAAAGATATCCAGGCATAAAATAGCTATATTCATAGAAAATATTAATAAGTACCACCTTAAGTCAGGATATGAAGCATAAAACTCTCTGGAATACCAATCTTAGTTTGAGAATTTCTGTTTAATTTTTTTGTTTTGTTTTTCCAACTGCTCTTAGTTGGATTTTAGTTCTCTTTGGGATTTTATTTTTATTTTTATTTGTTGGATTTTATTTTCCAAGTCCATTACTTGGATTCCTTAGAAGTTAATGTTTTTCAAGTTTTTAAAATTAATAATAACAAGCACTAAGAGGTCTTTGTAGTGTTTTAAATTAGAAGATTGATTAGCTTTTTATTGTTTATGGAACTGATAACTCTAAGAAGTATATTAGGACATCTTGACGTTCTGGGTTGCTTCACACTCTTTGTTTTATTTTTTTTTTTCTTTTAACCAAGAAGGTGGAGGGTGGAGCATAGACAATGGGAGTGGTGAGAGCCACCATGAAGTGAGAAGGGAGGATGCCAGATGTACATGAATACGTGTGTGTTCTTGTAGACCTTTGTAGCTGCTAGTTGTCATCTCCTTTCTTTCTCAGTTTGCCTTTATCCGAATCCCATCTCTCTCCCTGTAATGGCAAGGTCACAGCTGTTTCACAGACTAAGCAACATTGGGAAATAGTGGCATAGAGAAAACTAGCATGAAGAAACACATGCTGAGGAAGACTACTGTCTTGTCTTGCCAAGATGGTGGCAGCACAAATTGGTTCCATGTATCTCAAAAACTAATGCTATCCGTGTTCCAGAATGGTGCTCCATCTCTGCATAGTATTAGCGTGCTGTTTTCTGACAACATCCATGTTGGCCTTCGCATAGTGTAATTAAGGCTATTACTTGTAGTCCTTAGAAAGTAATGTTTTTAAAGTTTCATGATTTAATAGCAAGTTCTAAGTTGTTTTTGTTTTGTTTTAAATTAGAAGTTCTATATTGCTTTACCAAGTTATACAGCATTACAATACAGTGTAAAGTGTACTTTCATATGTATTAAACTGAGTGGCATCACTCCAGTGTCTTTTTTTAGTTAACTTTTTATCTTAATGTAAGAGTGATCATTTTATATTATTTTATATTTAACAGGAGAAATTTTTATCTTAGGAAGACAACTAAGAAATGACTCACAATCTTTTATTTTAGAAGGTATGAACATCGTCCTAAAATTCCTAATTCTGTACAAATAAATAGAAGGGTTTTCAAAAACATTTATCTTGTTAGAAGCCTGAATTACTAGGTAACAGGTAAACAAAATTTTTTTTAAAAAACCCAGAGTGGTTTCAGAACACAATAATTTATTTAAACTGAAAGCCTCTTTTCCCTGTTTCTGTATTGGTCATTAGTTCATTATAAGAAATAGTGAACACATTTGTCTGTATGAAAAAAAATATATATTAGATGTGAAAAGTAAGAAACAATCTTTTGATTTCAAAAACTTACATTCTCTTAGGCAAAAAGACAATAATACAGATGACTATAACATAAGATAAAATACGAATATAGACACTAAAAATATGTTTTAAAATGATAAATGATTAGAGGAAACTAATCATTTTTCATGATTCTACCAGAAATGCATTTATTTGGGTAGAATCATGAAAAACTAACTGAAATGTGTCTGGAAATATTGATATAATTATCATCTCTACAGATAATTGACAAAGTATTCCAAAGAGAAGACTGAATGAGCAAAAGCTTGGAAGAAGTAAAGGGTCAAACACGTTTATTCTAGCATGGGCCAGACACTGAACTTTGCACTGGCAATAAAATGATAAATATTAAGGATTTTCTACATTATAAAGTTCACAGTCTGGTAACAATCTGAGAAGAACAAGCAGGGAAGTTTTGCTAATATAAGACCAGAACCACCACTGTAAAAGGAGTTATTCAGTGAAATGCTAGTGCTGTGTGTGTGAGCACTTGCACATATGCCCGCAAGAGCACTTTAACCAAGTGCCACACATAATCAGGGTTGTCATTTAGAAAGATTAATTTGGTAGAAATATTATGAAGTTAGTAGAATCAAATTAATGAGGCCAGGAAGGAGTTTACTTTTGCATCTCAAATTCACTCTTTCTTTTTTGAAATAAGGTTTTACATTTTACCTCCCCCCTCTTTTTCTTTATTTTATTTATTACTTATTTTTGGTTTTGGTTTTGTTTTTTAGTGGGAGATGGGTGAAAGTGAAAGGATGGATGGGATCTCCTGCCTTTTCTTCACCTGCCACCTGCTTGGGTTTCTCTTATCGTATACCTTACACGGGCTGTCTGCTGCTTCTCACTGTTTATCCTTGCACCCATTGTTTTTTCTGTAATCTGCTTTGTCCCTGATGCCAACCCCCAGCACTCAGAAACTGGTTGAATATATGACTGCCCACTTTCAAACTCTGATCTTTAACTTCTTATATTTCATTCAGGTTGTCAGTTCCATTTATAATAAGCAGAATTTATACTGACAGAATCATATATTCAGGACTTCTCATTTAAAAAATATCTGTGAAAGAAAAGAAACTCTGCTGCTTCAGATAAAAGGGCTGCCCAATTACAAGGTGAAATAGGACCAGATGTGAGAGTGTGGAGAAAAAGGATTAGGGATCATAGTAGATAAGATGACAATGGGTCACCAGTGTGGGACCATAGTTAAGAAAGGGAAAATGATAGTGGGATACCTGAGTAGGATCATAAAATGTAAGAACCATAAGGTACTCAGCATTAATCAGTCCCTACAGATCTGGGCTTAACATCAAAAGAAGCGTAATGGCAGGCCCTGCCTAAGGCACAATTGCAAGGTAAGTGAATTTAGCTTCAGCAGCTGCTGACCGCTCTTTTCCAGACCCGCTCATCCCCAGCGACTCCTGCCCCTGCAGATAGTTAGCCACTCAGTCCTGCCACAGGTGGCCTACCGCCCTGCCACTGTCCCCCGTTGTGATAAATACCATTCAGCTCTCTGACTCCCTTTTAACTTTCCTCAAAATTTGAGGTTAGGATCCCAGAACTCTGATAAACTACTTCAGAAAGAGAAAGAAGTTGTGTTTTCAATGGAGAGCTTAGAATAATAAGCCTTAAACCCAATGCAATAACACCGCAATGGTGCAATTTCAGACAGTATATCACACCATATAAAAATATATTGGAATGGGGAGATGTAGTAAGAAAGGCTTTATATTTTCTTGTTCTATAAAATATATTTAAACCCAAAACACATTATGCATGTAACTATCTACCATAATACATAAATCTGGCATAAAATGTTTTAGAATGGCTTTAGACTACTAAATGGGTAAAAAGATAACATAATTCACTGAATCCTAAAACATATTGCTGTGTTTTTTTTCTTGCTGAATTTTAATGTTTCTGACCAGTTCTTCAAGATACTAAAAATAATTTAAATGTATAAATATATGCTATATTAAAATATATATTTATAAATATATACAAGGTGGGGCAAAATATACTTACAGTTGTGAGTATGCCAAACACAGTTTATTCTTATATAATTATTTATTAATCATTGTATTATTTTCATATGAACAATTATAAACCTACCTTTGCTCCACCCTGAATATGAAAGTAAATATATAAAATTTAAATATATATATAAAATATATAAATGACTATATATAGCCTATATCATTATTCATGTATCCTTCAGTTTTAAATTTGGCAGTTCACTAAAATATTTTAAAACATTAAACCAAATTAGAGAGCAGTTGATCTCGTTCTTTTTCCCTAGACTGCAAATAGGACTGTAAATATGGAAACTCAATGCCAAATCTCTCAAAACTTTTTGATATATACCAGAATATATAAAAGTCTTCAAAACTGTATTTTGGAAGGTTTAATCAATAATATGATTCCCAGCACTTCAAAAGAAAACAACTGAGAATTCCTTGCAAGTCTGTGATCATCATAGGGGGTTGCGTTCAAAGCTGACCACCATGAATAGTGTGTTTTCATTACATTTCCTCACTAGTTAGTCAAATTTGCCTTCTGAATATACACATTTATACATTCATTCACCATATTTTTGTTTAATGTTTATACAAAGTCTATTCAGAAAGTATCCAGCCATGTAATATGAAAAATAGATATTTACTGAAGAAGATACAAGATACAAAAAACACTGTACATAAGAAAATGACGTCTCAGTCCCCTGCAAAGCAGGCACCTTGGGACCTCGCAAGTTCTCCCAGTTGCCATCAGCTGCCCTGACATGTTTTCCTGAATCTCATCAATGGTCTGAAATCTCTTCCCTTTCAAAGGTGATTTGAGTTTTGGGAAAAGTCAAGTCACAGGTTGCTAAATCTGGGGTATACAAAGGCTGAGTCACCTGGGTGATTTGATGTTTCACCAAAAAACTTATCCCGAGATGTGATGCTTGAGTGGGCACATTGTCGTAATGAAGCTGCCAGTCACCAGTTGCCCTTAGCTGTGGCCTTCTGAATCACCCGATTAGTTTCCATGGAGGAATGTTCAAACCTAATGGAAGATGTGATACAGATTCACTGCTCTAGTCATTCAGTTATTTTGAATACCACAGCCACACAGTACATATGCCCACTCAATGACGTGTACTACCCCCACTGACTAGAACAGTAAAGTCATCATTATTCACACATGCATGTTCCAATCCACTCTCCTTGGTTGCCAGGTTACATCAATGTTGTGCAAATTGTTTTTATATTAACAATGGCTGGACTTTTTCCAGACAGATCTCTTATATGCCTGTAAAAATATCAACCAAGTCTCCCTTTTCATGGAATTTAAATTTTAGTTGAAGAGAAAAGAAAATGAATAAATAAAATAATAAATATCATATGAAGATTGGTGCTCTGAAGAAAATGAAACACAGTGACAGAACAGGGAGTGGATGATAGGATGACACTTGAAATAGAAGAGTAGCAAGGTCACTTTGAGGAGATGACCTTTGAATGGAGACCTGAATTTCACCAAGGATCTAGCAATGCAGGGACCTGAAGGAGGAGCATTCCAGGCTCAAAGAGGAGCAAATTCCAAGTCATTAAAGTGGAAATAAGCTTAGAAGAGAGATCCCCAACCTTTTTGGCACCAGAGACCAGATTCTTGGAAGATGGCAGGGGGCAAGGGGCGGGGAGAGTGCAGGACTGGAGGCAGAGCTCAGATGAGCTTTGCTAGAGGCAGGTTTCTAACAGACCACTGACAGGTACCAGGCCGTGGCCTGGGGTTTGGGCACACCTGGTTTAGAAGATTTGAAGAATTAAATGATGGCTGATGTGTCCATGATATAGTGACTGAGGAGACAAGGAAAAAATGATCAGAAAGGAACAAGAATATGCCAAATGATGTAGGGCTTTTAGGTCTTGGTAAAGAACTTAGATTTGATTCTGAGTTAAAGTAGAAGCTAGTGGAGGATGTTAAGGTGCAGAGCGAAATAACCCTTTAAAAAAAAAGATGATTCTATCTGCTGTGTGAGGGATAGGTTTCAGGAGGACAGGAGTGTAGGAACAGGGACCAGTGGGAAAGCTGTTGCAGTTCTCAGGGATAGTGTCAAGGTAGCTCAGACTAGGGTAGTAGGAATTAAATGGGATGGAGAAAAATAGAAAGTGCAGGCTACATTTTGGTGATAGAACAAATAGGATTTGTTTTGTACTCAAAGGGGGAGGAGGAGTCAAGTTTAACTCTAAATTGCTCTCAGTCAAGCAATGAAATTTATATCTGTAGAAAAAAAGTAAAAATTAAAAAAACAAGATGCATATTAAAGTCACTTATTTAACTAAACTTATTGAAATCAAAGACTCCTTTAATTTTAATACAATAAAATTCTATTTTAAAATATGTGTTATGAGCCTACTGTTTGCAAAGCACTTTGATAAGCCTCACTGATAACACAAAAGATGTTATTTGTGCCCTTGGTAACTGCTAAAAATAGGAGACATATAATTAACTAGAGAACTAATTTTTAGATAATGATTTCAAATCAAGTAATACATTTATTGAATGCCTACCGTGAGCACAGCACCACTAAGAATACAAGGTGGTTACACACAGATGAACAAAATGTCCTATTGGCAGAAAGTAATTTAAAGTCTAAATGAAAGATATAATTTCTCCAGGAATAAGCTATCAGAGATTATAAAGTATACATCTATCCATTTCATCTTCAGTAAGTTGGGAGTTATCATTACAGGACTTTCCAATCTGTCTCCATACTTGCCCAATGATACCTAGCAGTCATATTCCTTTCTCCTTTCATGTCATGGCTCAGCAAAACATGCTGAAGTGACTATAGCAATCAGCACATTGTTTTTCTTGCAGGCATAGTTTGCTTGGTTCATGCTGTTTTAGGTAGAGAAGCTGCACTGAAAAATTAAAAGGCTATGTACTCACAGCAAGTGGATTCTGATGACCTAAATGATTGGAAAGAGAGTAATTTGTTATGCCATCTGAACTCTGAGTGTGCAGAGAGGAGTCGTGCACAGGGCACAGCTCTGTGATTTTCTGTGCACTCATGTGCTAGGGTTTCCCATTCCACATAATTAGTCACTTTATATTAAAATAATTAATAAGAAAGGGCTTTAGGATCTTGTATGTTGCAAATACTGTGTTTCCACTAGCATAAAAATGCTTCAGATAGGTCTTTGGAATGGGAAAGTGTCTCAACTGAACATCCAGCATTTTCAGGGCTGGGTGGGAGAATAGTGACAGAAGTTTTGGGTTTTTCATGACTGAAATTACCTCACCTGCTACTTATAATTGTAGGTGTGAAATGCCAATAGTCTGTTTTCATTTTGAAGGGAAGTTTTGTATTATGTCAAAGCCAATGGTATGTTTATATTCATGAGATTTATGGCAAAGGTTGGTAGAAATGCTTAATTTTTACATATGGAAGCAATTGAAGGGCAAAACACAGAATCATATAGGACAAATCTACTTTCAGGGATTCTGAGTACAGCTGACTTTTTTTGAGTTTAGATAAGTACCTAGAGGCTGGATCTGGTCCTTGTAGTGATAAAAATAACATGTTCTCACACTTATGATGATAGACACCTGTTATTTAGACACTTTCTACCAACAGCAAAAAAAAAAAATAAAGCAAATTTCTCATCGCCAGCAATTCCCTGTTCACAGCTGCTTCTTCTCCACGCTAATCACTGCAAAGCAGACACGCATCTCAGAATTGACCAGAGAATGCAAATGGAAATAAAAGTCTTCAATTGCACATCTGAATATGATAACTGTCTGGAAACAGTGTTGAGGAAAAAGGGAAAAATTCAAAAGAAGAAAGTAAACTGGAATGGAACAAGAAAAAACAGTTTAACATAGTACAAATTGGTGAGTGCATATTCATTCAGATTTAAATCCTATACATGTATAAATATAACATTAAAGATATCTGAACAGATATGTTTGTTTATCTTTTTCTAGATAACATTAATTCATTTAACATTCAGAGAGTGCCTGTCTTGAGAAAAGAGAAATTATTTCTTCTTGTTAGATTGGAATGTGGAAATAATGACATTTGTCCTGGGTCTTAAAGAAGAACCAACATCTTTGTGTAGAAGAAAGATGGAACATGATAATGTCAAACTAACAGCCCTCTCCATCCTGTAGACAAGTAAAATTGATCCTACTTTGGCGACTGCCTCAACCATGCCTGGGGAAGGTGCCTTCTATAATCCAGATTGGTTGTTTTTCCCAATAGAGCTGACCCTGACTTTATTTGCTGGTTTTGCAGCTGCACTTGCTTCAGAGTTATCTAGAGCTGTGCCTTATGGTTTAGGATTGTGGTTTCAGAATTCCATCAACGTTTTCTCCTACCATTTCTGAAACTGTCCCAATTGAACTGAGAGCTGGAGCAGGAGCTCACATAGCCTGCTGCACTCTACCTTTCACACACGCTGCAGCCAGCACACGAGAATTATAAACATCGAGGTTTGGGTGATCACAAACTGTCTGTTCTAGGGCCAAGTTGTTGATTACGTTGACTTTGTCTTATCATTCGATATTCACCAAAATGTAAATCTGGTGTCATGGAAACACAGATGAGAGAATATGACTGTAAATGTTTTGTTTCATATGGAATCTATGAAATACTTGTAAAGGTACCTTGCAAAAAAATTTATACAAATATAAAAGGAGTAGTTTCAGTAACATTATTATGCTGTTGAACTTCCAAAGGACACATTTACCTTGAGTTAACTTTCCCTGTGCTTTTCGTGATAGCATTATTAGACAATACATCTATCTCTACCTGGTGTTCATATGACTTATACCTAAACCTTGCTAGCTATGGGTGGAGTTTGGTTGCTGCAACTTCAAAGTACATTTGACTCACTGAGAAGTAATTTACTAAGGTTATAGCTGATGATATCACATAGATGCTATCTGAACCGGACCTCTCTCTAACATCAGTGAAGGGAGAAAGAGCTATGTGTTGATTTCACTGCCAAGCTCACAGAATGTTGAGGGACTTGAGAGATCACCTGGCTGGCAGGTCCCAACATGGGATTTATGTAGCTAAAAATTTTCTAAAAATTATGAGAGAAATTGAACTTTTTCCATAAGTTAATACTACACATGGACAAAAAATAAGTTTCTTTGATATTAATTGGATTTACATGAAGATGTGAAATAAGAAAAAATATTCTGTGTGAATTGTGACCAATTAATAACTAATTTAATAATTGCTTTTGAAACAAACCAAGTTACTAATTTAAAAAAATTTCCTACTTGTCTCTTATTTTGCCTTTTTCTCTAATCCATTCTCTATGCTGCTAACATTATGACATTTCTAAAAAAGTAATCAAACCTGATCAAGAGCTTCCTCATTTGTGTATCCCACTAAAGATCCTCATTTGCCCAAGGGACAAAGCCCAAACTCCTTATCAGAGCATACCAGACATCCAATGTCCAAGCACCAGCCAACCTTTCCAGCTACCTTTCCCATCCACCTTCCCAATTCCTTCCACCCAATCACCCACCCACCTTACTCTTCTCAGTCTGAAACCATACAAAGATGCATGACTTGCAGTTCTTCAAAAATGCCAGGATGTTTCAGGCTGCCTTGCCTTTGCACACACTGCTCCCTCTGGCAGGAGTGCTCTTTCCATCTTTGTTTGCCTAGCAAACAAACACCTACTCATCTTTTAAAATGCAGCTCATACAATATCTTTTCTGTGAAGGGTTTCCAGACCCCTCCTTCCTGCACATCTACCCCAGTGGAATCATCACTGTCCCATTATGGTGTAAACATCATCATGTTACATTTAGCACATGGCACACATCTGCATTGACAAGTCTGCTCTTGCACTCTCACCCCCTCTAAGTGCCTCCCCACCACTGTCTCAATTGTTCTAAGGTCAGGAAGTATATCATAATTACAGTAGGATCTCTAGTATTAGTGCACTACCATTCAGTGGGTGTGGAAGGAAGGAAAAAGGTAGCATGGAAAAGATAAGGAAGCAAATCGTATAAACTTTAGTCAAAAGTATATTCCACACTCACATCTGGGCATCTCAGCTGCTGGCAGCCTCACCAGAGCCAGTTAACTGTACTTTTGCAAAAGCCTCTTTCTCTGTTTTCTTTGCTTCCCCTTTTGCCTTGTTTTGTCCATCCTACATACAGCTACCAGAGTAATCTTTCTAAAAAATAATTAAGATCATATCACTTCTGTGGTAAAACTTCCCAAGGTTTCATATTAAAAAGAAATAAACAAACAAAAAAGGTCTCCAGATGCCACCCTACCTTTTCCATTCATCTTGCATAATACTTCTCCTAATTCATGACTCTTCAGCCACACTGTTCTTACTCCTTTCTCACCAAGATATCGAAGTTTTTTCTGTTTTAGTGTCTTTGTATTTAATGTGTTAAGAATATTCTTCCC
>CM052538.1:33375548-33592292 GCA_028533065.1 Trachops cirrhosus
TTACACATCTCCACACTAAGAAGACAAGCAACCCAATCAAAAAATGGGCAAAGGACTTGAATAGACACTTCACCAAGGAGGACATACAGAGGATCCAGAGACACATGAAAAGATGCTCAGTATCGCTAGCTATCAGAGAGATGCAGATTAGAACCACAATGAGATACCACTTCACACCAGTCAGAATGGCCATCATAAAAAAAAACAACAAACAACAAGTGCTGGAGAGGTTGTGGAGCAAAAGGGACCCTAGTACACTATTGGTGGGATTGCAAACTTGTAAGACTACTTTGGAAAACAGTATGGAACTTCCTCAGAAAACTAAAAATGGATCTGCCTTTTGACCCAGCAATTCCACTGTTGGGACTATATCCGAAGAACCCTGTAACTCCATTCTAAAAGAACTTATGCACCCCAACGTTCATAGCAGCACAGTTTACAATAGCTAAGTGCTGGAAACAACCTAGGTGCCCATCAGTAAATGAATGGATCAAAAAACTATGGTACATTTACACAATGGAATTCTATGCAGCAGAAAGAAAGAAGGAGCTCATATCCTTTGCAACAGCATAGATGGAGTTGGAAAGCATTATGCTAAGTGAAATAAGTCAGGCAGTGAAAGACAAATACCATATGATCTCGCCATTAACAGGAACCTAAACTACAAAATAAAGAAACAAATGAAATATAACAAAAGACACAGAAATAGAGTACAGGTATTCAATGACCAGAGGGGAGAGGGGAGGGAATTCCAGGGGAGAAGGGAATGGTTTACAGGAACAAATATAGAGGACACATGGACTAAACTAGAGGGGTTGGAAAGGGGAGGGAGGAGGGGAGGAATGGGTGGATGGGCTGGAATGGGAATAAAGGATAGAAACTGTACTGAATAAGCTAAAATAAGAAAATTTTAAAAATAAAAAAAAATAAAACAAAAGGAAGGAAAGTGAAAAAAAAAGAGAGAACTGAAAAAAAACCTGACATTTCCTTAGGCAAGGCTCTGAAGAGGGACATACTGTACAAAGAATAGTGCCCAGGAAGCCATGGTTTGTATCAGTGACCACCAAACACTAAGGGACTCCATTCAGGCAGATGGGAACATAGAACAAAGGCTCAAAGAAGCAGGCGAGACTTGAAATCAGGCCTATAACAGGGTTCTGGTACCAGGCTATCTAATCATCCAAAAGATAACATATGGAAAATGCCTATACCAGGAATAAGATATACTTTCTTATGTTATGGCAGTACCAAAAACTAATCAAAATGTTACAGTTCTTTTTAGGTAAGCCATTCAGGACCAAACTTAACTCTGGGAGAAAATTAGTACTTACCAGTATATGAAGGCAGAATTCAGGCAACTGATAAGGCACCTAAGGAAGATACAGACTGGTAAAGCAGGTAGATCCAAGAAATTTATTTAGACACATGAAATCCTGAATGAATAATATCAAAATATTTCTAGACCCTATCACATCGGTAGCATCTAAACAACAATTGCGTTCCCAGTGTTCATCAACCTGAGTTCAGGAGCTAAGCCGAGATGCATCTTCACACAAAGAGCAGGGAAGAACACTGCTGAGCAGAATGAGAAAGGCAGGCATTGCCATTCGCCCACATGTATAACAAAGCTGTTCCTTGTTCAAGTGCAAGAAGGTGTTTTCTATCACACATACCTTCATCCAAAAGGAAGGGAGAAAGTGATAGAAAAAGTAAAAATAGAACATTCCAAGTGTCCATCTTCTTTATATGTTTTTCCACTAAAGATTTTTCAAGATGAACTAAATTTAGCCATTTAGTTTATGCCCCTGAATATATCAGGATTATTCCAAATTTTTACTAGTCATGTTTTTAAGTCATATTCTTATTTCTCTTGTTAACAGGCTGTTTTATATTAAAAAATGTTTATACCCAACAATTTGGACTTTCAATGATAACTTCGCAGCATTCAAACTGAACTAAGCCGCACAGTTTTCTTTAAAATACAGATGAATTAAACATTAATTTTATCTTGTGATCCAGAAAGTTAAATCATTAAAAAGGTTAACACATTCGGGACCATCCCTGACTCTTGAGCCCTTAACAATCAAAGTTTAAGTGAGCTGGAGAATCCGCTGTCAGTTGTCATCATCTTTCTGGCTACTTCTCATTTTAAGCCTGTTCTTCCCAATTCTTTATTGCTGTTCTGTTTTCCTTCTGTTAGTTTATTTCCACCCCTTAAACTTTGGCATTTCATGTCTACATTTTGACCCTTTGAGGATTTTAATGAAGATTCTCACCTCCAATTCTTCCCTCCATAGTGCACTCAAATATATTAGTTCACTCAATGATGTGATGGAATGTGTGTATCCCTCCCACCATAATTCATATGTTGAAGTCCTACACCCTAGAATGGTGGTATTTGAAGTAAAAGAAAAAGTATTCGAGGTTAAATGGGGTCATAACAGGATGGGTGATCCAACAGGATCAGTGTCCTTTTAACAAGAGAAGGGAGTAAGCTCTCTCCACACACACACACACACACACACACACACACACACACACAGGAAAGGACATGTGAGGATACAGTAGCTATCTCCAAGCCAGAAAGGGAGTTCTCATCAGAAACTGACCCTATGAGACCTTGATCTAGGACTTTGATCCTCCAGAACTGAGGAAATAAAGAGCTTGCATTTATGCCACCCATTCTGTGGTACTTTGTTATGTACGTCAACCTGAGCCAACTAAGATAATGCTGGACTCGAAACACCACAATCACCCCACATGCTTCCTTAAGGAAAGATGGGGGGACTCACAGACAAAATGCAACTCGTAATATCAGAAACCATCAAATGACATATATTTTCTTTATTACTGCAGGATGATGTATCTTTGGAAGAAAGCAAAGAAAAGATCTGTAATTAAAAAGTGAGAGTTTGCCTTCCTTCAACGTTCCAATCGGTAGTTAACACTATCAGTAATGTGATGTTTATCTTCCAGACACATTTTTGAAAGGCAAGAATTAAGAAGTCAAGAGGATTTTAATAATTTTCTAATAATTTCATTTATAAGAATGATCATGGATGCTATTTTACAATATAGATTATTGTCATTCACTTTTAGAAATTCAGTAGATCTGGGGTGTGATCTAGGAATCTGTATTTCAAACATCCAGTAGTTCTGACAACCAACCCCAAGACCACATTTGGTCAAGCATTAATTTAAATATTCTAACTATGTGTTCAGTGTTTTTATTAATATTACTACACATTTTAATGTTGTTCAGTTATTGCATTTTCACCATTTCTCAAAATGTATTCATTTTATGAGTTTTATAATATATTATTTGTCTAACAGTCTCTAAACATTTATGATTCCCTTCAGAAAAACAGAAAATTGTATTTTAATTGAGCTGTGAACTTGGATGCAGGCCTACAAGAACTCATAGGAAAGGTGTTTCTCTGTTTTATTTTCCTTTTTATTAGTTTACAGTCACCAATTACCCATTTATTCCCACATTTTATAGTTGAACTAATTTGATCCCATAATCTCAAGGCATTCATAAAGACAGAAAGATTAGGCAAATAAACGACAACCAAATGTGCATTTTCCCCCCTGTGATGAAATTTAAACTAGAGCAACTGAAGTTTATTATAAACTCCCTGTATTAAAGAAAAAATACACTAAAATTCATTTTATTAAGGAGGTATAGATAAATAAGAAACACTATGTTTCCTTATAGTCACTATTAATAATTCCAAAGCAATTAAAAAATAGTCCATTAACAACTACAGGTGATTTGTAATGTGAGTTGAACATTGTTGTCACCGGGGTCAGTCAAGATAGATTTTCATTCAATTACCTATGCATTCTACCTCCCCAAGGATACTTGAAGGAGTCATCTGTACCAAACTCTTCAGTGATTTTTTTAAACTTGAAGTTCATTAGCTCAATGGCAGATTGATGTATTGCACTTAAATTACACTCAAATGTCATCTTTTTAAAAATCTACTAACATAGCCCTACACTATGGAGTTAAATTCAATCATTCAATTTAGCATTTGGTTCTTTGAAGACATTACTTTCCTTTATCAAATTCAAGCTGCAAGACTGCCAGAAAAGGTGTTAATCATGTCATTTGCTACCATTAATGTAAGCTCTGTTTTTATCCAGTTCTCTGCTCAACTTCCTTTTGCATCTTTTTTTTTAGTAAGAGTCTTTCACTGTATAATTACTTCTGAGGAGTAACTTATATGCAATAGGAAGCATATTAAACAATCAATAAATAAATATTTATTGAATATCATGTTTCTAAAGAAGACCTGTGCCCTTCACTGAATTTATCATCTTATTGGCAAAATATGATTTACATACATGAAATGATTTAAGAGCCATAAAATAAAGTGCTAAATTATGTGGTTCAAAGAATTATATGCTACATGAGTTCAGTGAGGTCAGAGGATTTAATCTGGGCTCTAAAAACATGAACAAGGTTTTGGAGGAAGGAGAGAACAATGAAAACCCTTACAGAATGACTAAAAATGGTATGAGTGCAGAAGGTGGGTTCAGAAGCAATGGGTGTGGTCGATGTGACACAGAGTGAGCAGCCAGCCTGCCCAGACTGCAAGCTTCACGTCAGAAACAGTAGGAAAGATAGACTGGCTAAAACAAAAATAACATTTATTAGACTGTCCTGCTGCACAAAAAACAGAAGAGGAAAGACTATATCTGATCTCTAAAAGGGTACATTCCTTAGAGAAAGATAATATTTTAAGAAGAGCATTCCATCATTGCTTCTTCATGTCACACACCTACAAAATTTTATTTTTCTGCACTTAAATTTGATTCATTATCTACCATCATTTGATTGACAAAATACAAGAGAAGAATTTAAACTCAACTTTGTTTAAGCTTATCTCCCCTTTTTCTTTTTAGGGTAATAAGTGATGGATTCAACTCAATCTAATCAATCACTGGCTGGGTATTATAATAGTCAAACATTTTGTTAGGGTCCAAATTCTGCATGTTTTTGCATATAGAATAATTTCTTGTGAAAATTATAAACTGGGAATTCTAGTGAAAGGAAATTTAATTTAGAATATCTCAAGCATGCAGCAAATGAATTCACAATGCAAAAACCACATTCTTTTCAAATTTTGGATATGATCATCAATTCCTCCTTACCTAGGAAGTTGGAAAATCTCTCCGATTGTTTTTTTACTGTCTTCTTTTTGAAAGTAAAACTTGGTTTATTGTCCTTAGTTTCTCTATTCCACTTTCTTTCTTGTTGCCATGCAGGAGGTTTGAAACCCTTGACAACGATGTGCAGTCTAGTTAATCCTGAGGTCTAGGTTAGGTGACCTCCCTAAGAATCCAGTCACCCCCATTCTCACTCTCCTTCACATTCTCTGTTGTATTATTCTCATTATGTGTATGTGTTCAGTAAAAGTGTTGGTTGCCAATTTAAACTATTTATTATCTTCACTGCTTCAGCTGCTGCTAGATTTCTGAACTAGATCTGCCAATAACTTGCATGCAACACATGCTCACTGCAGTTTTCATGCCGGTTGCCAGTTGCTGAACTCTTTGTACACATTTGAAATTCATTGTGTTACCCCCATGTGTTGTTTCTGGCATGTACCCTAACTGCTGGATTTTCTTCTATGAAGAGGTTCAGCAATCCTCTTTACAAACTCTCTGCCCAGTGGGAGGTGCTATTATTTTACTGTATTTGGGGAAATTGGCTATTCCCCCAGGAAATCAAACAAAACTCCTGTCTTTTATACTTCCTCATTTTCTCACTCTGACAAAAGTCAAAAGGTATTTTACCCAGGGGCTATGAACAGAACAGGAACATTTTTTTTTGTTTATTTTATTTTAAATTCCAGCCTTCCCACTAAATGTGGGTATAAAATCTAACTTTACAGAGTTTAGAGCTAGCTCACAGATAATGTTGCCTGAGCACCACCTAAGTGCAAAATGATATGCTAATGATTCACATGATCTATTTCAATTAATTTCCCAAACACCTATGGAATAAGTAATATTATCCCCTTTACTTAAATAAGTAAATGAAAGTTTTAAAAGTTAAAGAAATTTGTCCAGGTTCACAAAATCTGATATTTAAATATAGGTAAGTATAAGTAGTAAAGAATCTACCTGATGCCAACGTCTTTACTTCAAAGTTGCATTGCATCTCAGACCATCAATGACATTGAGAAAAGAATCAATTTAGAATGTGACCATGACCTGCCTGTCCAGCATCATTAGTTAAAAAAAAAAAAAGCAGGCTACATTATGAGTGTCTAGGACAACAGAAAATAATGTACTTTATATTATGCAGTTGTATTAGTGAAAATACATAAAACTAGTACCAAGTTATTGCTACAAATAGAACCAAGTGTAGCTTAAATATAGTAGAATTTCATCACTTATTCACTTAACAGTCTAGAGGGAAGCATTTCGGTCAGCAGGATAGATCCCTTCCATGCTGTTACTCAGGGACACAAAGTTACAGGGCTTGGTCATATATAACACAGGGTTTACAATGTTCCTCTAGTCACCTTTGATCACCACCATTCCATGACTAAAAAAAATGAGAAAGAACACCAGGGGTAAGTCTGGAAGTGTTTGTAGCCAACCTCAGAAATGGCACATATTTCTTCTACTCAAATAGAAGAATGGAAGAGCATAGTCTCGTGACTAAAGCTAAGAGTGAGGGAACTTAGTGTAGTTAACAAGCTCCTTGACTAGCCCCCCAATTAAAATGGAAGAAAAGGGAAGTAGGTTATAAGGGAAAGAGAACCATCTCCACACCGTCTACCCCTCCAACAATCAAATATCTGTACCTACATTAAATAGGCCTATTCCCTGCCCAAGGGGACAATTCAAAGTCATATCCAGTTCAAAGTTCAGGTATCTCTGGAATGTGAACTTTCTCCACCAGGGCTAGATTTTCCCCGTATAGTACAGATACAAAAATGAACATGTTCTGTTTGAGTGCCCATTATTATATGTTGATGGAGCAAGATAACCACAATAAAATTCCTGTAAAAAAGAGGAGAATGTGTAGAGAAACAGAAAAACTCTTTCATTACTACTAGGAATGCAAAGTGAAGCCATTTTGGAAGACACATTGGCAGTTACTTAAAAAAGTAAACATATTCTTATTGTAGGATATAACAAATGAGTTGAAAACTTATGTCTACATAAAAACCTACACACAAATAATTCATAATCCTGAAAACCTGGAAGCAACCAAGATATCCTTCAATAGTTGAATGAAAAACAAACTGTGGTATATTTATGCAATGGAACACTACCCAGTGATTTTAAGAAAGGAACTATAAAACCATGAGAAAACCTCAAATGCAGATTGCTAAGTGAAAGAAGCCAATCTGGGAAAGGTATATACTGTATGACTACCAGTATATGACATTTTGGAAAAGGCAAAACTATGCTTACAGTAAGAAATTAAGCAGTTACCAGGGCCTAGGGCAGGGCAGGAGGGTGGGTGGAGAGAAGTTTGGGGGAGATGGATAGCTGGAGCATGGGGAATTCTTATTGCAGCAAAACTATTCTGTATTATATTATAATGGTGGATATATATCGTTACAGACTTGTCAGAACCCATAGAATGTACAACACAAAGAGCAAGCCCTAATATAAAGTATGGAATCTAGTTAATAATGTATCTATGTTGATTCATCAATTGTAAAAATGTACCACATTAATGGAAGAGATTAATAGGGAAAATAATAGGGGAAATTGTGGGTTTTGGAGATGAGGTGAGGGATTATATGGAAACTCTTTGTACTTTCCAGCCAATTTTTCAGTAAACCTAAAACTGCTCCAAAAATAAAGAAATAATTTTTCTTAAAGAGAAGACTGACAAAGATACAGCAATCATAATTCTTTGAAACAATGAACTCCATCTGGGTGTGTATTGTGTGAGACCCTGCCCTGAGAGTAGCCGGGATCCCCAGACTGGCATGATTTGGATTCTGGGAGAAGCCTCATTGTCCATGAAACTCAGAGAACCCTGTGTTGGCCCTCTGAGCAGTTCCTCCTTCTCTACCATCCTCCCTGGTGCACCCATAATGAATGCTGAGTATATGTCCTTCTCACAGAATCAAAAACTTTCTCAGGTGAGGTTTATGGTTTCTTTGGCAGTACAGCTCCCTCAAAAATGAAGTTCTTGAATTATTTATCTCCCATCCCTTCCAAGTACCAGTGTTCACACTCAAAATAATTTCTTAGGCATAATTCTTTAGTCCACTCTTGTTTTAACTACCCTGAAGAGTGTATGTATGTGTGTGGGAGGGATGTACACATGCACCTACTCACACAACTGTGTATAGGCTTAACAACAGCACCCACCCTGAGGACATCTAAAACAGTTGGGTGGTAATAGATCAGATTTTTTCTGCAAGGTTAAGTGCCTTAATTTAACTTAGCAATCTTATTGGGCCTTTGCATTTGAAGACGTTTTAAGTCTTATTTCCTGTTTGGGTTTCAGAGGCAGTTAGCTTTTCCAATCCTGTGAAGTCTGTGAATTCTCTCTCTCTCCTTCAATCTCTGTGCACAAACTAGCCAATTCGTGCAATGCAGCACCTTACTTGAAGCAATGAATAGCAGCCAAAATGTATAAACATTCCAGCTCTTTTCCAACCACTACACCTAAAACTATATGAGCATGTGGTCTGCATTCCAAGTTGTAGTTGGAGATAGCTTTAATAAATGTCAATGTTTTGCCATGATATCATGTATTTCTCCAACTTTTCAGCTTGTGACACCACTGCCCATGCATTAATTTCTGGATTGGTTACAGCAGGCAAATTGGTTGAAACAAACACCAAAAATTCAGTGGTTTAAAAATATGTCTTTCTCACATCAAAGGGGTTTCAGGCCAACTCTGGCTTTTCTCCATGCAGCCATGTGGGCATTAGTCTGATGGCGACTCTGCCATTTAAATCAAACACACGTTCCAAGATCCCCTGGTTATTGTCATGCTAGTTAGGCAGAAGGGGAAAATGGTGTGGCAAAATGCTCTGGAGGCTTACAGGCCAGGTCTGTGAGTGGGACACATCATTTCTACTCATATTCAGTCAGAGATTACTCAGGCATATGGCAATATCTAACTGCAAAAATTGCTGGGAAATGTAATGTAGCTGGTCAACCATTTGCCCAACACTTCAATTCCAATGGGAAAAGGGAAAAGGCATTTTAAAAGGCAGCAATATTGCTCAAACCATAATAGATCTTAGCCTGAGCCCACCCTAATTTTATGGGATAGTGACTGATTTATACCCCACCCCACACAAAAGGGTGACAACCCACCTTACCTCTAGACACCCAAAGAGTCCTTTGGTCAGAGAAAAAAACTCCACTCAAAAGCTTGCCTTCTAATTTTCTGTTCCAGAATCTTCTACTCCAGATACTTATGGGTAGAAAGGTCAATTCAAGAAAAACTCCTTTCCAGGAACAGAAAAACATATCAAAGCACAGTAGTGCATATTACTATATCCAACACATGTAGAATAATCATGTGTGGAATCAACAGTCAATTCCATCTTGCACATGCTGCCCCATGCCTTATACATGTTCCTCCTGCACGCAGCAAGGATCAAGCTTGGATTTCATTCTGCCATCTTCTTTCCAAAGTACCCACATCTCCAGGAAAAATAAAAATCCATTTAGTGGCAGAGTGCGGTCTCAATTCAGACAAAGAAATAAAATATTTATATTTAAATGCAGTGATATTCTAGTATATCATCATCACTAATAGTAAGTAACTTACTAGATGTCAGACATGATTCGAAGAGGTTTACTTTTATTACTTTAACCTTCCCAAATATTATTGTCCAATTTCTAATGAAGAGGAAACAGGCTGAGAGAGGTTTGCTAAGCACAAGCTGAAAGAAAGCCATACATTGGCAAAGAGTGCGCTTAGCTTCACAGTCCAAAATGTTTTTATTTGGAAGAACAATAACATCACATTTTTCTCCAAGAACACGGCATAATTCATAAGTGATTTGTGCTTTACATCTGTGCAATGGAAGAACCACTCAGGAGGTTTCCCCAGAGTGAGGGAACAGTAAGCTTCAAAGGAGTATTCAAGTCTTTACCTGTTACAGAACCTGCCTGTAGCTTTTACATGACAGTTTTTACAGTTTCTACCTAACCAGATTGCAGAACACACTGTTAGGAAAACTTGCAAGTGTCAACAGTTGCTCAGAAGCAATCTCAGCTTCACCCTACTTAATATTTGAGTCATCTGAAGCTACTTGTTCTAATTTCACACTTACCAAGCAACCTTCTGATTATGAATTGGCTTCCCATGTGGTTCTGCAACAGGGAAAAATGTGGTGATCAAAAGGATTTAGAGCGTTTATCGTTTCAGTGACAACAGTTCCTTTCGGCAAAATTAGTAAGTGGCTTAGATTATAGAGTGATTTCCCATGCCAATTGCCAAGTGACAAAACTGCAATGATCATGCAAACTGAGGTGTTCTTACCAAGTAATAATTAAATTTATTATTAAAAATTAATAACTTGGCATTCTGGAATCTAGGAAAGAGGATTGAATACAGAAAGAAGAAGCACTAACTGGCCATTTTTGCTTGCTTCAAATGTACCTGGCTAAGAGAAAATATAAATAAAATAAAATATAAAATAAAATAAAATAAGCGATGAGAAGACTGGAAATTAAATTGTACAAAATTCAAATAATTTCATTCAGATATTGATAAAGAGGAGCTATAAGATTTTAAGGAATGTAGGGATTTAATAAAACTAAAAAAGTATATTTTATAATTTTGCACCACAAAAAAGGAAACCTGCAGAAGATAATCCATAAAAAATTAATTTGGAATTTCCTGCATTTATTATTCAGACTCAGGCTTTAAGAAAAATAAAGAAATTGAATTCACCTGAAATCAATGCAGGGGGGAAATTCAAGAAGGAAAGCCTAATCTAAGATTTCATGTTTGAAAGCCATGTGAAATGCTTCCAATGGCGATGAAAAAATCAGCCAAGTGGGGAAAAAGTTTTTTTCTAAAAAGCTGTGTCTTCCTCTGTTCAGATATGTACAGAATGAATTCTGACAGGTGACTTATAAATGCCTGTATAAGGCCAGTGCTATACTGGGTGCTGGATAAAATAAATCCAGAAAAAAACTTTAAATGGCGCCTGTCTATAAGAAACTTTAAATATTACTGAATAAATACATAAATAGTTTCTCAACAAGACTGTAAAAGTGGGTGATAAAGATTGCGAACTTGGCTGTGTCTGGCTCCCGCTCTCACAGCCGTTGCAGTACTCTGTGCTCCACAGAGACAGTGCCGAGGCAAGTGCCAGCCCTGCGCCCTGCGTGACTGTGTGCTCACTGCGGCAGAGCAATTAAACACGGGCAGAGGAGATCCTAAGAAGTGGAGAGGAAAAATGTCCTCATATGCTTTCTTTGTGCAAACTTTCCAGGAGTACCCAGATGCTTCAGTCACCTTCTCAGGGTTTTCTAAAAAGTTCTCAGAGAGCTGGCAGACCAGTTCTGCTAAACAGAAAAGAAAATGTGAAGACATGGCAAAGGCGGAGAAGGCCCGGTTTGAAAGAGAAATGAATGTTTATATCCTTCCTAAAAGGGAAACAAAAGAGAAGTTCAAGGACCCCGATGCACCCAACAGGCCTTCTTCTGCCTTTTTCTTGTTTCGTGCTGAGTATCATCCCAAAAGTCAAAGAGGAGCATCCCGGCCTGTCCATTGTTGATGCTGCAAAGCAGCTGGGAGAGATGTGCAATCACAAGGCTGTAGGTGACAAGCAGCCTAATGAAAAGAAGGTGGCTACGCTGAAGGAGAAATATGGAAAGGTTTTCACCGTATACTGAGTTTAAAGGAAAGCCTGATGCTGCAAAAAAGGGAGTTGTCAAGGCTGAAAAAACAAGAAGGAAGAGTAAGACAAAGAGGATGAAAAGAAGAAAGATGAAGATGAAGATGAAGATGAAGATGCTGAATAAGTTGATTCTAATGCAGTTTTTTCTTGTCTATAAAGCATTTAACCCCCTATGTACACAACTCACACCTTTTTAAAAAATCTTGAACTGTAAGGCTGTTTAAGTTTGCTTTTAAGCCATACAGTGTCTTTTTCTGTACAGGTAACACACACTACTGAATGTGTCTTTTAGATAGCTCTCTCCTGGTGGTATTTTCAAAAGCTGCTAACCTTACCTGGTATGGTATGAGGATTGTAAATTGGCCTGGAAATTCAAAGCTGGTTCTTGTTGGTACACAGCAGCAATTAGTATATATGGGGATGGAGGGTTTTTTTTTAATCTTCAGTCCGATGCTCCTTGTACAAAATAATTGTTGCTCTGTTAACTGAATACTACTCTGTAATTGCAAAAAAAAAAAAAAAAAAAAAACCCTCACTGCTGTTTTGTTGACATTCTGAATGCTCCTAAGTTAATTTTTTTTGTTTAAAAAAAGGTTACAAGCTCATTAGATATTCAGAAAAGAGTGACAACAAGGTGAACTAGAGTGGGGAGAAAAATTCTTGAAGGAAAAAACATTGGATGTGAGTGTTGCCAGTCAAAGTGGGGTTCTTGTGGTATTGTGAGAAAAAAGCATTTTCGGGTACCCACCAAAGAGGATGAGATCTAATGGTAAGGATTATTCAGGAAGCAAAATCAAAATGATGCCCCTCCAATGTCCCATTTTTTCTGTTCTGGCATAGAAAACCAGGGCCAGAAATAGAGTCAATGCCCAGAGATCCTGTGTCATATTAAAGCTTAGACCAATCCAGCGACCAGGTAGTTCAGCGTATGTTCCCAGATGCAGTCCATTGCTATGCTGAGGTATTGAGGCTTCCACCTGCAGGCTGCAGGTGGAGTCCACACAGCCATTGGTCACATGGCTGCTAAGGCCATATGGCTACCGAGAGAGGACACACAGTGCGTGGGGCAAGTGCAGGTCACAAGCAAGAGAGAAAGCTCTTTGTTTCTTCTGGTTTTTAACCAGATTTTTCAAAACAACCAATCAATTTTCCAGGCTTTTGTGAGATTTTAATGGCCCACTCCCTAGCCAATCCATTGTTCTCCAGGTTAGACTCCTCACCTCTATGGTCAAGCACCTTCTCTTGAATTATTCTGACTTCTATTTCACATATGCTTACCTCCCCCTGGCAATCTGGTACCAGAGGTGGAAGGGAAGGATGTTTATCCCCTTGGAACATAATGATGTGGTCCCTTGGGGTATAAAAAGCTGTAGCTCCCTTATGAAGCAAACAGGCCCAACATTCAATTTCCTTTTCCTTTCTTCTTTTTATCAATGACTAGCTAACTACACTGCTAACATGAGGACTTCAAGAAAGCTTCTGGTCATCAGCATCACAAGACACAAAACAACACCAAATCATGTAGCAGCTACAGGAGAAAGCTTTGGAACCCTTAGAGCCTGCCCCCTCCCCTACCCTTCCCCAGTGTTATGTGTATATGATTTTATAGAAAAGTCTTATATCTATTATATATATTCACATACATGGTGGGGCAAAAGTAGATACAACTTTCTTGTTTTATTACTTATTATTCTTGTATTATTACATTATTTTCCACATGAACAACTGTAAACCTACTTTTTCCCCATCCAGTATATAAACTCTTATTTATGTAGACATAAACTCTTTTCAAACTCATTATGAATCAAGAAGTTCTATATCTAAGAAGTGGAAATAAGTTCCTGGAGACTCCAATAGATATGCTCTAGTGACTACCAATAATTAAATGTTTGAGGAACTTATACTGGGTGCCAAATTTGCTAACACACACACACACCCCTTTAGAAAATCAAATCCAAGACATGGAGTACAGGTGGTACAGTAGCAGTCCTCCTCAGTATAGTTCAGTAGTCTGCCAACATGGGACCAACAGAGTCATCTCACCTTTTTACTTGGTTTCCAAGATTTAAAAATCAGAAGTTATTAGGTAAAAATTCAGATTCCCAGCTTGCATATTTAAAAAATCTGAAAACAGTGTTTCTGCATTTCCACATGTAACCAATTTATCCTTTCATTTATCAAATATTCACTGAGTTTTGACAATGAGCCAGGCACTGTTCTAATTATTGGGATTGTGTCAGAGATCAACAGGGATAAAAATGAAGAAAGGAAAGGAAAGGAAAGATTCCTCAATTTCACAAAGACTGTTTCAATAGAGTTTATCTACTTAAGCTAAGTAGCAGCTGCCCTTTAAAACAAATATGCAACTTTCAGGGCCCTGCAGCTCCCATTGTTTCTAACTGGGGACAGAGACTATGTAGATAAGTTTTAAAAATTAATTTATAGCTTTAAATATAAAATAAAATGCAATACTGAGATAGCCCTTTTTTAAAGTTTATTCAATCATTTAAACTTATCTGATTTAAAGGACCCCTGGCTTTGGGAATTATAAGATTCGCTGATTCAAGTCAAGGTCTCCTACCCCTCAAAGACCTAGTCAGATTTGGATCTGAACCTCAATCTTTTACCCAGTCACAGTTTGAAACTTTCCCAACCATTTCTGCGAGTTACTGTACCTTATTTAGTCATGGTTTCCTCTTCCTCCACTATGTTGCATCCTTAAAAGTTTAACCTCTTGCCTTGAAACATCTTAGAAACAATTCAATGTCTTTACCAATTTCCACACAATATCCCCTCATATTCAAAACAACATCATTTCAGTTATCTTTATTCATGACTTGGAGGAGTGGGCAAGTGTTAGAGGGGATCTATAGTCACTGGCATCAGGGACTTGCCACAGGCAAAATTCTGAAATCTGGCAGGAGCTATTGGGACCCTTAAATGAATGGGGAGAGAACTTCATTGGTTACCTCAGCCTCCCCATCAACCTTGACCTCCAAGTGGGACACTCTGAGAGTTTTGAATATGCATCTTCTATTGCCTTGTTAATGTTCCTTATCTCGTCTTCCTTATTCTTCAAAAGGGCCAACTGAAATCACTTCCCAATAACTACTAACACCCAAGGTTGTGTCTCAGGTTCTTGTGTTCATTTCTTTTGTTCTTCTTTGTGTTTGCTTTTAATTTGTGTGTGTGTGTGTGTGTGTGTGTGTGTGTGTGTGTATGTTTTTGTTGAGACAAGGGGCACTAAGTGTCACAAGTAGAGGTTATATGCCGGGGCTTGTGACCTCAACTTTGCAGCAGCTCACTGATTCCTCTTTCCTGTTTTTGCTCTTCCTGCCTTCTCTGGGGCAAAAAACAAATCCTTTATCCTCTGTTTAGTAGAATGGTCCCCATGATATCCTGCATTTTCATACTCCTGTTCTACTTGCAAATATTTACCTGTTTTTTCTCTAGTAAACTTAGATTCTTTCCCAAGAGAGATTTGGATGCCAACTGTTAATTATTTTTCCCATTTTATTTCAAATAATAATTGTTTAAACAGAATCAAACAAAAATGTACAGAGCTTGAAGCTGGCACTAAAGGCTTGAAATTCAGAAAAGATAGATTTTTAAACTAGAAAATCTTGTGGATGATGCAGGGGGAGGCCACCAAGTCAGATTTCAAAGACCTTTTTGATTCAAACAGTTTCTAAATGAAAATGAAGAGTTGAGTTAGAACTCAAACTGGAAAAGTACTTACTTGAACACTGACCATAAAGTAGAAAGTGCAGCCTTTCACTAGATAGAAATAAAGCATGCATGAATGATTGCCTGGTTAAAATTACAGGATAAACTAGTCTTTCTAAGGAGAAAAATAAAGAAGAACCTGAAAAACAGTATACTGAGCTCATTGAATAAAGTAATAATATAGTCTTAATTTATCAATTTATCTCTCTTTAGCAATTGTAAGTGGACCTCAAGATTCTTCACACTGGGGTAAAATACTAGTGTGTTTGTTTTCAATGGTTTGATAGAAGTTTTTAATGCCAGATGTTACTGGGAAAAAAGGAATTCCCATGGAGAAAAAAGTAAAAGGACATTATGACTCCTATAACCTCACCTACTTCACCTGCCCCAATTCCCATTCCTTTCTGAGTGGCAAGAGAACAAACATGTTCAAGCAAGAGATGGCTAAGGAATTTTTTCCCTAGTGCTGTGATGTAGCTTACTTTTTATTAGGGAGGATGGACATGGTGTATAGTGAGCAAAGCAAAAGCAGTTCCTTTTAAAGACAGGACCCACTCACAGATGTCAAGATCAATAAAAGAAGCACTATCTAAAATGCAATTTATTTGTTCTGAAACACATTTAATGGCTACTTGACAAGCAACAATTATGTCTAGCAACCTTCTGGATTTCATTATGTGCATTAAAATATACAATTAAAAAAATGGATAAGATTTGCTTGACACTTCTAGAAAGAGTGCTAAGTCTCAGTTCAGATAAAACAGTCAGTTATTTTATGAAAAAAATCAAGTCGTTGTGTGCCTGGAATAATCTACTTAATACAGTTTAAAAGTAAATTTGGAAACTCCCCAAGTATTGTCTACCTATGAATTTTTCATACATTATGCTAATAATATGGGTATATTTTGAAAATTTGTCAAAACAAAATTATGTTAAAGATCACATGTATCTTTTTAGTGTAGAGCCTTCCAGGTTTCTTCCTATGAAAAGTAAATGGCTCGCTCCATTCCAGGAGCCTGGAACTCAATGACTGATATACCAGGGGAGTGGGTGGGGGGAATGGAGACAACTGCAGTTGAACAACAATAAAAAATTTTTTTAAAGACTAAAGAAATAAAAAAGACAAGGCTTGAGATTTTCTGCAAGCAAACTTGAGCTTCTCCTCCTTTGCTTATCAAATTCATCTCCACATTCTGTCAATTTACTTCCTGAGGAATCTATTCACTATTCTTCATATCCACAGCACCACCACCCTTGTCCAACTTGCACTACCTGAAATAGTGTAATAGTTTTCTAACTTCTAATTTCCTCAACTACACTCCCATCTATTAATTGCATCTCCATACAAGGTCGGAACAATCTTTTAAAAAATCAGCCTCATGACTTTAACCCTAATTAAAAATACTAGATGGCTTTCCAATGATATCATATTAAAGACAACATTTCTTAGTAGAACCTACCAGAGTTGGTGAAATCTGTTTCCCAACTATGACCCCAGCTACATCTGAAAATTCATTCCCTTTTGCTCATTATCTGTATCTACAATGGAGGTAACTTTGAGTTAGAGGAATGTGTACAAACTCCAACAAGATTCAGACACTGCTTATTCTAAAGTGTCTCCTTTTTATTATCATCTTCATTGTGAGATTAGAGAGGCAGAAGATTCTCAAATAATAATAGATCAATGATCCATGTTCAACGATCCTTCTGGAATTAATTAGGTTCAAATCATTTGATCAAGACAGATTTAGCTAATGTAGTAGAAATATTCCACTTTTATCCAAGGATAAAGAAGCCTAGAATGAGTAGTACTGAAATCAAAATCACAATATCTTAGAATTTATTCCTTTTGTTGATAAATGTTCTGTATCTGTAATAATAAACTTAAACATATCATTAAATTTAAGGTAACAGGAAAATAGTACAGTCAGAAAGTAGAGTAACTTACAGTACATTGAAAACCACTTACACATCCATTTTCTTCAATTCAAAAAAGTATTTTATCAATGAAATTATAGTAAGGTAGATAAAAATTTGAAAAGTCTAAATACCTGAAAATCATATTCTAAAATGCTAATGTTCTGACTAGAAATGAAACCAAAGTTAAAACACAAAACATAACACAACCCATATGTTCTTGGAGAAACATAAAATGCCTTTTGAAATTTGAATTTGCACACTAAGACAAGCAATCATATACAATATTGGAAAATCAAAGCTATCAAGCAAGAAAAAAGCTTTCCATTTAGAAATAATACTTCAGAATGTAGCAGACTTTAAAAGACATTTTCAAGGTTGTTAGGCCATTTTATGTCCACTCTAAAGAACTGTTATATTGTGAGACTCTTCCCCAAAGAAATACAGATATTTTATTCCCAATTTATCTTTCTTCTAATAGGAGAAGAACAGAGAGGGAAGAAAAGTAAGATTGTCCTGCAATTTTTTTCAGAAATGTGCCATTATATCTGTTCTCTAGCTCTTCTTTAAAAAGAAAGATCTAGCAAGTTGCTATTCTTTTTTTAATCTAAAGGCATCCTGGAGGGTGGATTCTTACAACAAAACTGAGTTTGATGGAGAAAGGAATTATCAGTGTACTCACAAACTTAAAGTACTATATTTATCAATGCTTTGGGGCATTTTTTGCTCAATGTAAATATGAAACCACATATTACTAAATGTTAATGATAAATTATATATATAAAATAAAGTGCAACATGTTAAGAAATAGGACATGAACAACAAAAGTCGAATAAGTCATTTCTTACTAAATAATGACACAAGTGTTTCAGGCTTGGTTACCCTAACAATTGTTTGTATGATAGGAACAAAGAAATACCAGTAATAATCCCAATGGATGTGTGAAAACTCAATTCAGAGTCAGAAACCACTTCAGTGCTAGTCCTGGATCATCTGTTCACTATTCGAAAGCCTTACACCCTGAATCTCAGGTATCTAACCCTCAAAATGAGGAACTCTGATAAAATTGTATGATAATGCAATATTTTGTTAAGACCATTTTTACAGGTAGCAAGCGTATTTCAGGTAGTAAGACCGTTTTCACAGGTAGCTTTAAATGCCTTAAAAACTAATTATAAAATCTGGAAATTTTTAAATATTTATAACCAAAAACAGAACTTCTTATATGAGAAAACTTCATAATGTTTGTAGTTGTGTTTCTGGCTCATTTGGAGTAAAACATATATTTGACAATAAAAAGAATTGCCTTCTTGAATATAATAAAGATTTAAGCACAACATTTGTTGTCTTTGTTTTTATCTTACTGTAAACTCACCCAGCTATCCCAACAATGAACTGGACTAACTAGTTACACTTTTCTGTTGCAAGTTTTAGCAATAAAAGTATAGCTTAGTGGCCCTTAGCACACAGTTATTCTTGTTGCTTAAATTTATTTTTTATTAATACATATAAATCAGAAAGTAATGTGGTAATTTTTTCCTTAAAAAGTAATGAAGGTACACCAAATAGTAGACACTATGTCTTGTAGTTCCAACAATCTTATATAAAATATTTCTCAATTTTATGAATGTTTGACAATATTATTTGCTTTTCACAGAGAGATAGTTATTTTACAATGTGAGGAAATCAAAACTATATGTCATTCATTTAGACAGCGCAGCACAATGAATTCTTTGTGTAACCTAGACTGGTTTAGGATTCATTACTCCTTTGCTTCTTTAAAAAAAAAAACAATTTGGTCCAGTAGACTAGCATAGAGCATCTCAAGACTAGTTCAGAATGGGTAACCCACAGATGGGAAAGGATCTCAAGCCCCTGTTAAAACCTTTGTACCTGTTGTGACAGTCAGCCTTCAAGATAACCTCAAGGATTCCGCACTTTCTGATGTTCATGGCCTAATATAGCTCTAGCCACACTAGATAGAGCTGATATATGAGGTCTGTCCAGAAGGTATCCAGCCATGTAACATGAAAGAAAGACATTTACTGAAGAAGATACAAGGTACAAGAAACATTGTACATAGGACAATGATGCATCAGTCCCCTTCAAAGTAGGCACCCTGGGACCTCACACAGTTCTCCCAATCACCATCAGCTGCCCAGTCATATTTTCCTGAACCTCATTGACAGTGTGAAATCTCTCCCCTTTCAGAGGTGATTTTAGTTTGGAGCAGTCAGAAGTAACAGGGTGCCAAATCTGGTCTGTAGGGGGGCTGAGTCACCTGGGTGATTTGATGTTTCACTAAAAAACTCTGCACAAGATGTGATGCATGAATGGGTGCATTGTTATGAAGAAGCTGCCAATCACCAGTTGCCCATAGCTGTGGCCTTCTGAATCATCCAATTAGTTTCCATGGAGGAATGTTCAAGCTTAATGCAAGATTTGGTGCAGATTAATTGCTCTATTCACTCAGTCATTTTGAATACCACCACCACACAATACACATGCTCACTCAACCATGCCTACCACCCCCACTGACTAGTACAGTGAAGTCCTCATTGTTCGTGCATGTGCCTTCCAGTCCACTCTCTTTGGCTGCCAGGTTACATTAATGTAATACAAACAGTTATATTAGCGATGGCTGGAACTATTTCCAGACAGACCTCATCGTACATATCTAGTAGCTGTTAAGACTATGACAGTGTGAATGTCAAGACCAGCTGACATAGTGGCTCCTGTTTTATCCTCACTCTTGGATTGCTTATTCCATGACAAACAAACTGCCATGTGTGAGGATACACATGCAACCCTATTAAAAGATCTATATTTAAAAAGTGAAGTAGCTTGTCAATAACCAGTAAAGAACTAAATCTTCCAGACAGCAGTTGTAATGAACAAACCATCTTGGAGGTGGATCCTGCAGCCTTCAGATGAATACCTTATTCACCTTATTTTTTTTAGTCATGCAACATAGATATTTATTATATAGGTGACATTTGAGAAAATCAGTTATTTGGCTTCCTAAACATACACACATACAATAAGTCACGGAAACCTGTAAAGAAAAATAAGACACCCATCTTCTGTATTTGAACAGTATTACCAGTACTTAACTGAAGCTTTAAGCTATATCTTTATTGGAATTGTGAAAAACTTCAGAGATTTGTCAAATTCAAAATGAGTATTCTATTTTTAATATTTTGAGGTAACACTATACTGCTTTCCACAGTGGCTACACCAATCTGCATTCCCACCAACAGTGCACAAGTGTTTCCTCTTCTGCATATCTTCACCAACACTCATTGTTGATGTATTGATGACAGCCATTCTGACAAGTGTGAGACAATTATCTCATTGTGATTTTAATTTGGATTTCCCTGATGATTAGTGATATTAAGCATCTTTTTATATGTCTATTGCCCATCTGTATATTCTCTCTGGAGAAATGTCTATTGAGGTCCTCTGCCCATTTTTAATTGAATTATTTGTGTGTGTGTATTTTGCTTTTAAGTTGTATAAGTTCCTTATATATTTTGGATATTAACATTTTATTGTGTGTATCATTGGCAAATGTCTTCTCCCATCCGATTCCACCCTTCTATTAGTTCTACCATTTGGAGCTCAGCTAAGTGGTCTTTTTTAAATTATTATATTTTATTGATTATGCTATTACAGTTGGCCCCATTTCCCCGCTTTGTCCCCTCTGCCTGGTACCCCTTTACCTCCAGCAATTTCCCCACCTTTGTTCATGTTTATGGATTATGTATGTAAGTTCTTTGGCTTCTCCATTTTCTATGCTATTCTTAACTTCCCTCTGTCTATTTTTTCCTACCAATTATGCTTCTTAATCTCTAGACCACTTCCCCATTCTCCTCCTTCCATCTCTCAGCTGATAACCCTCCAAATGATCTCCATATTTATGATTCTGTTCCTGTTAATTTTTTTGATTATTTGTTTGTTTTTAGACAGGGGGGAAGGGTGGGAGAAAGAGAGAAAGAGAAACATTAATATGTGGTTGCCTCTCATGGCCACCTACTTGGCCCGGGACCCAGGCATGTGGCCTGACTGGGAATTTGGTTCATAGGCCGTCACGCAATCCACTAGCCAGAGCAGTTCTGTTCCTGTTCTCCTTGTTTGTTTAGTTTTTTTTAATTCAGTTGTGAATTTGTTGCCTTTTTAATGTCCATAGTTTTGATCTTCTTTTTCTTAAATAAGTCCCTTTAACATTTCCTGTAGTAATGGTTTGGTGGTGATGAACTCCTTTAGCTTTACCTTGTCTTGGACACATTTTATTTGCCCTTTAATTCTAAATGATAGCTGTCCTGTTTCAGCACTTTGAATACTTCTTGCCAGTCCCTTCTTGCCTGCAAAGTTTACTTTGAGAAATCAGCTAATAGTCTTATGGGTACTCCTTTGTAGGTAACTCTCTGCTCTTGCTGTTTTTAATATTCTCTTTGTCTTTAATCTTGGGTGATTTAATTATGTTGTGTCTTGGTGTGTTCTTCTTTGGGTCCAACTTGTTTGGGAGTCTCTGTGCTTCTTGGACTTATATGTCTATTTCCTTTGCCAAATTAGGGAAGGTTTTTTTCATTATTTTTTTCAAGTAAGTTTCAGTTTCTTGCTATCCCTCTTCTCCTTCTGGCATCCTTATGATTCAGATGTTGGCACATTTGGAGATGTCCCAGATGTTCCTATCCTCATTTTTTTGAATTCTTGTTTCTTCTTTTTGTTGTGGTTGAATGTTTATCTCTTCCTTATATTCTAGTTCATTGGTTTGAATCTCAGCTTCCTATCCTCTGTTGGTTTCCTGTGGATTATTCTTTATTTCACTTAGTGTAACCTTCATTTCCTCCTTTATTTTTTGCCACACTCAAGATGTTCTCTGAGCATCCTAATGACTGGTGTTTTGAACTCTGCATCTGATAGGTTGGCTGTCTCCATTTTGTTTCGTTCTTTTTCTGGGGTCTTGTTCTGTTCTTTCATTTGGTTCACATTCTTTGTCTCCTTAATTTGTCAGCCTCCCTGTGTTTGTTTCTGTGTATTAGGTAGAACTGCTTTTACTCCCTGTCTTAGTAGCATGGCCCCTGTCAAAAAGACACCTATAAATTGTGTGGGGTTGAGCCTTAGGTAATTGCCAAGGCAGGGACACGCTTTACTGCATTGTGGCTGTGTGGGGACAGTTCAGAGAGAGGACAATTCTGTTGCCTGTCTTCTGACAGTTCACCCATCACTCACCCTGTTTCCAGTCACTTCACCCCCTCCCCATGTGCCACTGGTGCCCTTCCAGTTGCTGCCTCAGTGGTGGATCTTGGAGTGGGTGGGTTTCCATATGTTCTAAGACCATGCTAGCCTTTTAAGTGGCAAAAATGCATCAGTTTCTTTTGCTACCCCAACCCCCACTGGTTTTTACAGCCAGAGATAATGGGGATCTATATTCCTGGTGTGGGAACCCTGGACTGTGCAGCCTGGCATTTGGTTTATGTGCTCGGAAGGTATCCCTCCTGTCCATACCACTGCTACTGCCACTGACTTTCCTTACTACTCCATCTTTTGACCCCTCTCCGCTACTCTGCCGATCAAACCTGTCTGGATGAATGTATCTTCTTTAAGTCCTTTCTTGTTGGACTTCCATGGAGTCCAATTCTCTGACACTTCTGGGTGTTATTAGTTTTGAGATCTGGCTATAACTCTTTCTATGGTTGTGTGAGGATGCCAAGCGTGTCTACCTATGCCTCCATCTTGACCAGAAGACTCTAACATCTTGATTGCAACCTCCTGTGAAACCCACAGTCAGAGCTCCCCACTAAACTACCCCGACTCCTGACTCTCAGGACTCTGTGAGATAATAAATGTTTATAGGTTTAATAAGTTAATTTAAGAGGTAATTTTTTACACAGCAATAGGTACCTAATACAACACTAAGAACCTTTGAACTTTCATTTTCTAAAAAAGAAAAAGCATTTTGTCATTACCACTTCACCAGACAGACACATACACACATGCACAGGCACTCAGACACATCTGTGAATATACAAATGGAAAACATTCTCTAAATATTATTTTTCTACTCCAAGTGCCCTAAGAAAATATTCACCTTCTCTCAATAATGTCCTCTTAGTTATTTTCAATACACATTAACATCTGCTAAGTTTAAGATATCCTAAAACGACTGCATATTTTAAATACAGGAATTAATTTTCCTATTTAAATATTTGTACATTATACCAAAATGAATTTATTCTAATGGTTAACAACTACTTACCAAGAACAATAAGTCTGAACTCTATTACATAAGTATATTATTAAAAAATAATCTATTTTCTCTCTTTCAGACATTAGGTGTTTCCATGACTCAGACTGTTTATGCTACCAACAGAAACTTTCTTATTTTGACTAATATTAGTCTCAGGAACCACAAAGAACTTTGCATCTGTCATTAAACATGTAAGTAAGTTTGCCATCAACACATAATACTTCTTGGCTAATACTTTTATCATAACATATAAACAAATTTATGAGTGGATTGTTTTTCCTGCTTTGGCTGGTTTGCCTGCTTGCCACAAAGAACTCCAAAGTGCAACATCTTGAAGATATTCCTTGTATTTAACACCATAGGAAACCACTTTTGCACTCCTAATTTGTTGTGATTTTTTTTGAAGTGGGGGCACTACAGAGTGGAAAGGCATGCAAAGGCTGTTTGTTTCCCACAAACTGTCCATCTTGCTGTGAATAAATAGAAATTCTCATCACAGGCTTGTGCAGAAATGCACTGATTAGCACTGTGCTGACTGGTTGATCTTAAGCACAGCCAATTATTCTTGCTCCTGCTCTCTGTGTATGTATCAGGTACAGCAGGACTCTGAGGGATGTGCTGTTTAATATCAAAACCCAACAGAGTTGGAGAGTTCCCCTTACTCATTCACTGGTAGGCAAGAAACATTCAACATGGCTAAGCTGTTTGCAAGCCAAGTCAAACATAGCAGCACTCGTGATCGGAGCCTAGCCAAGTGCTCATAGTGGGTGGTCAAGGCACATTTGTCTAATTTAATGGAATGATCACAGAGAGCTTTAAACTAAACTGGAGCTTTAAAAAGTTTCCATTATAAGCTCCAGCTTTTAACACAAAAATATGGTGGCAGATTGTGATCATATTCTCAGAATGTGATTACCAGGGTCTTTCTGGAAACTTCCTGTGGTGTAGACTATAATTAGTATATGTGACCAGTGTGGTCACAATGGCAGTGTTCTAGTTAATGAACTATCCAATATCCTTTCAATTCATCCATTCTTTTTTTCAATTATCCGGAGATATTTATGTTTCTTACCAGTGAGAATTTTGACTGATACAGAGGTCCTTTAAAAAATACATTCCAGAATTTTAAGCTTTCAAGCCACTAAAATAGAGAAAATAAGAATTTATAGAATCAGTGTAGAGCTGGCAAACACATCATGATATTTGAATGTGATGTTTCAGTGTAATGTTATTTTATATGACATTATAATACTAAAAAAGTAAGACATAAAATTCTTAATTAAAAATTGCATTACATTTATGATATTTAGCTTCACAGCAAAGATAACAATTTTTATAATGAAAATAGTGCTCCACAAGCATTTGGAAGAAACTAGTTTATAAAATTCATCCAAAAGTATATTCATAACTACCCCTTCACATGCCACTTATAAACTACCATTTATTTCATATTATCCCCCCATAACTTGCCTCCTTTTATTCCTATGTAATGAAATTGTAATACATTCAACAAGTGTATTAGTTTATGGAATAAACTAGGTTAGGAAAAATAACTTTAAAAGAAAGAGATCCCAAAACAGATCTATAGAGGCAATACAACTTCTATCAAAACTCCACTGGCTTTTTTAAACAGACATTGACAAGCTGATCCTAAAATTCAAAAGAAAGTTCAAGGAACCCAGAATAAGCAAAAAAGTCTTCTAAAAGAGCAAAGTTGGAGGATTTCTACCTCTCAATTTCAAAACTTACTGCAAAGCTACAGTAAATAATACTGTGTGCTACTAAGTATATACATATAGATTAATGAAATAAAATTGATAGTCTAGAAATAAACTCATACATTTACGGTTAATTGATTTCTGCAAGGCAATTCAATCAGAAGAGAACAGGGTTTTTTTTCAACAAATAATACTGAGACAATGCATGGCCACATTCAAAAGAGTGAGTTTGGACATGTATCTCACACCATATGCAAAAATTAACTCCAAATGGATCAAAGATCTAAAAGTAAAAGCTAAAACTGTAAAACTCTTAGAAGAAAACATAAGTATAAATCTTTGTGACCTTGGGTTAAACAATAATATTCTTAGGTATAACACCAAAACCAAAGAAAAAGTAAATAAATTGGATTTCATCAAAACTTTTGTGCTTCAAAGAATGCTATCAAAAAGGTAAAAAGACAACACAGAGAGTGGACATTTAAAAACCTTTGCAAATTATATACACACACACACACACGACAAATTATATACATATGACAATGGTCTGTTACCCAGAACAAGATCTCACCATTCCATGGGTTATTGTCTCATTATCATGTCTGTTTTTAAAAAGCCTTTACATTGCTATCTGTATGTCTCCTGTGTGTGTACCTCTTATTGGTCAGCCTGGGGCTTGAGTGGGATTCTCTTAGTTCAGTTTTCAAAGGCATTGGTATGCTGTTTTGGATCAAGCCAATGCACAACCTCTCAGGGTTGATTTAAAAAGTTCATAATAAATTTATGTGGGTTGATTTTCAAAATCCTTCCTCTTCATGATTTTCCTGCTACTTTCCAGTTTCCTAGAACTTCTTGAGAGCACAGATCCTTTGATCAAAGAGAAAGTTTCCTGCCCCTCTCTGTTTTAGGCATCAGGGGGCCCCTGCTATCACCACCCTTGCTACTAGATAGATGTTCTTCCTGCTCAACAACTGTGAAATAGAGTGCTTCTACATGAGACAGAAACAGATTAACACTTTATTGTTTGCATCAACAAACAATTATCTCATTCAAGGCTCATTCATTTCTTCATCCATAGCAATGATGAGGGAACGTCTAAAAGAAAATCCATATGGAAGTAGGAGAATAGAGGAGATAACTGGACAATCTTCTGTATGATAATTTCCTACCGTTATTTAAATCTACTCACATAACAATTGTCAAAAACATTCCAATTACTTTCCTTTCTTTTTATTTTCTTTTTAGAGACTATTAACCTATATTCAAAAATCCCAAACACTTTATTTGAGACTGTATAACTTGACCCAACATTATAGAAACAACTAAATTTTCACTAATAGCTTTCTTTCCCTTCTATTCAAACTAAGTTGCTGGGGAAATTACTTCTTGTAGGTTTAAAAATAATTGCAAATGTCAACAATTGATGCAGTAACTACCGGAATGATTGTTTGATTTAAATCTAAACTATTTAATTGGCTCTACATGAATCCAGAATAGTAACAATTTTATAAGAACAGAGTTTTTAAAAGATAACATTTCCACACTCTGTTGGTCTAAAAACTGACCAGAAGAACCCTCCAACAAAGGTGTTTCATCCTGCAGCCATATGTCCCTTGCTATAATGAAAAAGGGAGTCTCCATAATATAAACAAAAGGGAAACATGTAATAAAACTTGAGTAATGTATTAAAAAGGAAACTGCCCTTTAGAGATAATGGATCTATTCTCTACTCCATGCATGAATGCAACTCTCATTAACACTAATGGAAGTTACGTATAAGCATCAAGAAAATATAGCTGGTATAATGATTTCCAAAATGGGTAATGGCTTCTAATCTATTCCTGGCATAGTTGTGTCTTTACACAGCCAAACAAAAGTACTCCTGAAATTTGGGGACAGAGATAAGCATTTAAGTAAATTATTTTAAAGTACTAAGAAAGTCTGAGAACACAGTGGTATCTTTGCATTTTTCTTCCCTCTTAAAATACTGCCAATCACTATGATTACTTCTCCCCTGCCATTGTGTGGATTTCAAGAGACTGGTAGCAAAGCATGATATAAGTAAGATAACTTATTACCACAACGCCTGACAGAAAGTTAGTGCTCAGATAAGTTTAGTTGTTTTCCCAATCCCATTTGGACATTCTTTATAGAAAATTGTCATATTAGCTATCAATAATCCAGAAATGTTTTTACTTTGAATTCAAATGTCCCTGATTATAGATTATTTTTTGGTGTTTTGATAGCTTAAGTTAGCTGCCTAAAACCTTTTTTACTATAGGATTTCTTTACTTAGATTGTCAAACATTCAAGCAAATGGAAAACTTTAATTTGCAAATTAGAGATATGGTTTATCTAATTTATTAAAAATAGTAAAGTTAAATATTGACATAACATTCCATTAAACAGCAAAATATATGTTAAAATCAGGGCAGTTTTGTTACCCCTTCACCTAAATATCTTTTATGATTTCTGTCACAGATGTAATGTCAAAGTTAAACATCCGCCCTTACGTTCAGAAACACTCCAAACAGCCTCCCTGTATGACTGGTCTGTGTCCAACTATATAACAGAAAATATCTAATTGTTTTGAATTAAGCTACTTCACAATTAATGATTGTGGTTTTTGTTTAAGTACTGAATTATACATTCCATTTATCCACATCATATATTGGTAACACTAGACATTCCCACTGAAATTAAGTCTCAGAAGCTTCCCAGTCACATTTCTTGCTTCTTGTTCAATAATGGAGGCTGAGATCTCTCTCTACCTTTCTCAGTCTTGATCTCTCTCTCTCTCCCTCTCTCTCTTTCTCTCTCCCCATGTCTCCATTTCCATTCCATCATCTCCCTCTCCATCTCCACTTCCAGCTCCATGATCTCCATCACCACTTCTCTCTCCATTTCCAGCTCTAGCTTTATCTTCATCTCTATCTCACTTTTGCCTTTTGCTTTCCTTCTTGTCAGCTCTATATATGGAGTAAGCATTTCTCTTCCCCTTCTCACATCTAACACAGTGGAACGAGTTAATGTTATTGAAGTCTTCAAGAACAGTGTAGAAGAAAGAAACCAAACTGGCTCAATGCCAACATAAACATCTTCGTATTTTCCATGATAATCACATATATATATATATATATATACTATTGAAATGTTTTGAGGATGACTGAAGCCATGTTTTATGAGACTAAAAAATGAGAAAAGAGGAAAAATGAAGATTCTGATATAAAGACTGTAAAAGCAGAGATCAATCAAGTAGTGGAGAGCTGGCAAGAATAGAGCTAGCATGATCAAAAATCTCTTATGTGCCTGGCACTTTAGATATTAAGTATTACTGACATATATTAAATATTATCCAAAGAGACTAAATCTCAGAGATTTAGTAAATTTCCCTCAAGACATACATGTTGCAAATTATATGTATCTCCAAAGCTTCTGAACTTTCCACAGCTAGATAAGGCTACCTCATTAATAAAATTGTATTTTATTTAACCAATAATCCGTGTCCCTTGACTTAGACCATCAAATTAAATGATCCAGGCCATCAAATTAAAAAGCTTTTGGTCTCCTACAAAATTCCCACTTATCTGAACCCCAAGCCACATAATCTACACACTAGAAAACAACAGTCTAATTTTCAGAGGTCTATAATGGCCAAATTATTTCATATTTTTATTGAGTGTATATTACTCTTAATCCCAAATATATCTTTTCAAGGACATGGTTTTCCATTCTGATTCATAAGACCACTACTTGTTTTCTAATTTCTTCATGTAAAATGACGATAACCTGCCCTCCACTTGCACACAATTGTTGAAGGATAAAATTTATGCAAAATTATCTTGTTCATTAGGGTGAGCTATTTTGTAACTTTTCAGTTCCATGACCTAAAATAATGTTTTTGTGCAAAATGGTTCTAAATAAATATTGAATGAATGACCTTTGATTTCTTAATTCCAAATATAGCTCCAAAGAATAAATACCATATAAACCATTAACTATTTAGGAGGGAGGGGAGGGACCTCCATATGTACATTCATAATTAAATGTGGTAATTGTCTCCTGTCAGTTTAGCTCTTAGGCCAGCTGGAGGAACCACTAGGGAAGAGAAGGAAAATGTCCCTCTCCCCTAAACATGATTACGTTATCCATACCATTTAAAAAGTTCCTTTTTAGAGTTCTAAAAACAATGTGCTTTAGGACAGGTAACTAACATTCCCTCTACCATTTTCTTCATTTACATTTGTTAATTTTGCATTTAAACAGGCAATGTGGCATAACAGAAAGAGCATGGGAAATCCCAAATAATACTTGTTCAAATCTATAAAAATACTTGTTATAATGTTTTTGATCTTTATGAAAGATTAAATAACTCATTCTGTTCCAGTCCTCACAGCTGGAAAATTTGGAGCTGAATGTTTACCCCACTGTACCTGTTACATATTATGCACAAAATAAATTATTGTTACCTTATTATCATCACCATCAATAGTATTCAAGTCAATAAAAGGAAGTTTAAAAGAATACCTTCACAATCTAACATTTATGTGCACATTTTACAGATATGTGTTTTTTAGTTTGTGAATAATACCTGCTTATTTATGAGCCTTAAATTAATTAGAATACACAAAGTGACTGCAGGGAACAAAAAGTATTTCCTGGCACTAATGCCTCACAAAATAGGGAATGACTCTGATATCATCCATTATAGTGTATGAGTTCTATCAGCATGGCACTACACTATTTTTCTGCAAAATCTAAATTTATATACCCAAGTGATACATTTTGTACCCTCTGAAGCTAAATTAACCAAAATGTTTTCACTTTTTTCCTTGCTTGCTTTCTTTTCTTTTTTGTCTTCATTTCCAAAATTTAAAATTCATTCAACATTCTAAAAATTAGAACAATTTGTTGACTTTATCCCTTTATCATTTTTTTTCTTTTTCCATCTCTTTTTCAAAAACTTTTGAGTCCCTTTATTTCCAAAAAAGTCTCAAAAACTCATTTACTCTACATAAGAATTACAGTATTGTTTGTGGGAAGAAGATAGGTGTTATTTTATGTAAATTTAAAATTAAAGCACTAAATCATCAAACAAGTACTCTCAAGTATAAAAATTTGCCCCCCCCAATCTGAACAACTCATGAGTGACCTCTTTGCTCAATTTTCATAGCTTCACCTTTACAAAGACCCAACATACTGACTCAAAACTTAAGTAAACATTTAACTGTCAGAAGAAAAATAGAATCACCAAACACACAGGAAATCAGATACATAACTTTTAAATCACAAATTATGAGTTTATCCCAGACTTCTTATCAAGGTAGAACATTGGATACCTTTGTGTCTGATTGAATAGTAAGTAGAAAGACCCTAAAGACTATCTTGTGGAAAGATCAACCACAACCATATATAACCATATTTATGTCCCCTTCCCAACATTTTCTCTTTGGTTATAGTATACCAATCTCTTCTAATAATGAGGAAAGCATTAGCTATGTCTGCTTAAGAGTCAGAATGAAAAATACTCATTTTTCCATCTTGGTCCATAATTCTTAATGTTTTACACTTTCATTTTACTGATTCAAACAACGTTCCCTTCAACACGTTAGCCGAGCAGTTTTCAACTAATGTGCTGCAAGAATTTTCAAAATACCTGACCATTTATTCAGGAGACACTGACCTCTCTTCCCTTAGATTGTCAAAGATAAAAATGACAACAGCCAATACATCAAGAGCCATGGAGTGTGAATGCCTTGTCTTGAAACATAAATATATGGCTCATATGATAAAGTTGCATCTTATTTGTTATGCTGCATAATAAGGTTGCATGTCATTGGTTAATTCTTGGTAGCAGAAATCCTTACATACAAGTATAGGCACCTGATTTTTCAAAAATTTACTTTGAAGTAAAAAAATAGGTAACTACTATATGTTTGTAAATCAATAAAAATTATAATTATTTTTGTCAGATTGGCAGAAAACATTTTTTTAGTGTGCCACAGAATTTTAGTAATCAGTTTATGTGTGCCATGAGATGAGAAAGGTTGAAATTGCTGCTTTAGCCCTGTGTCTCCCCATCTTTGATTAGTGTACTGGAACTCCGAGTACATCTTACAGAACTGCCTCCTAGTCCACTCTGAACCCACCTTGTACTGAGCTGTTTCTTTTCTGATCTGAACAGCTAAATGTTGAATTTGATGGATTAAAGCAATGCTTTTTTTTTATTAAAAACACATACTGAGAAAAATAAACTTAAGAAAGAATAAAGATTGACTCTGAAAATTGGAACACATAAGCTCAAAACACAAGAGTGGAGTTACATTAAAATAAGTATAATGTAAAAGTCAAATTTAAATACATGTAGAAAGTATATGAAATTATGTGTATTTTACATCAAGAACAGACAATATTATTTTCCTCAAAATTCTTAAGTTTCATTAATGAAATAATATACTGTTTAAAATTTGTGGAAAACCACTGTAAAAACCAACTAGTGTTACTATGGCAACAGAAAACCATTTAAGTAGTCTTAGGCTATAAAAAGTGAAAATGGATTCCTGCTCCATGAGAAAGAATATTAAGAGGGGTATGAGACATAGTAGTTACACTTTTGACTTTGTAAGTATTCTAATAATATTTAAAAGCACCTTTCTTATGGAAACATTATGGAGTCTTTGGAATTCACTTTTTTAATGAAGAAATAGCTCTAATTCTGAGAACAAAATTGATGTTTTTGGGGACAAAGGTGATAGATCAAACAAATGTATTTCATTTTTGCCTCATTGAACATATATTTATTAGATTTCTATGTTTTAGCACTGTGACAGGTACAGCTGATAAAAAGTGAACAAAACAACACAATCCCTATTATCATGGAAAGAAAAATGAAGTAGGAAAAAGGACACAAGTCACTTATTCACATATATAATTATATGTTACCATAAGATCTTTGCATATGGTGTTCTTGTTGGTAGAATGAAGTATAGGAGAAGAATTCCTGACATAGGAAGGATATGCATATATTGTAAATTCTAGAAACTATCTAAAAAATCCAGTAGAGGGCTACACATACAGGATCTTGCAGGTCAGCGAAGACTTTGGTCTTTAGTCTAAATGCAACAGAAACTGTAGAAGATGTAATTAGAGAAATTGAATGCTCATTTTTCATTTCCTAGAAAATTACATTTCAGCACATGTTGCTCAGATGTGTTGTGAAAACAAACATCAAAAGCTAATAAAACAACAAAAAGTTTGTAAATGAATGGCTGCTGATCAGTTGCACCTCAGTTTTGGTTGGCAGGATATACTTCTGCTCCCCAGGATTTCTTCCATTTTCAGATCAGGTTGAAGGAGCAGCTCCTATCTGGGCTGTGCTCTTCTCTCGGCACATCAAAAATAGCTCCCAGCAGTTCCATCCCAGTCCGGCTGTGTGCGGGAGGCAAGCAGTCGATGTCTCTCTCTCTTTCTGTCTCTCACTCTCTCTCTCCTCCTGTCTCTCTAAAATCTATAAAAAGCATGTCCTTGGGTGAGGATTCAAAAAAAAAAAAAAAACCTCCCAGCAACCCATAATGTTCTTAAAGTCTCTGGTAAAATTGAAACAAGATCATTTTGGCTCCAATTCTGTTGGCTCCCACAAGTCACACAGCCAAGAGGGGTCAAGTTTCAGAAAGTGTATTTAAACCAAATGAGATGAGCAGCAAGGAGATGAGAAGGGCAATATATAGTCCTTCATTAGAGAAGGAAGAAAATGGTTAGGAACAACAAAATAATCTACCACAGAGAATTTTCTAATTTACCTATGTTTAAATATACTTCTATGACTCTAATAAATAAAAGCATTAGCTTATAAAGCAAGTTTATATCATTCTTCAAATCACCTTGCTTGTTACTTAGATATGAGGATACAGGTGGTAGATTTATCATGAATTAAATATTTAGAAGAGGTATTCAAGTATGACTACTTCAAGCAATAATTTAAAGGTATATTACAACTCATAAATATGCATCCTTCAGTAAAAAGAACAAAATTAAAAAACATCTCAGTGAATAGATTTCAAAGCTTGCATTTGTGATTAATATGTATTTATAATTTTATTTCATCTCCATCAAACAATTTAGTTTTAAATAATTATGACCAGAATATTACAGCTCATCTCTACTTTTTTCCCCCACACAAAAAAAATATGCAAAGCATTACATCATGTAAATAAGCATTAAAATAGCCAGCCACTTCTAATGAAATAAATGTAGTAAATTTATAAACATAGTGAGAATAATTGTTTGGCACTTAAATGTGAATCATATTTTATTTGATAATTAATAGTTTAACTTCATCAAAGATAATAAAAGTCTGTACACTGACTAAGGTAATTAATAACTTCTTGTTACAGTAAAACAGCCAGTCAAAGCACCAGGGAGCCTCCCCAATAGGCCAAGATGATGGCCGTGGGAAGTTGTTATACCGTGTGTGAAAAGCTAGCAAGAAAATTGTATAGCGAATGGTCCTTTTTCTGATCCAGTACCTGATTGTGGGTGGGGCCAGGTGGAGGCAGGCACTTGCTCCGTAGAAGTCAATGGCAGAGGGGGAGGTTGTTAGTGTGGCCTGCGGAAGAAGGGATTGGTTGGGAGAGGAACCCATCTGAAGTGCACAGAAGTTTGGGGAGTCAACTGGTTATTTTGAGAAAGCACCCAGTACATACTACACCCAAGCTAATGTGATCCCAGTGGAACAGAGGAGCTCGTTTGTACGTGGCCTGGACTCTCACTGTGCACTCACCTGTTCTCTACATGGGCCATGAAGCCTTAGCGGCCTTGTGGTCCATGGCCTGGGGCGGAGTGTTGGCTCTCTTTCTCCCACCCACCTCGCTAGGGCGTTTGCACGCTGTCTCCAGGAAGTACACAGCCTTGCAGCCCTAGTAGCTGAATGACCCATGGCTATGATGGATCCACATGCAGGATCCAGGAAGGACCCTGTAATGGGCAGCAGCTGGGTACAAGCTTAACTACGTGGAGGGGGACCAATATTGCTTAGAATGTCTGTGGATTCCAAAGGCGTATAGTTTAAAATGGAGCAGGAACTCTGGACACTATCTTTTGTCTTGGCCCTGTCGAGGTCATAGTTGGACTTTTTCATAGCAGAAAGAGGAGATGGTTGCTGAGATGGGAGTCCACCATTCTCCCAGATCTCACAACGCTTGAATAAAACCTCTTCTCTTTTGCACAAGTATCTGCCTCACAAGTTTGTCTTTTGTGTCGACAGGAAGCCGAACCTCCAACTTTTTGTATGGTTACATTCAGACTTTGTACTTTTTAATGGTGAGGGAATTTCTAAACCCATATACAATTATCCCTAGCCATTGAAAAATTTGCCTAGTGATTTGTCCCATCCTCCTGGGAATTTTACCAGTCTGTCTAAAAATTTGCAGACATCTATCTTCCTTGGTCAAAGTGCCCCAAGTACAGAAATTTTAATATTTTTGAAAACACATCTTAACCATACTAATAAATTCTAATTTGTGTAAGTTTTATTCTATGACAGTTTATTTTCATTTAGTATGCCCTTTTAAAAATAACCCATTTGTAATGTAGAAATTTCTATTACTGTATCCATATTAGTACGGATTTAGCTATTTGCAACCATACCTATTTATTGCCTTGCATTTTCCTTGGGTCAGGAGTCTGAGTACTATGGGTAAGCTAGCACCTGTGGCCTGAGTCTCACTAAGCCAAAATCAAGGTGGCAGCCAGGACTGAAATCTCATCTCAGACACAGGTTTATCCCAATTGCTCTCATTGGCAGAATAATCGCTTGAGGCTACAGGGACATTTTCTTGCTAGCTTAGGTCAGAAAGCTCTACAGTACCAGAGGCCACTCAAGGCTGCCTAACACTCCTACCTCCTAGGCAGACACAATATTCTAGTTTGCTTCTTCAAGGACAGGAGGGTAATCTACTATTTGACTCTGACTTCTTTTAAGGGTTCAACTGATTATATCAGGCTCGCTCAGGAAACTCTCTCTTTGATTAGTTCAAAGTCAACTGATTAGAAACCTCATTTCTATCTGCAGAATCTCTTTTGCCACGTAAGTTCCCATAATTGTAGCAGTGATATCCCATCGCATTCAGGGGTCCTACCCTCACTCAAGGGGAACTCTGCCTATCACATACAGTTTTTTGCTTTTGTTTTTGTTTTTGCTACAGGTCCTGCTAACTCACTAAACACTCTAAAAGCACAGAAATACAAATTCAATTCAACACAATTAATGATAAGTGCAATTTGACAAATGATATGTATGAAGGATCCTTGAGGGAAAGAATTCACAATATATACCACGTTGAAAGACCATCTATTAAACAATGAAAAACTCACTTCAGATAAGCATATTTAAACTTAAAACCATTTTACAATGAACAGTGAATGAAACAAAGAGGTCCAAAAGGGAACTAACTAATATTGGCTCTTTAATCATTCCACTCTTACAAATTGCTCCCATTCAATCTTGTCCTTTCACTTTACTGCCTTTCTTTGAGATAATTCTGCCTCAACACCAACGCAGCAAATCTCTACAAGCAACCCCAAAATACATGGAATCGGTAAAAGCCATCATCCCCAAATACTCAAGATTCCTGAAAATTGTGGGCTAGATTTTCAGTAAAAAAGCAAATGAATCAATAAGAGAGAAAGAGAGTATTGGTTGGAAATCCTAATCTTATTCCAACCAATGTAAATCCTTAAATTTCTGTTTTAATCTGAATCCTTGGCAAATTCCAAAGTTATATTTATTTCCTTTTGTTTAAAATTTTTAGGGTAGCCTTATGCATTAAAATATATGTATATAAAGGAACCAATTTTTTCTTTCATTATGAGTTTGCAACAAACTGAATACCTGAGCATGAAAACTGATACATGTTAAATGATGAAGGGAACCATTACTTTTAATATAAATAGAAAATTCTAAGTCTCATAAGTAATAAAAATCTAGACAGCCAGAGTTTCCTATTACGACTAAACAATCATCTAATTTCAGCATGGTATAAAATACAGTATAAATATTTAATTGTTTATCAAAACTATTCAAGAGAGAGATGGGCTTTTAGGTGTATTCTGCAGGCAGGCATAAAGAAGTGCTGAATTATCCAGTTCACTTAGAACTTGAAAGCTGCACACTTTGAAATTCACTTCCCAGTTTGGATTGCCATTTACCTTATTTTTAGTTTTATTGTTTATAAACTACTTTCATTTTTATATATTTTATCTTAACATGAAATATATGAATCAGATTTTAAAATATGGAGACAAAAGGTATAAACTATAGTTTTATGAAGGTGATTAAGATGATGTCGGACATATAAGAATCAAGAAATTAATCAAAAGATAACAAAAATATAAGAACATTCTTCCCTCCACAGTGGCAAAAAATATGAAAAATGGTTGGCAAAATTCACTTAAATCTCACTGTAATGCTTTAATCCTGAGAACTCACAGAAAAAGTTCACTTCGCAGTTTACCAAAGAAGTTTGGAAGGTGAATGAAGTAACAGAATCTGAATTCTAAGATGATCTTTTGCTCTGATCCCTCCAGGCCTGTGTTACAGAAAGATTTCACAGTATCCATTCAGTCAACAAAATGAGTAGGTACTTCAAGATTCGGGAATTCATGCATACTGTTAAAAATATTTCACCAACTCTTTGTACAAGTGATTTAAACTTATTTTAGTGCTTACAATAAAAATAAAAATTGACAGAACAAAAATCAAAACATCTTTTTAAACTTTTTTAAAATTTTCCTAATTTACTTCAGGAATGTTGACTCTTTTCAGTGTTTAGTTCCAGAAATTGTAACACAGAGACAGATTCTGGTAACCACCACAGCAATCGGGACCCAGAATAGTTCCGTGACCCTCCAACATCCCCTCAGAGCTGCCCTTTGCAGTGGCAGCTGTCCCAACCTTTGGCAAATACTGAGTTGTTCTCCTTACTACATCTTTGCCTTTTCCAGAATATCACAAAATGAAATATACAATATGTAACCTTTACCTGTGAAACATTGTATGTCAGTAAGACAAGAGTAACCAAAAACAAAAACAAACAAACAAAATACCCTTAATATAATCAAGCAGAATTAATTAAAGTAGCTTTGTGGAAATACAGCTTAGATGCCTGTCCACAGGCTTGGAACGGAAGATAAAACTAATTCTATAATACATGAAGTCAGAATGAAAGAATAGAAGTGGTGCCTCGGTCACCAGGGTAAGACAGGAAAATGCAAAGCTGTTCCCAAATTCACCTCTCACTAGTGTTTATCTTCGGTATATGTTCTACAACTTTAGAATTTATTTTGAACTGGCTATACCCCTTCCCCCTCTGGCATATGGGGCTACACTCCATCCACATGTTAAGGTCAATTAATTTGTGAAAGAGCTCCAACAGCTTTGAGCAAAAGCTCCTTTCCATTTATTAAGGCATCAGAGAGCTGACATATGTTAATTGCTAATCCATTTCTCACTTAGAACAGTGAAACAACAAAAAGCATAATGCACACAGTATATTAAGTTATAGTTCTTTTTGAATATAAATGGATATTTCTATAACAATGAAGATAAGCTTTTCTCTAAGAATTTATCTCTTATTTGAAAACTTGTTTGCTCTAGCCCAGTTGTTTTTTAAATATATGGACAGAAGAAAAAAAGATTTTCAAATAGTTTTTGATTCATCTTTACAAATGGACTAAAAATCATGGCTATAATCATTTATAATGAAGAACCACTCCATAAAATAGTTTATGATGAAAAATCCATAACTTTATATTCATTAAGAGATTGTCTTGTTAGCCAGGCTGTTCAGATAGTAAAGTAAAGGAGTAGACAAACTAAATAAAGTCATTGCAATCTCTTGGCACTGTCACATCTAGAAGGTGATAAAGAAGGTTTCATAGTCTCATTTGAATTTATGTCATTTCATTGGTTGGATGGTTTGAATGACCACTTTGAATCTCTAACCATAAGAAAGGTTAATGAGAAAACTTCCAAAGTGTTTGATAGAGATAAGATTACACATGTATTTTTTAAAAATCAGGGACTGGAAAAAGGAATCAAAATTTCAATTCATACTTCCTATTATCTGTCAGTTTGTCTTTTCTAATATAATAACATAAAACTTTAAAATTTATTGGTTAGTCATCATAGTATTTACAAATTGGTGAGTATATGCTGATTTGCATATACTTCAATATCCTGGGAGGTTGCAAAGTATTAACAATGAAAATTGCTCTCATATATAATAGCAAAGCCTTGTCCTGAAGTATTGTATTTTGATCCCTGCAGATTAGAGAGCTGTCACACAAACTTTCAAAGGCTAAAATCTGGCCCACAATCTGCAAGGCCTTGGAACATAGCTATTTCCCAAATAAATCTCAAAATAATATTTTTATTTTGTTCTTGTGTGCTACATACTCATGCTACAGCTGGTCCATTTCTCCACTGAGGACAATTAGACAATTCAAGTATTTTGCTCTATTGGATCTTTTATTTTGTAAGCTACTTAAGAAGTCATTGGCCTTGATTAACAACAATAAACATTTACTGAGCTGCAGCTGTGTGTCAGGTACTTTATTAGTCACACTTTTAAAAGAAGAGAGTCACTCCAAAGCAAGCGTACACAGTTAGATTCCCTACCTACAAGTCCTCTGAAGGCTTATCTATCCAACCACTTGGAACGTTCATTCACATGAAACAGAATCTGTGCCGGCTCAGTTGATGAATTCTGTGCTCCTGAAAATAGGATATAGAACAATCAGCATCGCATCTACAGAGCAATCAATGATTAGTAAAATAGGTGTGCAATCAAAAAGAGGTCAGGAATAAAAGTGCTCTGGCTAGGAGCTTACAGGTCAGAAAGGTAACATTGGAGTGAAACGGGAATATAATAAAGGAGGAGAGGATTTGGTCTGGTATGGAAAAAAGAAGGATCGACCCCATGCAAAAGCATGAAGTGGTGCATATTTAGTGTCTGCCACTCCACATCACAGTTTCTCTGGCTCCATGGAAAAATAGTTCTTCCTTACTTCATACAACTAGTGTTTCTCTATGCACCGACCAGGAAAATGTGGACTTGAAAAGAATATAGCTTCCTTCACTTTACGGTATAAAATAAAAATCTTCAAATTTTACCCTATTTGTCCAGCGAATGATGGAGAAGAATCAATGCATTATGTAAACAGCACCCTCTGATCCTGCGACCTCAGATCTGACTGCTCTTGTCTTCAAGAGAGAGAGTAGTTCACCTAACTCTGGGTATCCTGAGAGGAAATCCTCGGGGAAACTAGGAATCCTGGGAAGGAAAAATAAACAAGAGCCAGGGGAAAATAGGAGTGAGCAAAATTTTAGACCTTTAATTATTCTTCTCTGATGATTTCAATTTTATCCCTGACTTATTTTTTGGTTTCTGCTAACCAAAGCTAACTTTGCATCAAGTCCCTGTAAGCTCATAAAAGCAAATCAGAGATGACAGCTAAGCAATGATGCTGGTCCTGCATTGCTCTCCAAGCCCACCTGCTAGCCCACTATGGGCTCCTGGTTCACATTCTTTTTTTTCAAACTTTATTTTTTTATTTTTTATTTTTAAATATTTCATTGTTATGTTGTGACGGTCATCCCAATTTTTCTCCCTTTTGCCCCCTTCCAGCCAGCCAACCATCTCCCTCAGGCAATCCCCACACCATTGCCCATGTTTATGGTGATATGTATAAGTTCTTTAGCTAAACCCTTCACCTTCTTTCAGCCTGTCCCCACCTCCCCCTTCTGTTATAATATACTCCTTCTGCCTTCATCGGTCTTGCTCTGCTTTGCTGATAGACTCCAGCATTGTGGACGCTAGTGACCCTCTACTATTTTTGGAGTTATCGTGGACAGAAAAGGGTTAACTCAGTGGGCCTAAGTTACTCAAAACCTGAACATTTCAACGGAAGGGCTGTTTTCAAGACAGACCCTGGGCTGACTCCTATAAAATGATGTCCCACAAATCCATGCTTCCCACCCAACTTCGTATCTTTCTTTAATAATGAAAGCTTCCTGTTGTACAAGAGCATGCTGCCATGCCTCTGTGTCTCAGAAAAGGCTGTGTTTGCCTGTGTTTGCTTCCTCCTCTTCTTTATCTTTTGAAATTTTATTTATCTTTCAAAATTCACTTCAAGTATAACCTTTTTGAAGGCACTGGTCATAATTCACCAGTCAGAATTATTTGTTCATTTTAGTTCAGTTTACACTTTCAACATGAATTCACTATCCTAGAGTCAGTTGTGTGTATCTGTGCTCTCCATTAGTAGATTGAAGAGCAGGGAAAAAATGTTTTAATTATTTTTATATCCTCTTATTTGTGGTAGTGCCCATAAGTAGCTGGGATTGTGGCCCCTACCATAATTTCTCACTGTTCCCCATCTGTACCCTATCAATTTATAATCTAAAAAGCAAAAATGTTATGCAAAAACAGTATCAATACAAGGCTTCTAACCTCACCTGATTTTGACCAGACTGCAGCCAGTAAGCACTACCCACAAGGATATTCTGGAATTACTTCTAATTCTAGTGCTTTATGAGCATAATAAACAGTAAATATTTGAAAAGAATTTGATTGAAGCAAAAAGCTATCCAGTTTCCCTTAAAATATTCTCATTGACCCACAACTAATCCTCCTACTGGTTAGATGACAAGTTGTTGCAAATAAAGGTTTTGAGGAACAAGCATTTATTCAAGATGGTAGGTTGAGACTATAAGTAACCAGAGAAGTAGGTTTAATTTGGATATATTATATAAAATACAAATTATTTTACATGCATGTCTAAAGAGCAGAAAGAATCATTTTTCAGGAATAAATAGAATGCATATCATACACAAAGATATGACAGAGGTCACTTTTTTAAAAACAGCGCATTTGTAATCAGCAAAATTAGTTCTGTGGCTATAGTGAATCACAACTAGATTTGTCAGCTGCGCTCCAGCCACAGAATCTGTGTCTCTCACACCTGTGTGAGAGAGGGAAGCAGCACAGCCTCATTTCCAAGGCCTCCGTTGAGACCACAGTGTCAGCAGGAAAATGATAAACTTTATCTGGTAAATGAGTTCCTCTTGTGTTAAACATAAAATTATTGATAGTGTGTTTTCTAATAAATTTCAGATTTTAGCCAAAGCCTGAAAGGGAACATGTAATGTGACAGAAAAGTTCTCCCTGCATACCAGCATGCATCTAGCTGTCTAAATTAATCTCACTAGGCTAACATACATCACACAGTTACAGATTCTCATAACATAAATATTCAAGTATAAAACAAAAATTATCACATCACAATTTTTAATTTAATTATTTAAATCATCTATTTTTTCCTTTTTATGTTTTTTTCCAAAAGCTGAAATTTTTCCCCATGACATAGAAAAAATATTTTAATAAATATACAATAGAGATTTTATTTTACAGGGTCTGGCAGAAGAAATGCCTGCTTCAGTGTAGTTGGTAGGGTAATAATATGGGTATAATAATTTATACTTTTAATTTGAACATTTTACCTAAAATGTCATATGGTATGCTTGAGTGTGATATTATTATGTTACAGAATTACATACTTATGATTGTGTAACAAAAGATTTTGTAATAAAAAATGGGTATTATTTATGCTAGTCCCTGTATTTTTTACTTTTAGGTTCAGTCCTAGAATTGAAGACCTTTTTTGTGTGTATTACACAGTTTTTTATCTTTTATGAATTCCAGTTAATAAAAATTAAGCAATAATAATATTTCATTTTAAGCATGTAGATGCAAAATATGGCATTGAAGGTCTTGAAAGAGCACGCCTACTATACCTTCCTAGCTAAACTTATCTCTGTTGCACAATAACAGGGTGATTCAGTTATGTTGACCTTCTCAGATTACTGAATAGTCCAATTAAAATGTCTTTTGTATATACTCTAATGAAAATCAGCATATTAAAATGGCTCAGACATGCAAATATCTGAGTTGAAAGAGCGGACCAATCACTTAGTGGCTATGTAACCATGGCAATCTACTCAACCCTCTTTGTGCCTACTTTTCCTCTCCTATGATTTGGTGATAATAATAGTACTTAGCTCACATAGTTTTTATGAACATGAAATTAGTTAATTTATGAAAAGTGCTAGACAACTTGCAAGTGCTCAATAATTGTTAATTAGTGTTTTAGTCCTCACTTTGTCACTAAATAATGGAACATCAGGCACGTCATTTATTCTCTTTTGTCAAATGAAGATAACAGCACTATCCTTAACTTGTTGCTGTGGTTGTCATCAGTGCAAAGTTTAAACATTTTAGTAATTTACATGTTAAATTAAGAGGATCTTTTTAATATAAGAGATCAGTTTTAAAGGAGATGGAGTAAATAGAGTTAAAAATGTGTTAAAAGTGGGTGTAATGGTAAATGGAAAATCTGGAAAGTGAAAAACAAGAGAGAGAGAGAAGACGGCAAACCAAAACATTGTCTATTCCTGAGCCAGGAATTCTACAAACACTGAACACAATGTGTGGATTGTACAGATCAAAACCAATGTTAATAAGAAACAGAAACCTGGAAAATGTAACAAACTTGTGATAGAGCAATTGTTTCAGAAAATGCAACATGGTAAGTACTCAATAAATATTCATTATTATGAATATACATGTATATCTTCAGATCTTACAATGTACGTGTATTTTTACCTACAATTTACTAATTCGAAAACAGAAGTTCAGAATATTTAAACAAATTACCCAAGTTTCACAGCAGAACCAAAACAGTGTTATAGTTGGGCTTCAAACTCAAGTCCTCTGCCAATAAACTTGTATTTTTTCTGAGATAATAAACTGCCCCTCGGTTCCATGAAATCACATCACATAAGTGTGTCAGAGGCAATGGTAGAAACCCAGGCTGAACTAGCCCACACATCTTGTCAAACAATTTAGAAAGACTATGTTTTTTTTTCCATTAAAAAAGAAGTTGAACATATGGTTTGAGGGGTCAAATTTAAGTAGTAATGCTTTCATCAATATCCTAAAAGAAGAAGGTGAATAAAAAATTGTCACTAGAAAAACATTAACAATGTAAGAGTAAGAAGAATTGACATAATCTCGTATAGGTTTGTATAAGGTCAACTATGTATACTCTATTTTATATTGTACTCTGTTGTATACATCAAACTGTATAGGGAAATTTAGTGATAGTTTTAACCTCTCATATTGGCTTGAGAACCCAACATCGCACTTCCCATCTACTAGGGAGAAACAAAGTTAGTGTGTTCTCCTTCAATGACACTCTGCTTCTTATATTCCCTGTATTTGTGAAAGTGTGCTAACTGCTATAGTCCACAAACGTCAAAATTTCAGTAGCTTACCACAGTAAACATTTATTTCTCATTTAAAATGCCTCTGATGAGTTTTCTTAAATAGTGGGTGGTTATCATTCAAGCTTTGATCCAGGGACCTAGACCTCTTCCTTATTGTGAATATGATCTTTCATCCTTATCACTTGGCTCCTGAGGTCTATGGACCATCTGCAACAAGATGAACGACAGGAAAAATATAGGAGGTTTTATGAACCTCCTTCTAGAGGGCAGGCCTCTTGTAATACAGGCTTCCTCCACTAAGCAAATGTTCTAGGAATCCATCCCTATCAGCATACCAGTTGGCATTATTGTGAAAGATTGCACTGGGCTCCGGTGAATTTTTTTGAAAACTCTTTCAACGCATTTGCCCATCTCATGAAGGGTGATTTATGAGCACACCTGCCCACACCACTTGAGTTTTCAGCAGTCTTTGAAGAAAAACAGCATGACCCTCGTGTCCCACCCTCCCTATTCACCTTATCTCACCCTGAGCAACTTTCTTGTTTGTTTGTTCCCCTGGATGAAAAAAATCCTCAAAGGAAAACATTTGCCAATGTGAAAGAGATGAAACAAAAAACAGTGAGCAGAAGCCCTAAAAAGTATCAAAATCGAAGAATTCAAAAACTGTTTTGAGCAGTGGAAAAAATGTCTTGATAGATATAGTGCATCAGATGGAGAATACTTTGAAGGTGACTGAAGTTTAAACATGGAAGAATAAATAAACATTTTTAATAAATAAATTCTGTTTTACATGTATCCACACTCATACATTGTACATTATACATGTTATAATGTCTATACAAAACATCCTTTTGGATAGAACTCAGTATATATATATGGGACCCATATATATATATAAGGGATGGTGAGAAAAGCAGCCCAGCTCTGAGCACAGGAAGATCTGGGAGCAAGCTCTCGGGCCGGACACAAAGTCTCTCTGTCTTAAGATAATGTCTCATTCTAGAGTTTCGCTTGTCAATGTTCTGAGGACAATTCCAAACCTTCTTAGGAAGGTTTTCCTAAGAAGCTTTCTGGGTTTTGCCAACACAAGTGATTTCTGCCTTATGTGAACCATTAAGCAAATTTGTGGGTAGTTGGGTTTGTTTTATTTTTACATCGCTCTTAAGGAATTTACCCTAAAGACAAAATAAAGAGATTAAGGATGTAATTCAGGAACCAACATCACAAACTCAAATTCCAACAGGTTTACTCATTAACTCATGACATTGGAATTTTGCTGTAACGCTCTGTGACTTAGTTTCCTTACCTATTAAACGATAGTTACTTCAAAGTTTGGTGAGATATACAGATATATCTTAAAAGGTTGCCTGGAACATGTGAGTACTCAATAAATGTTATGTTATCTTAAATCTGCCATTTATTATCCATTTATTTATCTCACCACCATTACTAAACCATAAACCTCCTGAGGGCCATTATCATGGCTTACTCACTTTGGGATTTTTTATTATTGTTTCTCTAATACCTTAAGGATATTAGGCAATCAAATATTTATTGAATCAAGCAAATAAATTTTTCTTAGTATTTTAATAAAAAGTGTATATGCACTGCCATTTTACATGATGAAAAAGATAAAAGTAATGAGAACAAAATACATAATGATGCTTCACATTGAGTTGTAAAATATTAAAATATATTTATAATTTTCCCTATTACTTCACACAACTTAGTATATAAATGTCTGTATAAACGTTTAAGGTGGTATTTATGATTGTGTTTCACTCTGTGTGCTCTTTATATTAGTGCAAACTTTTGAACAGCAACCAAAAATCATGACCACATGATGTCTTTTCTGCGGCCAGGATGGAATGAATTGGTCTCCGTCCAATTCCTAGTGGACAAGTGTCTAAATCAAAAAACACCACCGCAATTAGCATTACTTTAGTTAATAGTTTTAACCACTGAGGTCAAGGATAAAATGAATAATAAAATTTGAACTAACCTTGCAATGCAAGTTGTAACTCCTTCCAAAATAATTGCTGGGTAAGCTTAAAGGAATATCTGCTAACTAGTTAATTTACAGAATAAAAAAGAAAGGAACTCTAATTAGGCTGACTAGGAAATTATGTAGTTTTATGAAAACTAATTTTCTATAATAATCATTTCTTTTTACAAATAGCCTTTAAAAGTTTTCTTCAAGAAAAATTAAATTTCTGTTTGGGTACTGAAACTATCAGGGGGGTTATTTCATAAAGTAACTGATTAACCACTATGCTGTACACCTGATACTAATATCAAATAATACTGAATATAAACTCTAATTGAAAAAGTTTTAAGAAAATTAATTTTAAATCTTTAATTTAAAATCTATTTGAAATAATTAAAGTTCTACCCAATCTAACAAGAATTCTCAACTTATCACTAATTTTGGAAATAAAGTTAAGAATTTAAATACAGGTATATTTATTTCATTCTCAAGTCACCATGTAGTAAACTTACTGGTAAGTTTCTTAAAAAGTAGGAGAAACATAAATATGCCCTGGGATCTTTACAGAAAAATAGAAGAAACTAAATCTCTGGATCCAAAGAACTTTATCAAAGGAATTCAAAGCAGAAAAGATAAATATTTTTCTAGTAGCAAAAAGGTAAAACCTGAATATTCTCACCTTCACAAAATGAGATTATATGTTAAGAGCCCAGACATTTCATTTTTACATATGAGATAACTAGGATTCTCATAAATTGAGTTGATTTACCCAGAGATACACATTGATCTCCATTCTTTGTGCAGTACTTACATGGATGACTTTTAGTACCCTAAGCGATTATGTATGAATAAAAATTCTCATTTATGCATACATATGTATGCATGTGTCTACCATTGTTCAAAGAACTGAGGAAACCATCAATGAACAAAACGGCAAAATTCCCTGCCTTTATCACATTTACACTACAGTGATGGAAGAAAGAAAATAAATAAGAAATGTGTTTAATAATGCAATACTACAAGGTCTGGAAAATCAGTTTTGAGGGTTGTGTTTTAGTTTTCTAGGGTTGCCATAAAAAGTGCCACAACCAGGGAGGCTTAAATAACAGAGATTTCTTGTCGCACAGTTCTGCATCCGAAAGTCCCAGATGGAAGTGTTGGCAAGTCTGACTTCTTCTGAGGGCCATGAGATCAGGATCTATCTCCCCTTGGCCTGTAAATGACCATCCACTCCCTGTGTCTTCACATCATTTTTCCTCTGTGCGTGCTTCAGCGTGCAAATATTCTCTTCTTATGAGGACACCAGTCACACTGGATTAGGTCCCACCCTAATGATTTCATTTTAAAGTAATTGCTCCTTTGACGATCCTCTTGCCAGTACAGTCGCATCCTGAGATACTAGGGGTCGGAACTTCAACAAATAAAGTTTGATGGGCTCACAATGCAGCTCATAAAGTGCTATTGGAATTTTAAATGGCATGATCAAGTTGGGGCTCAATGAAAGGGTAACCTATGGGCAAAGGGATGAAGGAGAAAATTTATAAGACAAACACTTAAGATGCAACTTGTAATAAAAACCAAATTTGAAATTAATAAGAACCAATTGAAACTAAGGTGAGAACAAAGTGGAATCTCATAAAACCTAGGAAAAGGCCTTAGCTCAGCTTCCAGAATGCCCTCAAATCAGAACCCAGAAAGCCTTCAAGAACAAAGACAATGCTTTGTCATCTCTCCATCGTTCTTCTTTGCTTCTCTCTGCTTATTGGCTTTATTCTCTTTCTGCAGACCTCTTGCCACATAGTTGGTGAAGGCTCTCCGAGTTTCAGTTAGTACACACCCATTGTCAGTTGTTTGTAGAGATTTACTAGCTATTACTGAATGCTAATTGAAAATTCCCAGGGAAGGGAGTCCAATTGGTCCAGCTGACTACAGACAAAGATCTAGGATCACACAAGGGTGTACAATCATGGTCCACAGGCTGCATGCACCCAGGATGGCTATGAATACGGCCCAACACAAAATCCTAACTTTTCTGAAAACCTTTTTTTGCTCATCAGTTTTTGCTAGTGTATGTGTTGCCCAAGACAACTCTTCTTCTTCCAGTGTGGCCCAGAGACGCCAAAAGGTTGGATATCTGACTTGTGGGCTAACGCTTCCAACATGCTCTAAGACAGACAGTAAAGGTTTCTTGTTTGGGATGTCAGATGGCACTTTATTTTTTCAGAAACTTCATTGTTTCAGTCCTTTTTCCTTTTACCATCACACTTCCTTCATCAAAATCTACCAGTTCTCTCTCAAATTACTGTGAGCATTTCTTCTTTGATGTGGACAGCCAGAAAGAGCACAGAAAGGGGAGTCGTAAAATTCAGTGAAACCTTAATGCACATTGCATTGCCATCTTGAGCCTGCTACTGTAAATCTCTCATCTGGAAGAGAAATATATTAAACCTGTAATCCCACTGTAGTATAATTGCTTGCTTGTTTGAACATTTAACTACTTATTCAAAATTCATTAAAAACAATTTACAGTTTTTAAAAATTAAGCACGTGGTTATTATATATAAAATATATTTATGTAATATTTATAAATTATAATAAAAATAATTTATTAACTTCTCACCAAGAGACAGGCACCCTGATAAGACAGAGTATCCAAAGGTAGAGAGGAGGAAAGGGACCTGACACATTATCAGCCCTTAGGACATTCCATAGGTTGAATATTTGTGTCCCCACAAAATCCATAACCCCCAAGTAATGGTATTAGAAGATGGGACCTTTGAAAGGTGACTAGCTCATGAGGGAAGAGCATTCATAAATGGGATTAATACCCTTATAAAAGAGGTCAAGAAAGCTCACCCCCTTCAATCATGTTAGACTGCAGTGAGAAGAGGGCTGGAGATAAGGAAGTGGGCTCTCAGCAGACACTGAATTTACCAGCATCCTGATCTTGGACTTCCTAGCCACCAGAATTGTGAGAAATAAATGTTTATTAGCCATCCAGTTATGATATTTTTGTTATATCAGTTCAAATTGACTGAGGCAGGAATAATTGTTATTTACAACTTAAAATTACAATCTGCTCTATGATAACCCTTATTTCATTAAAGCTTCCAGCAAGACCCGCCATGAAAGTGAAACAGAGGAAGTGGAGATGGACACCATAAGTTTCTAACATACAAGAATTGAGTTTTGTTACCTTAACTACTCAGGATTTCACACATCTTAAAAAGACTTAATAGTCTTACTTTGTAGACCATGTACCCCATTCTCATACACTGCATTTATATGCAACATTTAAGGAAGGTAATTTCTTGTTAGGTGGATAACTGTGTGAGTCCATTATAGACTTTGAAGGATAAGCCAATGTGAAGATAAGACTATAAGATAACTGCCAAATAAAAGTATTTTGTTTGCCACATACTATTCATATCATAAGTTTTTTTAAATCTCAAAAGATGTTCAATCTCCTTTTACCTCTACATGGATTACCAAAAATTTTACATATGGTGATGGTTTTTATTTTGCCATTAATTTCAGCATCTAACCTCAACATTCATATCTCCCAAATGTAGCTATTCATGAATAGCTACATAATTTAGGGTTATTAATTAGAATAAAGTTGGCAGTTAGACTGAAGAGTTCAGCCTGTTTTCTTGTGATTCCTTAGTGCAGTTGACTGCCTGCAAACATTTAAATGATTCCCCAGCCACTTGTCTGTGTATTTAAGCAAATAGACTATTACAAGAACAAAGACCTACTTGGTTTTTCTAATTTGACGGAGGATAAAAGGTTCTCACAGCTTTGTTTTGTTTCTAAACTCATTTAGCAACAAGTGCATATCCACTTCGACTTTTTTGGAATAGGTTTGTTATGAAAATGGTCTAATAACAAACAGTTGGACCTGGAGTTTTTATTCATTCCTAAATGAGCCCAAGCTTGTTTCTCATCATTTCTTTGTTTTATAATTATGTTCTCTTTCAGCCTATTCTGTGGTCTCCTTCTGGACATATTCTCTTTTGTACTGTGTTTACTCTGATTGTGAACATCTCATTAGATGTAGTAATTTCTGTTGTATGTCTAACTATAAATTTTTCAACTGATCTCTAGCTTAAGATCTCTACTTTTCTTAAATAACCCATTGACAATGTAAAATAAAGTACTTGCTCAAAAACCTTATTACCCATATTAAGGAAATATAAGTAAGCTATTAAATTTAAAAGGAATATAAAATATAAATATTGTATAACTCTGAGGTTGGGTTTTGTTCAAGCCAAAGGCTTACTTTCTGATAGTTTTTGGGAATGTGACTCTGGAAAGCAGATTTGAGGGTCAAGGACAGGAAAACATGGCAGGAGGGAAAGCAATGTAAGATTTCAGAAATTTAAAAACTAATTGTTAGGACCCCACCTCCTGTACTTCTGTGTAAGCAGGACATTTTTTGTGGTGTCCTACAGTTATCTTGCATGGACCCTCAAATGATTATTGTTAATTTAGAGGAATTTTACAAATAGGTTTTCAAATCACTGGTAGTTTAAAATTGATCATGGCAATCAGCAAAGACATCCCACCTGGTCATTTATTTTTTTTCCTCAGGGATACCCCTCACATATTTTTATCTGATCTACCTGATCCTCACACTACAGTGACATTTTTGTCAATAAAGTTTTAATGGAACACAGCCATACAAATTCCTTCATGTATTACCTATTAATGTATTCACATCACAAAGTCAGATTTGAGTAGTTGGGACCAGATTTTATGACCTACAAATCCTAAAATATTCACAATATGGCTTTTACAGAACATGTTTGTCAATCATTGTGTTAAACCAAGCTAAGTCAATTTTCTGCCTTGGTAATGCAAAACCCTACAGATTTCATTTACATCTTTGCTTTGTTTATCTACACAAGAGGAGAAGGTACCCTCACTCTTCCCTAAGTAAGATTCATGCACATCTATCCCAACTCTTATGCTTGGCTCCCCATTTCTTGGTTTCCTAAATTTATCTGGCAGTTATAGAAAGATTTTAAATAGCAGTAGATATCAAGCTCCCAGACTCTGGTATATTTATAGCCCAGAAAAATAGTATAACACAACTGTTCCTTTTATGGCTTTCACTTCTTTTCTCCCCTAGACTGTACAAATATTATATACTATGTATATAATGTACACATATATATCCTTTGTGCAGTTGCTAGCCTCTTATGTCTTCATCTTGGCCTTTAGTTCTACATGATCCAAGGTCCCCAGTACTCTATCCTTTGCCTTCAATTTGTCTCTGATCCCTGAGCCATGGGACAACTTTGACCTTCATAGCTGTGATCTTAAGCTTCTGCTTCTTTACTTGTTTTCTAAGTCCTTATCAAATCTATTTCCCTTCTCCTGTTTCTTATGTCCATTATCCTGCCATGAAAATAAAATATGTATAGTGCATACAGACCTAAAGCAGCATATAAAGCTTGTCCTTGATTCTTAGGTTTTTTCTATATTTCATAACTCTCAAGACATTTTTTGAAATGTTATTTAGTTTCATATTTGTATAACTATATTTATTATTATGGTACCACTGCTGTTTTCCATACTTAAATGTTTCACTTATCAACTTCTAAACCCAATACTAATCATAACAGCTGGCCAGAATTTAATAAAATTCAAAAACATGGGAAAACCCTTAAAGAATTACACATATACCAATTTAACACATGGTGTGATTCAAATCCATTATAGTTTTGCAAATATATTTTAAAATTACACTGATTCAAATAGCAGCCATAGAGACCAAAATTAGAAACACACATTTCTTTTGACATTTTCTTTTTTAAGATTATAAATAGAAGAGTGCCTCTTCCTTATACTTACTATGATAAAAAAGTAGATGAGTTAGTTCCCCTGCTTTCATTAATAAAGCACATTTTAGGTATTGAAGTTGTCAATAAACTTCCAATGAACAAAATCCAGCTTAAACTAATTTAAGGAAAGTGACAATAGGTATAGCTATGAAAGCTGGATATATTTGCCAGATCCATGAGTTTCTATCTCCATCTCTCCCTAGTTTTGTCTCTGTCTGTCTCTCTCTCTCTCTATTTATATCCCCTACCTCTGCCTCCCCTTCTGTTGGCCTTAATCTCAGACAGATTCTCTACATGTAACAAAAGTGATATCCTATAACAGCTTTAAGCTCACATATTACTTGTTAGACACTAAAGATCAAACAAGTCTCTTTACCAGTCACTCAGGAAAATGTGTCCCCGAGGAACATTGATTGTCCCAGCCAAAAGATATACTGCATTTGTCTTTTCCTGACCCAATCAATATGACTGTGGAAGATTATGGATTGTGATTGGCCAGGGCTAGATCACATGGTCTTCCCTGTGGTACTGTGGTATTTGAGAGAATGCCACATACAACCCTCAAATAATAATGAATTCTGTTTAAAAGACATAAATGACAGGGTAAGGGAAATAAAGTTCATTATACCTACCAATGTCTTCTATACGGACTTTAAAAAGCTGCTTGTTTCTAAAGTGAAAATTCCCACTATGTCATGTACTGACATCAAATATAACTAAAATTTGAGCACTGTTGCTTCTCGCTAAAGGGCTTGCTGAATTTCAAATGAAAGAATAATGAATAAGTGGAGGAATGAATGAATGAATGAATGAATGATTAAGCATGACTCATTGTCTCTATCCATTTCTACATTCAAGAATTTCAAGGTCAAATTGACCATTTGTCAATTCTCAAAAACCATGTAATTCACTGGGGGTTGAAATCACCATCTGTCCAGTCCTGTATCCACAATCTGGAATAGACCCAAACCCAGAGAAGCCAACAGAGACAGCTTAGACCTGGGGAAGTGGCCAGGTTTGAATGCAAAAGTGAAGTTCTCAAGAACATGAACTTTATTTTTTAAGTATTTTTATTGATTATGCTATGACAGTTTTCCCAATTTTCCCAATTTATCCCCTTCCACCCTGCACCCCTAACCTTGCAGCATTCTCCCCACTTAGTTTATGTCCATGGGTTGTACATATCAGTTCAAGCACACGAACTTTAAAGTCTTTCTTCCAATATGCCGTTAAGGAAAACGAAAGTCATCATCTGAGTCATCTGATGGCTCCTTTGAAACTTGTGAATTCCTGGATTTTTAAAATCGTTTCACTTTTCAAAACCTTAATATCCCAGTTATAATAAACTTTTAACAATAAAGTTCCTTTTTATTTAATTTAATCATCATAGAACATTCAATCATTAATTCACTCCTCCTTTTTTTGGCCCTGTTGTTTTAAGCAAGTCATCAGTCACCTCTTTTGTGAAATATTCTACATTCTTCCTCCCAACACCTAACCTTTCACCTCCCCCAAATTCTATATGAAATACTTTGTACTGGATTAATCCATTTACTTGGTAAATATGGCTCTTAATTTTAGCATTGATTTTTATTAATTTGTAGTTATGTGTGCATGCGTGTGTATTTCCTCTATTAGATTGTATATATGCTGAGAACACAGATTCATTTATCATTGTATCCCTAGTCCCAAGTCCAGTAAAAGACAAGAAGCTCTGCTTACTTCCAAATTTTCAAATAAAATTACCTGTGTATGGTGTTTAGTATAAATTGTTTTTAATTTAAAAGAAACAGAATTACTTCAGGTCATAAGGATTTTAAGTGACATTTCCTGGTATTTTCAAGGGCACTAAGAGATTATTTGCTATGATTTTTAAATTCAGAATAGTAAGACTATTTTTCACAGCTATAGGTAAGAAATGATTTCTCTTTCTCTTTTGCTAAGACATAAAGAAAAATAGTGTAACCTGTGGAAAAAGGAAGAACAGAAAAAGAGGCAGAGATATTTTACATTTGATGGATGTTTACGTATTATCATTTTGTAGTCAGTTTGATTTCATGTGAAGCAAGAAGAAAATATATTGTTATCTTTACTTAAAAATTCAGTGAATTAGAAAATTAGAAAGTTAAGGAACTTAGGGCAAGTTCATGAATCAAGTTACTATGTGAGTTCAGTTTGTGGTACATAGCAGGATTATAATTACAGTCAAGTTTTCCAATATTATTCATATATTATTATATTACATTTGACTAGAGATATCACCCCTTTGAGCACCATTTTCCTCATTTTGAAAGAAGGATTGGATAACACCTGCCTATTAAGGTCATAGTGAGAAAAAGGAAAGAATTCATGGAAAGCACTGCTCAATACAGAGTTTGTTTTGTAACCACTTGCTCAGCTCTCTCTGCCTTCACCATGTCAACTGCCTCATTTAAGAAAAATGTTTGCCTAAGATAGTAAGTGCTCAGTGAATGGTAGTTTTTAATTTTCATTTGAGCCAAATTCACATTGCATCTCTCTCTTTGATTCAGATTTATTACAACCCTTTAGTTGGAACTGAAGGTCAATTCTACCCTACTGCAGAGCTTTAGAAGTGCTAAAATAAGAATTTAATTTGGTGTACTTTGACACATAGTTGGTGGAATGGTTTGAAAACAAAATGCTACATTGATTTTCTTTGTCTAAAATACTTTATGTTTGTAGGAGATTGCCATAAATAATTTGGGCATCATATTTGTATAACAAACCCGTTTCAGACAACAATGAAGATTTTCCATCCTATTTAAATATAAATTCAAAACCAAGAGATTTGTAAACATTCCCACATTGATTTTTGTTATCAGAAGTGAATGTTGAAAGGGACCACAAAAGCTGCTTTTCCAACCTCTACTGGACCAAAGGCTTCTTTTGGGAACCATTGGTTTCCCCTTCTAATCAATAATATTTGATTTACTAAATATTCATTTGAATGGGTGCTCTCTAAAGAAAATGAAACCAGCTCTGACTGGTGTGGCTTGGTTGGAGCATTGTCCCATAACCAAAAGACTGTGGGTTCGATTCCTTGTCAGGGCACATGCCTGGGTTGCAAATTCAATCCGTAGTCTGGGTGCCTGCGATCGCCAGTTCTGGAACAAATGGTTGACAGCCAATCAATGCTTCTCTCAATTGATGTTTCCCTCTCTCCCTCTCTCTCTAAAAAGCAATGAAAATCTGTCCTCAGATGGACAGTTTTGGTTAATTTTTTAACCAAAAAATTAAAAAAGAAATGAAGCCAACTTAGTCCCTTGGCTTTTATTAGCCTTAATCTCATTTATTGTTATTGTACATTATGGTAGGAGGATATTTTTTCCCTTTAGATACAGACTGAGTTTTCAGTAATGTTTTTTGAACTCAATCTAACTTGATACTATAGAGGCACTAATAAATTATAATTCCTTATGCTGAAATAAACTCAGACATCTCCTTGCCTCCCACCTGTCCATCCACTGCTGGATGGAGTATCAGAGCTTGTGGCATATAGAATGATATCACAATGATATCATATCACAATGATAGAATCTGTTTCTGAGTAGAATGGTTATGGGAGTGCAGATCTAAAACAGTAATGGGTAGACATGGAGAAAAGTGCTAACACAGTAGGCCTGAGGCTGCCATCTTTAAAAAGGCTGGCGTGCAAGGTCAACCACTGGCTGTCATCTAGGTTCACAGATTTGGGTAGAGCATTTCCACCATTCCCTAACTGACTGAGTGGCTCACTGTTATAAATGGTTTGTGCTGAGTACTTGCTTTCCTTCTGGAAGTCTGGAGTTTTGGTTTTTGGTACATGCTAAGCAAAGGGTTCCCATGTGACCAACCCCCAATTAAAAACATGGGCTGAGTTGCTAATGAGCTTCCTTTATAGACAGGACTGTGCATGTGTTGTCACAATTTGATGGTGGAGAAATTAAGTGCATCCTGTGTGACTTCTTGGGAAAAGGATTCATAGAAGTATGCTCTTAGTTTCTGGTGGACTTTGCTCCATGCTCCTATTTCTTTTTCTGATTTTTCTTTGTGTCACTCACAGTAAAAAATCTCTACTGCGAGCATGATTTAAAACAAAAAAAAGAAAATGTTTACCTAGAAAAGGCAGAGCAAAGTAGAAAATAAGTATATGTTGAAATTGCTGAGATATAAAAAGATAAACACTAGAAAAAACTGACAATTCAGTCTGCAGACAAACAAGAAGTGTTACTGGTTAAGAGTGGATTGATTGCCATCAGAAAAATGGATGTGTGGCTTAAGATGGTCAAGTAGCCTCGAGGTAAAATGGTCAGGAAGAGAATGCATGAATACTAAGTGCCATTCCCCCTCGGGACACTTGCAAGGAGGAGGATTGAAAAAGTAGGTAGGGGACATGAAGGCCAATGCAAGGAAATTTTTGCAGCCCTATAAAAATTTCCTATATTGAAATGCTAGTTTTTAAAGATAGAACACTAAACCATAAATTTTGCAAAATAAAATTCTGGTGATATTGCTATACTTTTAACATACAAGTGGCTTGATATTTACAGACTAATATTTGAACCCAAAAAGTTGCTGCAGACATTTATATTAGGTGTGAAGAGAAACTGTAAAGTAAGTGTTGTAAGGTCTGGGTTCACAATTTGGACAATCTTTCAAGTCCTCCAGGCTTGTATGTGTTACAGCTTTCTGTTTCATTTAATATTTAATGAATATTTACTTTAGATTCACCCTAGTTCTCATGGATTAATAGAAGTTTTTCCATTTTTTAAAAGAAAATACATTTTAATTTTTTTGGAGCTTATTCACATGATGTTCTTGCTGTAAATAGAAAAATTTAATATAGTAAATAAAACAATCATCCCACTGTTTGTATTTTCATAGCAAGTAAACAAGATATTTATCTGAACAAGATTATACACCTCTGAACTGAGAGGTAAGAGGTAGTTTCTCAAAATACTTCTTACAATCAAAGATAGATTTTTGGAGGAAAATAAAATTGAAAAACATGAACAGATATGTATGATCTGATATTACTATTAGAAGCTATTGGTTTCCTCCTCCTTTATTTCTTGATTTTGTAATGAACTCTAAAATTAATAATATACTAATGGTCCTAGCATTTTGAACACATTCCAGGTCCTATCCATCACAAATAATTTGCACAATCCAGCTCTTTTGAGCTGCAGAATCTCACACCATACAGATGGAAAAAGAAAAACTTGCCACAAAAAGCCAAGAATATCCATACAGAGTTGACAAACGTTGTTTTACAGTTGTGAGGATGTGAAACACAGAGTTTATTCATGCATTATTGTTTATTAATTATTGTATTATTTTCCATATGAACAACCATAAGCCTACTTTCCCCCCACCCTGTAAAATAAACCTGAAAGAAAAAGGAGAGGAGAGAGGAGGGGAATAATCACTGGGCTGGTATAGCATGAAGACAGAGAAATATTTTTCAATGTTTGGTGGTGAAGGTAACTGAAGCCCAAAGTGAGAACGGGCCATGGTTATATATTGATTTTTTATTACAGAAAGCTTTATCATCCCAACATAGGAATTATCCAGATATGTGGGTCGGGAATCAAAAAAGAGGCTCAGTTACAGGGCTCATCTAACATTTTGAGCTAATCCTGTTACAAAAATCAAAACTAAGAGGGATTTAGAATGATGATACGATCAAGGGTCTCTGAACTCGAAAGACACAGAACTATCAAGAAGATGACAATACAAAGAAGTCAGAGGTACAAAGTTGAGACAAATATCTATTTTGAAGTAGATATTCTAGCTATAGGCCTAAACAAATGCAGCTTTACAGTGTCCACTACATTGAGGAAACTAAAAATATCCCCTTAAGAAATGGTGAAATAGCATATAGTCTTCACCCACCACACATCCATACATTCAATTTCTTGGGAAATTAGAGTCCTAACTAGAAGAGTTCCAGGTCCACCTGGCATGGATAAATGAGTGGCTTCTTCCCATCTCTGTAGTCAAAACCAAACCTTTAGTTGGGGGAGGTATTAGAACTAACAGGGGACTTAGAACTAAAGTAAAATTTTAGTTTCCTATGCAAGTTATTTACCTAAAGAACTTGGGAAATAGGCAAGAAATAGTATTGCACAAAGTGGTTAAGATGATGAGCCATAACAAAAATATCATGGACATTGAATAGAAAAGTAAAAGATTACATGTAGAGAAAAGCCTGTTTTTAATTAGTTTTCTAGCCTTGCATTGGGACTTAACGCTGTAAAGAATCATATTCCTATAAAAGCATTAACTCACTACAGTGGAACAGAAGTCGGCAAACCATGGCCCAGGAACCAAATCTGGCCCCTATATGTTTTCTTACCACTTATAATAATGGTTCTCATTTTTTAAGTGGTTGAAAAAAATATCAAAAAGAAGAAATTATATTTGGTGACCTGTTGAAATTACATGAAATTCAAATTCTGGTGTCTGTCCAAAACTTAATTGTGACAACATCACACTCATTCATTTATGTATTGTCTGTAGCTACTTTCACACTACAGGCCAGAGTTGAGAAGATGGAATGGAAACCATATACTCATAGGGCTTCTAAAGACTACAATGTTTACTCTCTTGTCTTTTACAGAAAAAGTTTGGCAGCCAGCACACTAGCACAAGAATATAACCAAATAGAAGAGCCCTTGGCCTTTGTCAATTTCACTGATGTACATTAAAACCAGGGGAAATGTATCCAGCCTCCTGGATAGGCTGTATAACTCTACTGGACAGTTTCACAAGGGACAGTATTGCAAGGCATGGAGGCTCAAAAATAAGTTAAAATGAAGTGATTTGGAGTAAAGAATTCATAAGCTCAATTGTTATTTATGGCTCTTTCAAAATTTCCCAGATTCTTACTGTCGGTGAAATCAGAGCAGAAGAGGAAAATGAGAACAAATTTGAAGCTATCAATAAATTGAATCATCTGAAGAAATTCAAACTGAGATACAAGAATGAATCTGATAAACCAAAAGGGATATAAGTTTTTCTTTGCCTTTAACAAGTGAAAGATCCCAGAGGGCTGAAATAAACAGGTTCCCAGGTCTTAATCAGTATCAGTGGACTCCACTAGTTACAGGTTAGATTTAGATGCCCTAAAATTCACCGTACTTGCCTGGCTGTCCATTCAGAATTCAGCTGGGGCAGAATTGGTTATGCATTTTCCCTGGTTTGGGCAAAGGACATCTTTCAGTGTTAAATAAGTATTAATATTCTTAATCAAGTACATAAACATTTCTTTGTCAAACTGCTGTTCATCGATACCTAAAAGTGAGGGAAGTAAAGGGTTAGTCCCCCTACACACAGCCTAAAGTTAGAGAGGTGGGACTGTGAGGACACAGCTTGGCAGTGTTTCTGGAGATTTTCCAGATGAATGACATAGCACTGGCCAGACCCCAGTGAAAGAATAAAAGGAAGGCTAGGCAGCCTGTGATAGTTTGTCAATAAAAGGACCATCTGAAAGTCCCATTTAAATATTGGATTTGCCTGTGGAGGCATCTGTAAGACTGACAAGGGTAAATTTGTTAAAAGGGTCAAAATTTCAACTCATAAATTGTCCAGTATTTTAACCTCATTAAATAAAGAGAATGTACTCTTTCCCCATTTAGTTTTCTCCCTGCCATTTACACTTTTTGCGAAGTAAGTCTTCATCAGAATTTTATGATGAAGAATCACATAATAGGCATAAAGAAGAAAGGAGTAGATAGAGTAGGGAAAATATTTTATGAAACACTTATATTACCTTAACAACTAATTAGAGATTGGAAAAGAAAGGGAAAAATCTGCATTGATTAAGAGATATTGAAAAAAAGGTTTATTATTATTTATTTACATTCATATTTTGAGGCATTAATTTGAGAGGAAGACAGATTTCTAAGCAATAAAAAGTAGGAGAGAATTGAAGAAAAGAGAAAATGAGAAGAATTACAGAATTTAAATATCAAAAATAATCATTACAATAAGGAGTCTGCATATCTATCTGAATATGTCCATGAATAAGATGGGATCTAGAATTTTAGGATTCGTAGTTTGTCATGTAAAGCACATATTCACCAGAATGGGTGCTACATCAGATCCTTTACTTTGGGTAGCACTTCATTCACAAGAGTGAATCAGATTCACCACCTAGGTTACTGTTCATAGAAGTTTACTGCACACTAAACATTTATGGTTGACCTCTTTTAGCATGCCATCTCAGCATCCCATTGCTTTCTGTATTAGTGTTGACAAATCATACTATTTTTCTATAACTTTCTCTAATTTGTAGACATGTAGCCATAAATCCTCATTTTGCAGGTGATACAATGACTATTCACCTTTCTAAAAAGATGATACGGTCAACGTTCTCTACTCCTAAGGATATCTTGACAGCATATTTGCCTCATAGACTCTAAAAGGGTAGTAAATATAATCAATGCACAGTGAAATATTTATGTGTACAATTCCATTTCTAATGTATTATCAAAATATCTGTTAACTTCACTTAAATAAAAGTTGAAAACATTTTATTTCCCTAATCAGACAGAGAGTATGTCACAATAATCTTTAAAATGCAAAAGACTAGCACATTTAGGGTGACGTTTTAATACACTGGTGCAGCAGCCTGACAAATCACTTCCACTTAGACCTCCCACAACTGAGGGGGTAATTTACACTCAAACATAAAACATTTTTTAGTCTGAAAAATACTGTTTTAAAAATTGTCTTTCAGAGGTATACTGCTATTAAATAGTAAGGGATAAAATAAGTGAAGAGTAAATATATAAAACAATGACTTTTGATGACTGACAATTATTCCTTCACTGAAGAAAAATGTTAGGTCAAGGAATCAGTAAACTAGGATCCATATGTACACATTCAATTCAACAATCATTTATTGAGTATCTTCTTTATGAAAGGCAATGTATTACATATTGGGGTGCAAAGAAAAGAAAACCATAAGCTAATGTGAAGTTAATATAGGGAAGGCCAAAACGTTCATTTGCTTTTTTCTGTAAGATGGTTCTAGTGTCACTTAGTTGTTTTTAACTTCATTCCAATTTTGTTAGATTGTATTATGACAGCTGTCATACAAGCTTGCATTTAAAAAGAACTTAACAAAATTGGCAAATTTGGGGATATCCATTTTAATATTGAAGATGGAAGAAATGGCATATTATTTTGGCATATTATATTTTATTATCAAGAAATGTAAAGATGCAACTGAAATGCAAAAACAATTGTTCAGTGTATGGAGAAGGTGCTGTGACTCATCAAATGCGTTAAAAGTGGTTTGCAAAGTTTTGTGGTGAAGATTTCTTGTTGGACAATGCTCCATGGTCAAGTAGACCAGCTGAAGTTGAAAGGGAGCAAATCTAGACATTAATTGAACTGAGAACAAGCAACATTATACCATTCAGGAGACAGCTGACATACTCAAAATATTAAAATCAAACTTTGAAAATCATTTGCACCAGCTTGGTTATGTTAATTGCTTTGATGTTTGGGTTCCACATAAGTAAAAAATCTTGACCATATTTCTCTGTATATGATTCTCTCTTTAAACATAACAAAAATGTTCCATTTTTAAAACAAATTGTGACAGGCGATGAAAAGCGGATGATTTAGAATAATGTGAAGTGGAAGAGATAGTGGGGCAAATGAAATGAACCACCAACCACCGTACCAAAAACCTTCATCCAAGGAAGGTGATGTGTATGGTGGAATTGAAAGGGAGTCCTCTATTATGAGCTCTTTCTGGAAAACCAAATAATTAATTCCAACAAACACTATTGCTAATTAGATCAACTGAAAATAGCACTCCACAAAAAGTTTTCAGAATTAGTCAACAGAAAATGTATAATATTCCATCAGGATAATATACAGCAAGACTGTAAGTTCCTTTGAAGGCCAGGCAAAAACTGTTACAGCTTGGCCTGGAAGTTCTGATACAACTGCCGTATTCACCAGACACTACATCTTTGGATTTCCATTTATTTCAGTCTTTACAGAATTCTCTTGATAGAAAAAATTTCAGTTCCTTGGAAGACTATGAAAGGCATCTGGAATAGTTCTTTGCTCAAAAACAGAAAATTTTGGGAAGATGGAATTATGAAGTTACTGGAAAGATGGCAGAAAGTAGAGGAACAAAACAGTGAATACATTGTTCAATAAAGTTATTGGTGAAAATAAAATATGTATTTTTTATTTTTACTTTAAAACAGAATGAACTTATTGGCCAACTTACTACATCATTGAGAGTGAATTAATCAATATCTCTACCATTCCCAGTTTCTGTCAATGGTACCTAGGGTTTTAAATGTTTCCCCCTACCTTTCCTTTGCCCTATCAAATCCTGTTGACTTTTTAACCATTTATTAATTCAACAAACATTTATTGCTCATCTACTATATTTTTAACATGATAGCATTACATAATATAAAATTTACCATTTTAACCATTTCTAAGTGTACAGTTCAGTGGCATTTTAGTATCAGACATTAATGCTATTATGAAACCATCACCACCATCAATTTCCAGATCCTTTTCATTATACCAAACCAAAATTCTATATCCATTAAATGATAACTCCCCATTCCCACCTCTCCCCGCAACCCAGGGCCTGGTGACCACCATTCTACTCTCTGACTTTAGGAATTTGACTACTCTAGATATATCATGTAAGTGGAATAATAGAATATTTATCCTTTCGTGGCTTGCTTCTTTCATTTAGCATAATGCTATGAAGGTTCATCCATTTTATATCATGTGTGAGAATTTCCTTGCTTTTAAAGACTAAATAACATATCGTGGTATGTATAAAGCACATTTTGCTGATCCATTTATCTGCCAGTGGGCTTTTGGGTTGATTCCATGTTTTGGTCACACAAGTGTAAAAATATTTACGTTCCTGCTTTCACTTTGGGAGGGGGGAGTAAACATCCAGAGGTGGAACTGATGAATCCTGTGGTACTTTTATTTTTAACTTTTATGAATTGTCATACCATTTTATAACACAACAGTTGTATCATTATACAATGCCACCAGCAGTGCACAACAGTTCCAATTTCTCCACATTCCCATCAATACTTGTTTATATTTTATATACCAGCTATCCCAATGGGTGGGAAGTAGTATTTCATTGTTGTTTTGATTTGCACTACCATACTTATTAGTGATGATGAGCATATTTTCATATGTTTATGGAAAAAAAGAACTTTTTGGCCAACCCAATATGTCTATACCCATCCTTATCTGAATATCTGTACCTACCAGTTGCAATGAAAAATTTTCTCATAAGACTAAGTTAGGTAACAGTATATTAAAAATTATGTTATTTCAAATATAGGGTATTCCCTTTTGAACTCTAAACTTGTATATTATAACTCTCTTTTTGTTATCTTTACTTGGTTTGAAACTCATATTCAAAATAAATTTGCAGTACAGTGATTTTTAAAAAATCCTATGTAGTTATTGTTCAGTTTTAGCCTTCTAACCCTATCAGAGTAGAAGCCAAAAATCTTCACCACAATCTTAAGGTCATAAAGACCTCTCGGATCCCTCTCTTGAAACACTTGAGGCAGATACACTTCCTTGCTATCTCTCAAATGCAATAGGCATATTTCTGCTTCAGGGCCTCTGTATTTCCTCTGCATTAAATTATCTTTCCCCAGATATACCTATACTTCCACACACATGAAATACACTTTCTGTGCTTTTTTTGGTTTAATTTTATATTTTAATGCTTTCTACTATAATGTAACTTTCATTAAGTCAAGGATTTTGTCTATTTTTTTAACAATTTTATCCTCTATGCCTAAAATGGTGCCAGAAACATGAGATGACCAATAAATATGTCAAATTAATACATTAACACTGAGTAAATTATAACCCTTGAATAATTGCTAAATATATTCCTTTAATAGGAAAAAGGGAGGGAAGGAAGGAGGGAGGGTGGAAGGGAAAAAAGAAAAGGAAAAAGGGAAAGAACCAAGAAAGGAAAATAGACATTGCATTTTCCAAGGCAATTTACGAGGGCTTTTCAATTTACTATCTCCTGATGTGAACAATTCCAATTCATGTTCACATTAGGAGAGTCTTTCTCGCAGATCTCCCTATCAGAGCTTAAACTAAATGTAGGACTGAAGTATCAGAAATATTGACGTTAAAGAGGAAATGCATATATGATTAAACAAAGAACTCCAAGGGATAAATTTTCCTTAAGATCAGTTACCTCTGTAACACTGGACATTTCCCAATTACCAACTTAGAAGTAAACACTCCTTTTTCTATGTTCCCTAAAAGGATATAAGCCCTTTATAGTAGTTCTGGAAACCAGAATAACTGAGTAGATATTTTTCAACTGTTTCTATCTAACTGTTAAATAAAGAGGGCAATGATAGCATCCCAATTCTTTTTTTCTTTACTCCCCTATCTAGCATGTTACCTATCACATAATAAATCCTCAATAAATGTTTAATGCATTTAATCGCACAGAAAATAGAGAAATATAAAATGCAACCTTAAGTACACACATACGCAACTTTAACTTTAGTAGATTCTCTAACTGTCCTTCCCAGCCTTGTTCTTTTGGTGCGTTCAGATTAAAGTGCGTGATAAAATAAAAACGGAAAAATATACATACATCTATAGACAGATATATACGTAGTCTTTGTAGACATGCCCTCAAATTCTCAGTCTTCCAGAAGCAAGAAAGAGAGTTGGCTGCTGAAAATTTATGGCTTCTATCCTTAGAGACATTGAGAGTTCATAAATATCAGAGTTCAGACTCAAAACAATATATTAAGTTAATGTAAACAGAGAAATTAAAATTATAGCTGTGCAAAGTACAGTGGGACAATGTATAAATACCCTCAGATATTCAGAAACTCATTCTGGTTCCTGGAATTATTGCAGTGAGATACCTAAAACAATTTATGAAAATAAATAAATTTTCTGAATACTTATGTTATAAGGATATATATCTAACTGTCCAATGAATAGGTAGGTAGTAAATTTTAAATTTGAACCAAAATTGTTTTCCAAAAACTGTCCATTTATCAAAACTTCCAATTAAGTAACAATGCTTTTGAGAGTGCATGCATATAGCTTCAGCCAGCTGCTTTACTTATGTGTATTTGAATATTCACAGTCCTTCAAGGTGGGTCTTACCTTCCTATTTTTACAAATGAGAACAGATGAAAACCAGACTCCCAGACTCTGCAGCTCAGACTCTCAGTCCACTATATGTATTACACTGCTCCAAAGATGGTGAATATAATGAACTGTGTACCTCTCCGATCATTTCCATATTGAACAATCGCATGAAGTTAAAAATAACACAATTAATAAGCTGAAGATAATTACTACAGTACAAATATTATTGTCTCTATATGAGACATTTGTATTTTTATAACATACATTATGGCTATGAGACATTTGTATTATTACTCATCAGTATTTTCCTTGTCTTTGACATTATACATACATATATTTAATAGGCAAATAAAATCTAAAATTTTTCCTAACTATAGTTTGTTATCTGAATGATCTCTTGCCTACTCTTTCAAAACATGTTTACAAATAAGTTTTTACTTTGACAAAACAAAATATTTTCTCAAATGAATTTACAATATAATCTGTACAAATGAGGACAGTTCTTACTACAATCTCACTAAAAGCAAAGGCCTTTCCATATTTCTGCAAAGATTTTGTGGAGGGTGGACTAAAAAGATGGGATAATTTGAAGATTTTAACATTACAATGGTCATCCACAAAGCTAAGATTAGGAATCTCTGTAAAACAAAATCCAAAATGAAATCTTTCTTGAGATCTGAAGGTAAAAGAATATCATTTGTCTTAAGAAGACATTGTCTAAAATACCTACCAGACTAGTAAGTGCAGGTAGCATGTAGTAAATACTATTTTAATACAATGATTTGCAATGAATTTAAATGAAGCTTGCTATAAAATATGGGATATTTTCACATATATCTGCTTATAGCATTGTCACTTAAATGCCTTACTTTAAGATTTATAAAAGAAATTTTATAAAAATTTTTGTATAAAGTCTAAACAACTGTGTAATGTTTCTATAGTGCATTCCAATGTTAACATGATTGAATAATAATATTGATTTTTTTTACTATTTATGTACATGTACATTTAGCATATATTCCCATGAAGGATTAAACACAGTACAAAAATCACATGTTTATATATAAGTCACCTAATTCAACTAAGCTAGTAAAGAAATTTAATTTTTTAGCCCTGGCTGTTGTGGTTCAGTGGATTGAGTGCTGGCCTGCAAACCAAAAAGTCACTCGTTCAATTCCTAGTCAAGGCACATGCCTGGGTTGCATGCCAGGTCCCCAACTGAGGGCATACAACAGGCAACCAATTGACGTATCTCTCACACATTGATATTTCTCTCCTTCTCTATCTCCCTTTCCCTCTCTTTAAAAATAAATAAATATTTCAGTGTCTTTGGTTATATTTTGCTTGTTTGTTTGTTTTGTTTTTTAGGTTCTATTAAAGGTGAGATCATACGGTATTTGTCTTTCACTGCCTGGTATAGAGGACAGGCTGACAGTGATCAGATGTGAGAGGGGAGGGGATTTCAGGGGAACTTCAGGGGAGAATGGGAAGGGTTTACAGGAACAAATATAAAGGACATATGGACAAAAACTAGGGGGGTTGGAAATAGGAGGGAGGAGGGGAGGGATGGGTGGGTTGGCTGGAATGGGAGTAAAGGATAGAAACTGTTCTTGAATAATGATTAAAAATAAATATAAATAAATAAATATCTTTAAAAAAAGAAGTTTACTTTTGTCATTATTCTTTTTTTCAATTTCCTGTCAAGTTAATTGTATATATTTGAGGTAAAATAATATGGCAACTTACTTAGAACTAACTACTTTAAAACTTTAAATTAAGGCCAAAAGATCCTTAAATTAGTTAAAGATCCTTTAATGATCCCATTGACTGAGTTTGTTGAGAGAATTCATTCATCCCAGCTTGTATTCATCTTTTTAAAATATTTGTCTACTTTCTAAATACAATTGGAGATTTTTTATTATTAATAGAGGCATCCATTTAATTTGTTGAAACTGAAATTTTTAAAAAAATCCAAAGTCTCAAAGTTCAAACATAATTTTATACATATGCATTTGTGACTTTATTTTTAAAATATTATAAATCTATATAAAATAAATGCATTAAAACCCAACTATTGGGAGTCGTTCCACCTGGTGTGGAAATGTAGCTCAGCCTCCACGTGGAAAACCAGTGAGGAGCCAGTCGGTATACAGGACCACTCCCAGGGATAGGTTTTTCCATGGGGAATCAGGCCTGCATTGTACCTCGGCTGCCACGAGGCTTGCTTTTGCTAAAACTCCCTCACCCTGAATTCAGGCAGCAAGGGCTTACTGCAACTTCCTGAAGTCTGTGCTAAACCTCACAAGTATGGAGTGTAACCAGTTCAACCACTTTTCCCCTTGGTCTGCAACATCCTTCTCTTTGAAGTAATTAGCAACATTCTTTCCTTTGTTATGTGGAAAAGGTAATCACCTGCAGCGAACCTGTACATAGTGACTGAGGACCAATGTGTAGTGTGCCTAGAAAAGCAGTAAAAGCCTTTCGAGGCAGGGGCAGGGGCCCTCTCTCTCACTTAGAGAGTGGCCACGCCCTCCGTTTTTCTCCACAGGATTTCTGTAGTCCGTGTGTATTTGTTCATAGGAGCCACAACACACACAGATCCTGCAGGCCAGGATCCGCATCACCCAACCTTATCTGACAAACCAGCATTCTGATACAATGAGTTATACAGAGGAAATTACCAAGGTAACAAATCAAGTGATGCCTTTGAAAAATCACTTTTTGTTTAGTGAACTGTGAGATTATACACATGCAAAATTAAATCACTGTTCACTTATGTCATTGTAATTAGAAATTTGTAATTCAAGTTTTAAAAACTTTATAGGAATGTCTGCTTTAAAGTGAATGGAAGAGCTTGCAGCACATCAGTTTTCCACCTAGAACCAAAAAAGCTGGAAAACACGGGAAGCTCAGAGAACTGTTTAGACAATGAGAATCAGGGGGGTTAAAATTCCAGAAAGAGAAGCTTGAAAAGTTAAGTTTACTTCCATAGCCATTGTTACTCAGGCACACTTGCCAATCCTGAGTGTGGAAGGGACCTTGAATACAAAGCTATCTTCCCTGTGACTGGGTTATCTACCTGGCACAATTGACGTTAAAAAGGGGAGGATATTCTTGATGGACTCAATCTAACCATGTGAGCTCTTAAAAAGGATTGGGAGTTCCTGGTGAAAGAATCCAGATGTGAGAGGTAATGAGAAATATTCTCTTTTGCTCTTTAAAAATGGAGGGCACAGCAGGTAGTCTCTAAGAACTAAGAGTAACTCCTGGCCAACATACAAGGCAAAAACTTAGAGACCTCAGACTTGCAAATGCAAGGAACTAGATTCTTGCAATAGCCTGATGAGCATGAAATCCAATCCTTCTGTAGTCAATCCCCCAGATGAGTACACAGCCAATGGACTCCTTGATGTCAGACTGGTGAAACCGAGCAGGGATTCTCATGCCATGCCCAGACATCTGACTACAGAAATATAACCTAATAAGTGGGTGCTGTTTTAAGCTGTTAAATTTGTGGTAGTTTCTTATGCAGAAATTCTAAGCAATGACAGAAGGCTGAGAATCTGGTTATTTATACTGATGAAAGGCCATTGCACAGAGAACCCAGAAAGTTTTCGGTGGAGACTTCCTAGACCTTTAAATATGTACCCAGTTTCTGTGTGGAGTAGTATACTAAAAATTAAGTGGTAAGCCTCTGAAAAACAGATCAGATTTTTCAGCAGGTAAGTAAAACAAAGGCAAGATCCAAGACAGTCTAACAGAACTCTCAGTTGAAAATCCTGGACAGACATGGATTATCAGAAACAGGCTGAGCCTTACCAGGACTATAACCATCTCTACTCAGTAAAATACCTAATGAATTAAGGGACCATTCTTTTCAGCTAATAGAAAGGGTAAAACCTCTCTAGAGAAAGGTAGTATCATCTGGAATCTGTACAATATCCTGTGATCAGTCAAACATAACTAGTTACATCAAAGTCAGGACCACCTGATTGAAAACCACAGACAATCAATAGACAATAAAAAAGATCTAACAGTGATATAGATATTAGTTAGTTAATAAAAATCTTTAAAATAGCTGTTATTAATATATTCTACAAAATAAATGACAAAGATAAAGTGAAGAATTTTACCATGGAATTTAAGAAAAAATATAATCATGTAGAAGCTTTGAACTTAAAACAATACAATAACAAAAATTAGGCATCATAGATGGTCTCCTATTATGAATGAGAAAATTCATGACAGAGCTCTCTAAAATGAATAAAAATGACCAAATAGTCATTACTCAGCTTAAGTAGTTCATTTTTAATTAAAAAATTATAACATGATTTTACACAATGCTCCCTAAGAACCAATTTCCAAATTCCTCCTCATGGCAAGGGGATAAACAGTGCTTGTTAGTTATTTAAATGATCTATGTCCAACTATACATGGGAAAAGTCTAAATGTTGGTTCTTCAAATCTGGAAAATAAAATGCCAGTTAACCAAGAGAAGACCCAAGCCTTACCACTAAATTTACTGGAACACTGAAGGCACAAGAATTCACAGCTTGGTAATGTTTCAGAAGTCCCATATGTCTAAAGCTAAACTTCCCTGAGGACTTTGGGTAAAAACAAAATTTAAAATTTAATAGTTATCTTGAAATATACTCCTAATAACTATTGTTCAAGTTCATGAAGCCTGTCACAATGTCCTATTATGAAATGTCTTTAATTTCATTTCCCTCAGAAATGTGAGAAATTAGTCCAAAGGTGAATGCCTGATCACAAAGGAATTCAGAAAAATGCTTAACAATAAATAAGTAGCTCCATGAAAATTAACAGATTCTACTTGATCAAAAAAAACACAGATATTCACTTACCTATGATGTATTGAATCCATTTACATATTAATTTTGTGTTTTGTTCTAAAATATAACATTGAAATTTTTTAACATGTTAACTAGCTGAAATGTTTTAATGTTTCCCATAAGGATAAAAAGAAGTGAACACTAAACACTTTTTTCTTTTTTTTAAGATGTATTTTATTTATTTTTAGATAGAGGGGAAGGGGCAGAGAAAGAGAGGGAGAGAAACATCAATGTGTGGTTGCCTCTCATCCACCAACAACTGCGGGCCTGGCCTGCACCCAGGCATGGGCCCTGACTGGGAATCAAATCAGCAACCTTTAGGTTTGCAGGCCGGCACTCAATCCACTGAGCCACGCAAGCCAGGGCTAAACTTTTTTTTGTTTTCATTTATACTTCGGAGTTTTACAAACCCAAAATGATGTCACCTTTCTTTTGAAAGATTGTTTTTTATAAGTAAAAATCATCTTTCAGGATTCTTGAGATAGTGTGCTAATAATGAATAGTAACTAATATTATTACTACAAATTTAAAATTACTAATGCTCAAATAAAAATAAATTTGTGCAGGTATTTACTGGTATGTAGTAATCAAAAGATCATAATTTTATCTTCCTCAATAAACAAAGTATTTGTGTTATCATAATCAATTATTTGCAGGATTTTAATACATTTTACATAAAATAAAATTGGAAACGTATCATGATAATCAAGTTAAAATCAATTGTAAAATCATTTTGGAAATCATAACAAATATAAGTTTATAGTAAATTGTTATGAAATAAGTAATTGCAGGTGTGTTTATACAGATGAATTATAAATCTTTACCTTTAAAAACAAGCCAATACTCTCTCCTTACAGCCATCATTGAATATAAAGATAAGTCTCTTAAAATGTCGTAAAATGAACTTTCTGCCAATGCTTTCTTTTTTTTAGGAGTAGTTATTAAAATGAAAGAAGCCTATGAAACATTTAAGACCTGAGCTTTCAACATCACAATGAATACTTTTTCTGCATGTTGGACCCTTTCTATAATTCAACATTTTGTATTTATTTCAAGCTTGGTGAGTGTAAAATTTCACATTGGTATCTGATTGTTTTTTTATTTCTGAACTAGATCTTAAACTGTGTACTCTAAGTGTTTATTAAAAATGACTTGGAGAAACAAATATCATTGAGGGTTTCATCTTCTCATATTTTAATTGCTATGTTAAAGAATGACTAATAAACAGTAAATAAGTGAGAGAATATTCAAGAAATATATTACTTATATTTATCATGATTAAATATGGTTTGTGGTTTATGTAACTTTTATGTCTAAGATGCCTGAGGCTTGCACTCTATTTTACAGTAGGCAAGGTGAAGAAAAAAAATGACATTTTGATTAGCCTGAGACCCTTTCAACTTTTAGGTTAAAAAGAAAACTTCCTTGGATTCAGTTTAATATAGATTAAAGAGAATGAGCTTTGAAATTGATAAATCATTGTTCCTTTTCTGTTCCTGCCTCTAGTTAGCTTTTAGAAATTAAACAAATCAATTTATTTTAACCTGAGTTTGTTTATCGGCAAAATGATATACATGTACATATTACTACCTATGTAGGAACAGATATAATATGTTTAAAGCTCTTGGCCCTTAGTAGGCATTCAGTGAATGGTACTTACTCCTGGATGTCCTGGCCCTCCACTGTCAAATATTCTTCTCAGTGGCTTGAAAGAGTTAATTAACAGAAAATAACATTAACCAATGGTGAATCTGAGGTATGTGTAAAATGACTAAACTTAAAATTCATGGTATGTGGACTTCTGGTTAAGATGGAAGAATAGAAAGACATGCTTCACCTCCTCATACAACCACAAGAAGAATCACAACTAACCCCAAAATAAAAAACACCCAAACTGTCAGAAAACTGAAATGTATGGAAGCCTGACAACCACGGATTTAAAGAAGCCATATTCATCCAGAAAGGCAAGAGGGGTGGAGATAGGGAACTGGGTCAGGGAGGATGTGGTGTGGCACCAGACAGGTGGCAGTGGTAATGGCAGAATGGCCAGTCCCACATTTCTGTGTGGTGGATGAAAATTAGGAGGGATACCTTGGGAGCAAGCAATCTCAGCCAAGGCCATACGGCAAAGCCCAGGGATCAGGTGCCCAGAAATAAATCCTCATAACTTCTGGCTGTAAAAACCAAGGAAGGTTGGGATTACAGAATAAACTGCCAGTTTCTCAGGAGGGTCCATTTAAAGAGTCCACAGGTACCTAGAATGTACACAAACTCACCCAGTCTGGGCACCACCAGAGTAACAGCTGGAAGGGTGCCAGTCACATACAGGAAGTGAGTGAAGTGACTAAAAAGGGGCGAGTGCCAGTTAAGGGTCCAGAAGCCACGGTACTGTCCCCTCTCCTATACCTCTCCCACACACACAGACCTACAAAGCAGTGAGGCAGGCTGCCCCACCCTGACAAATACTTGAGACTCCACCTCATACAACTTAACAGGCACAATAAGACAGGGAGTCAAAACAGCTCTACTTAATACCCAGAAACAAACACAGGGAGGATGCCAAATTGAGGAGAAAAATATATATGTCCTGAATGAAAGAAGAGAATAAACCCCAGAAAAAGAACAAAACAAAATGGAGATAGCAAACCTATCAGATGCAGAATTCAAAAGACTGGTGATCAGGTTGCTCAAAGAACTCATTGAGTATGGCAAAGATATAATAAGGGCAGAAGTGAAGGCTACAGGAAGTGAGATAAAGAAAAATATACAGGGAACCAATAGTGAAGGGAAGGAAGCTGAGATTCAAATCAATGATTTGGAACACAAGGAAGAAATAAGCATTCAACCAGGAGAGAATGAAGAAACAAGAATTCAGAAAAATGAAGAAAGTATAAAACTCTGGGACATCTCCAAATGTGCCAACATCCAAATCACAGGTATGCCAGAAGGAGAAGAGGAAGGTAAGAAATTGAAAACTTATTTGAAAAAAAAATAATGAAAGAAAACTTTCTTAATTTGGGAAAGAAAATAGACATTCAAGTCCAAGAAGCACAGAGAGTCCCAAACAAATTGGACCCAAAGAGGACCACACCAAAACACATCATAATTAAAATGCCAAAGATCAAAGATAAGGAGAGAATCTAAAAGCAGCAAGAGAAAAGAAGAGAGTTACTTACAAAGGAGTTCTCATAAGACTACCAGCTGATTTCTCAAAAGAAACTTTGCAGTACCAAAGGTACTGGCAAGGAGCCAAAGTGATAAAAAGCAAAATTACTGTATCCAGAAAAACTATCATTTAATATTGAATGGCAAGTAAAGTACTTGCCAGACATGGTAATGCTAAAGAAGTCCTTTATTACATGAAATGTAATAAACATCATCAAGTCCTTTCTACATGAAATGTAACATGTAATGTAACATCATAAAGTCCTTATTACATGAAATGTTGAAGGGACTTATTTAAGAAAAAGAAGATCAAAACTGTGAACAGTAAATTGACAACAAACAACTCTCAACTGAATCCAAGAAAAGCAAACAAAAACAAAACAAACTAAGCAAACAACTCGAACAGGAACAGAATCATAGATATGGAGATCACATGGATGGTTATCAGTGGGAAAGGGGAAGAGAGAGAATGGGAGAAAATGAATTGGAATTAAGAAGCATAATTGGTAGATACAAAATAGACAGGGGGAGAGGCCTTTCCTATATAAGAATAGTATAGGAAATGGAGAAGCCAAAGAACTTAACAGCCACACTCATGGACATAAAATAAAGAGGGATTGCTGGAGGGAAGGTAGAGGAGAGCAAAGGTGGGAAAACTGAAACAACTGTAATAGCATAACAAATAAAATATACTTTAAAATAGTCATGGCATGCTCTGCCTCTTAGAATCAAGTCCCACAATGAACATCTCCTCTTGCTAATATACAAGTGTTGCAATGAATTTCTCATCAGTTGCTTTCATAATGGGCCCTGACAGGTCTTATCCTGGGTAAGACTCTTGCTTAGGCACTAAAGACTCTTTTGGCTGGAGCCCATTTCAGCCTTAGATGAGGGCTGAAACCTTTCCCACAACATTGCTAGAAACCTTTGTTTTCTTCTCCTTGCTCATGAAAATTAGAAAATGCAATTTCAGGGGAAGGGGGAAGGGTTTGCAGGAACTAATATAAAGGACACATGGACAATAATAAGGGGGGTAGAGACAGGAGGGAGGAGAGGAGGGCTGGGGGTCTGGGATGGGGGTAAAGGGCAGAAAACTGTACTTAAACAACAATTAAAATTAAAAAAAAAAGAAAATGTGATGCATGTTTCTCCTTTCCAGTCGCTTGCATCACAAATGCTAGTCTTTACCTTTCCCATCAAGACAAATTGTTTTCCTCCACACTTTTTTGGCATACTTTGAAGTATATGTTACTTTATTTTTGCCATGGTTTTTATCTCCTATTTAGAATTCATTTTCCAGGCTGAGGGTCCATACAAAAGAACTACAAAATTTCTAGGGATCATCATGAATGAACTTATGAAATTATGGTAAGATATATGTTATTGCTAAATCTGACTCACTGAGATTCACTATATATATGTATATATATTGCTAAATTCTGACTCACTGACTCACTGAGTTAAATCATCAACTCAAACATGTGCTTCCTTAATTAGTCCAGACCTCCTCTGAACTTCAATAGCAATTTTAACACTTTCAGTTCATATACTTGGCCTCGTATTATAGTTTTTTACATGCTTGGCTTCATGTTTATAGTTGCGGTTTTAAGCACCTGGGAAGAGCAAGAGGGAGAAGAAGGACAATAGACTTCAGATGTCATGCAAACGCAGGTTGAAATTCCAGCCTCACAGTTACTATGTGGCCTTAAAATAGTTATCTTAATCTTAATCTTGGTTCAATTGCTCCCTTACTGCATGATACCTAACCTCTCTGTTTCCTGGTCTCCTCATCTATAGAATGGAGATAACAATAGTTTTTTTAAAAATATACAAGTGTTGTGATGAATAAATCAGGTATTTCCTATTGTGTTTAGAACAGTTACTCATACATAGTAAATGGGTTAAAATGTTACCTTTTATAGTAATAATAACAATAATAATATATTATTAAAATATTCTTATTGTGCTCTTTAAATGTTAATTTTTACAACATGTATGATGATACTCCATTCCAGGGTTATTATATGAGTTAAGAGTGATATTTTCTTAGAAAATATCTAGACTAATTTCTGAAACTTAATCTGTATTTTGTAAATACTGGTCTATCTTCTGCCCCAAACCCCAAATAAATCTAATTTTCTTCACATCAAATAGAATATTCTACTCACTTTTCAAAGTACCAAATCTTATACATAATGGTATTTCTTTTTCTCTCTACTTCTTTCCTTTGTCATTTTGATTATATATTTATACTTTTTTAAATAATGGCATTTCAATAAATGTATATTGAATCATGTTAAATGAAATGAATCGAACAGCATTATACCAAAAAAAAAATGATCAGTAAAGTTGGTTTTTCCCAGCAATCTTCAGTGATTTATCATTTCAGATAATGACAATTTAAAGATTATGACAAAAAGTCCTAATATTTACCATCCAGATTTAAATAATTTAAAGATTTCCCACCTTTTCCAAACATCTGTAGAAATCTCTTGTTCTTAAATTAAAATAATCTGTTGAAATTAAAAGATAATTGAAATGAAAATTATACCAAAATCCAGAAATTGCTAAATGAGAAGTTCCACTATCAAGTGAAGACATTTTAATCCATTCAACAAAAAATCTTATTGAATGCACATTATAGTTACTTAGGGGCTAGACATTATGGGGCACGAAGACATACAAGAAATGATCATTTTCACTTTTTAAGTGATAGAAATGCCTAATCACTATGTTGCACACCTGAAGCTAATATAATATTGTATGTCATTTGTAATTTTAAAAGAAATAAATAAAAATGTTTAAATAATTTTGTATATATAATAGGTAATTATTTTAAGTAAAATACTTAACATGTAACTGAGTGAATAATACGAAGGAACAATAGAGTCATAAAGTAGACACAGAACAAACTACTCCATGAGTTCTGAAATTGAGTATTTCTAACTGAAAAATGAGGAAAGATTAAAACAAGATAGTACCTGAGTTAAGTCTTAAAGCAGGTATAAATATGTTGATAAATGAAGATGGAGAGAAGAGTATCATCGAACTCTCCAGAGTGAAGGAGTACTCAGGGCACTGAATTATGTAACAAAAAAGATATGTTCAAGTCTTAACCCCTGGTACCTATGAATGTGACTTCATTTGTAAATAAAACTTTTGCAGATATAATCAACTTAAGATAAAGTCATAATGGATTAGAATGAGTGCTATATCCAATTGCTGATGCCCTACAAAGAACAGAAAAACTCAGAGACGTATAAACACACAGAGGGAAGAAATCCATGTGACTGTGGAGGCAGAGATTGGAGTAATGACACTATGAGCCAAGGGACACCAAGCATGACTTGCACCAAGAGCACTGATCATGGCAGGGTAACTAATACAATATTTAACACCAGACTGTAAATGGTGCCTTCTTTAGATTTACTTAAGATTCCAAAGATCTGGAATGTACCTGTGACTTAAGAATATTAAAAAGTCAAGATTTTGTTTGAAAATACCTAAACAAGTTACTAAATAAACCAGATGTTTTCTTCTTCTTTTTCATGATTCCAAGTGATACACTTGACTCTAAGCATTGTGCTTGATTCATATTGGGTAACAATCAGATGATATCATAAAATAAACAATATGTTAAATTATTGACCTGAATCGATAAAATATTGACATTATATTAAATAGTTTTAGATATTGATACATTTCTTGGTACTGTGTACAAGTGCAGAACTTGTGGAAGCATATAGTTCCTGATTTGCGATCAGGAACTGATCCATCAAAAAAATGATTCCATCATTTTAGTGATGGAAGGCAAACACTGCCATATCCTTTGTCCATATTTCTTAAAATGATGGTTAAGAGGTGTATATAGTGTGCCAGGTGATGACTGACAACTTCATAGGATAACAGTACATATATTCCTATAGGCTAAATTTTAGGGATACTAAAAAGAGAATTAAGTGTGTACTAAGAAAGCAAGCACAGCAATGAACTAGTAGCTAACAGCACTGGTTCTAAAGCCACAGAGCCTCAGTTTATCCTACTTAGCCAATCATTAGCTTTGTGAACTTGGGTAAGTTTCTCATATGTGTCTCAATTTTCCCCATCTATCATTTCTCATTAGTATAATCCTATAGCATTTAATGTGACTATTAATCGAGCTAACATATGTAAACCAGTTAAAAGAATAATGCCTGACACCAGAGTTGGATTTCCCACGAAGATATCAACCTTAGCATTAGGTACTTGCCCTTGCATCGCTCATCTCCAGTCTTGGGAGTCACCTTTCAATGTTTTCACAGGCTCACATCTTTTTGTAAATATGCAAAAATAAGACATCTATCCATAATTTCTTAAGACAGTTGTCTGTTTCCATTCCAATTCCCTCATCATCAGCTTTATTTCATGTCAAGTGAATTGGAGTGATCCTGGGCATTCGGAATTAACTAAGGGTAAGCTGAAGTGAGCTTAGATTCAGTGGGATAATTTGCATGTCTAGTTAAGATATTACTGACTATTTTAGTGCTGGTATGCCTTCCAGGATCACACCTAGCTTACTGGGTTGATTTCTTGTGTCATGCCATGAAGGGAAAGAGGATAAATTTGTCCTGTATCAAAGTGAGCTTGTCTTATAGTATCTGACAGTGGAAGTATGTGGGTAGTTAAAAAAACATGGTTTGAAATGTATGCAACCAGAAGCCAGTTTCTAGAAAATTCTGTCAAGTCTTGCAGCTTAACATGAAATAAAGTTAATAAAAGCTTTCCCAAATTTGAAAACAGTCCAAAACTTTTACATGGCATTATAAATAATGAATTGTGATGCTAAATGAAGTTTTTCTAATGTCAATATTTAAACAGATAACCAATTAGTTTTGCTAGAAGGATGACTAAATTATCTTTGTATTATCTTTGTAGAAAATGATAGTGTATAATTGTTGTCATTTGAAGAGGTCATCAAAGAGCATGAAGACAAAAGAAAAAGTAATATAGAAGTGTGTTATACATTTAATTAATAAAGATGTTTTAATTTTTCAGGATTTTATGATCTTGTGGTATTCTAAATAAATGTTTACTTACATACTTAATATTTTTAGTTTTATTTTTCAATTACAGTTAGCATTCAACATTATTTTATATTAGTTTCAGGTGTACAGCATAGTACTAAGACATTTATGTAATTTACAAAGCAATTTCCCTGATAAGCCTAGTACCCACCTGGGCACATACATAGTTATCATGATATCATTGACTATATTCCCTATGCTGTACTTTACATCCCTGTGACTATTCTGTGGCTACCAATTTTTACTTCTTAATCTCTTCACCTTTTTCACCCATCCCTCCACCACCCCTTCCCCCTAGAAACCATCCTTTTGTTCTCCGTATTTGTGAGTCGGTTTCTGTTTTGTTTGTTTATTTTGTTCTTTAGACTCCACATACAAGTGAAATCATATGGTGTTTTTATATACATAATTTTATATTCTTTTTTTTAATGAGCAAACAAAATTTTATTAGCTTCAGGATCTTCAAAGCCTGGATCAACCCCTGCCTGTTTTGTATTAAGAATTAACCATAGAGCCACTAAAAAATGTTTATGTAACTATATAAAATATAAATATAAATAAACACATACATACTTAAATATGTATGAATGTTAAAAATACCCCCCCTTTTTTTTTTGCTCCAGCTGGTGTGACTCAGTGGGTCGAGCACCGTGGCCTGCAAACCGAAAGGTTGCTGGTTCAATTCCCAGTCAGGGCACATGCCTGGGTTGTAGGCCAGGTCCCAGGTTAGGGGTGTGTGAGAGGCAACTGACTGATGTTTCCCTCACACGTTTCTATTCATCTCTTTTTCCCTCCCTTCCCCTCTCTCTAAACAACAAATAAAATATTTTTAAAACTACTCATTTTTTAAATGTAAGCCTGAGAGTGCAAAGACAGTCACAGCTCACAGAGATCAGACTCGACAGTGGCCACATATGAAATGTCTGCAGCTTCATTCAGCAGCCGTTTATTGAGCGCCCACTAAGTGCTGAGTGAAAAACAAATTGAACATCTTGCTGTCTTCATTTTAAAGGAGCAGACTATCTCAAGAGAGAGTTGCTGTAAGACAAATGAATGACAATGGTGAAAGGAAAAGAAAGAGAAAAGTAGAGAAGGAGGGAAGAATTTAAAAGAAAAGAAAGGAAAGGGAAACAACCAGAAGGGAAGATAGGGGACTGAAAGAGGAAAGGGAAGGTAGGGGAAGGAAAGTAAAGCAACATTTTTACCTCAATTTGTGTACTTGAAACCTTGGATTTTACAATACCTCTCTGTTATTTTCTGAATGCTTCTTATTCTTATATCACCCCAATAGAAATTCATCAAGAATAGCAAACAAGACACATTATATAATCCCAATTAATTGCAATGTAAAATATTTCCAGATATTAAGTCAAAAGAGTGATTCAGCAATGATGTATAACAAGCAAAAGAATGGTAAGAAGAAAATAGTGAAATAGGAAAAATGGACAAAGTTGTTTTCTCTTTTATGTAACTGATATAATTCTGGAAATTCAAAACCCAATTTTTATAAAATCACTATAAGCTATTCCTCAACATAATATAGAAAATCTGTCTTTAAAATGAAGATGGATTTTAATTATAAATAGCCAAGTGACAAAAGTAGGAAATCAGACTGAAAATATGGAACCAAAGGTAGTAAAGTATATAGATCAATAGAAAACTTGGGTAATTCACATAAAGAGGTAACAAAAATAGCATAGGGATAGATTTTAATATCTTACTGTGTCTTCCATCAGTTTATGAGGTAAATAAAATTTTTGACACATACTCATTTTATACAAGTATTTGTATGAAAGTCTTAATTTTATACTCTTTTTTGTAAAGATTTTCTTTATTTATTTTTAGACAGAGGGGAAGGGAGGGAGAGAGAGAGAGAGAGAAACATCAATGTGTGGTTGCCTCTCGTGCTCGCCCCCCACCCAGTGGGCACCTGGCCTGCATGCAACTGAGGCATGTGCCCTGACGGGGAATCAAACTAGAGACCCTTTGGTTCACAGGCCTGCACTCAATCCATCAGCCAGGGCTTAATTTTATACTCTTAAAAACTATCTACCAAGATGCCCAATGTTTTCACATGAAGGAGCAGTTAAAAAGTGCTGCCAGACAATTTCACACCTAATAAATAGCTTAAACCCAGGCACATCATTTCTTAAACTCTCAGAGATGAATCACAAACATCAATAGAACTTTCCAATTCTCTATTTCTTCTTTTCTGATAATTCTGTGTCTTATTTAGTTTTTGTTTTGCTCACAGAGGATAAATTTTTACCCATTGGAGGCAGCAATGATTGAGAATTCGGTTTTATAGTTTGATCATTTCTGAAAATGGATTAGAAGACTATAGAGAATTATTCTCTGTTGGGTGAGAACTGAGAGAAAATTGGGTTTATTTGTGTTCTTGTGGAAACTAACTCATAACTGTTTTAAAAAATCCAAGATCATTTACTTCAGTTTACTTAAAGTATATGAACTTGGTAAACTTAAAGTAACTCTTTGGCAAATAAGACCAGTTTAATAATTTTTGTTTAATAAAGACAACTATGTCTTTTCTCTAACAGTTTTCCAGTTTTCTTTGTTTTAAGCATAGTTCAAAGTTGCATTTTATTATGCTTGGGCTTGCTTTTCCTAAACAAGTTTTACTTTTTTAAAACCTGATCAAATAAGCTAACTTTACTCCTACATAATGTTTAAGAATGTTAAAATGAGCCCTGGCTGGTGTAGCTCAGTGGATTGAGCACGGGCTACAAACCAAAGCATCGCAGGTTCGATTCCCAGTCAGCGCATGTACTTGGGTTGCTGGCCAGGTCCCCAATGGGGACCACATGAGAGGCAACCACGCATTGATGTTTCTCTCTCTCCTTCTCCCTCCCTTCCCCTCTCTAAAAATAAATAAATAAAATCTAAAACAAGAATGTTAAAGTGTAAATTTGTGTTCAACTAAATTGAATTGTTATTTTGGCACTTTTGATTTCAACACTAGTTATATTTTGTAGTATGTCAACTTTAAAATGGTTTCCAAAATCATTTAAAGTAACTTAAAACCTTAGATTGATACTAAATTGAGTTAATTATGAATAACCATTGGATACCTAATTAGTTTGTAAAGTAGAAGACCAAAACATCCAAATTATTGATTAATACTCATATCTTAAAATTTATATGATTTACTTATTTTTCTATGCTGTAGAGACTATGTATTGGGGTGATGCTAACAAATATTCATTTTTTTCTAACTTAGGGAAGTGTAAAAGTGTTGTATAACTATCAAAATCTGTATTATGTATTTATTTTCACAAGTTTTGCTAATCTGTTAAAATGATTATGCAAGGCAGATGTGTCCCTATCATCCTCTCTCCAATCTACCCAGTGTTCCCTGTCAAATAGAAGTTAGTTTCCTTTGTTAAAAATCATAATCAACATGAGTAATTAAGACAACACTACAATGGGAACTAAGAATTCAAGATTTTGTTTTTTAAGAAAAGAGTAATTGGTACCAAAATAGGGATTTCCCAAACTTTTGGGTCTTCAAAGACCACACAATCTTAGGGATTATTAAGGATCCCCAAGAGCTTGTATTTATGTGAATTATAGTTACCAATATTTAATCAAAACTGATTAAATAAAAACTGATTATTTTTAAATATTTTTATTTGAAGACCATAATGATGACTAACTGCATTTTGACATAAAACATTAATGCAGTCATGAAGTTTTTTAACTAGTGGATTCCTTAAGAGCTGTCCTAAAGTAATGTGTTAGTTCAAGAATATAAAAAAAAAGCATAATAAAGAAAAAACTTGGAAGGCAAATTTTATTTGCCTTGAATTATAATACCTAAGTTTCAAAATAAGCTATGAAATACATTAAAATTGAATAATTTGTTCAATCTGATTGGCTTGCTTTCCTGGTGTACTGATAAATACCTTTACCTCAATATGAAAGGTAATTCTTAACCTTCCATGTAATCTACCTACATGGTAATAGTCTACATTTTACCAGAATAATTCCCTGTGCTTTATATTAACTTTATTATGTTCTTGATTACTTAAGGGAAAACAAAAAGAAAACCAAAGTTCTCACTTATTGAAAACTAACTTTCCTTTACAATAATGCCACCATCAAGATTTTTAAGGCATTATTGTCACTTAAATGGTTAAGCATCTGCCCAAATCTATCCTGAAAAAAGGGGTTATTTTTTTCTTTTGAAAAATCCAATTTTCCATATAGGAAAATATAATAAAACTTTCTGGATATTTTTAGACTAAAACATTCAGACTTTAATCAGAGGTTCACTGAGAAATTACAAAAACTTGTTCTTTTACCTCTTTAAAACAGTAGCTAGAAGATTCTATTAGGTTTGTTTGATGAGCTGCATGGGAACAATTGCCAAATCAGGAGAAATGCTAAAACTTCTTTAGGTTAAATTGATATTGGTACAGTGTTATCAATGTAAACATTTTAGAAATATTATACTTTATGGGAAGTCTTTGGGTATTTGTTAATGCCCTTGCTTTAAATAACGTTTTGACTTCAGGGAAAACATTGATTAAAACTTTTAAGAAACAGTATTTATAAGTTTTCCTATATTTGTCAGAGTTCTGGTAGTGCTTTGTTTGATAATATCAGTCAACACCAATGTGATGTTATCAGTTATAATTTTAGTTACCAGTTAAAATGTCCATAAGCCATCATCTCCTTTAATTTAAATTTAGCATGCTCTAGGCCCATGGTTCAAAGGGTGGTTTGGTGGGTAGCAAACTAATCTATGGTATTATATTTAAAAAAAAAACAGACTTGTAGGTTCTACTCCAGAGTTTACTTGATATTTTTGGTATACTCTTGATATATATGTTATATTCTAAGATTTTATATGTTACATTTCAAGATCTTTTTCTTCTGTTAAAAAGTCCATCCATTTTTTAGAAATCAGTTAAGACAGTTACTGACTTTTTTAAAAGAACTAAAGATCAGTCTCCTTCAACAAAGGACAGTCTCAAATGCTTGTGGAAGAGGATTATACTAGGTACTTCAAGCTATTGATACTTCAAAGAACAGAGGCGCGGGGCGGGGGGGGGGGCATGCTTCTGACCTGATATTGTTAAGATCACTTTTAGACTTTACCAGTGGACTGTTAGGGTTTCCAGAACTCTTTCTAGTTGAGAAGTAAATGGTTTCATGAAAATGCTGACCCACCACCCAAAAAAACAAGAATTATGTAGGACTAAGTGAACTGATGAGGGAAATTTTAATGGTTTTTTTGAGGGGTGAATATTATTAATATTGTTTTAATGTCCTTTTTTCTGAATATGTAAGAAAGTATTTTCTTTTTCTTAGGCTATCTGAAACCCAGAACAACTGAGTAAACTCTGCTTTTGAAAACTGAAATAAAATATTTTAAATCATACATATTCTCACTGATCACTAAATACAGAAATTCTTCCTACTTTTCCTTATTTTTTGACAATGTTTATTTGCATAGGTTTAATGAGAAAAAGCTTCTCTTTGCCAGCATATAATAGAACAAAATGATTATACAACAATGGCTTTATCTCAAGTGTCATTTATCTCAAGAACAATGTTCATTTAATCAGATATGACAAGTTGCTTTTAAGAAACAAAGGCTGGCTTTATTTGAAACTCAATACTTACAAAACCCTCTCAGGAATTGTCTGATAACTGGTTTGCAAGGTCCAGTCTTATAAGTAGTAAGAAAGGTTCCTTCCTACTAGGTCAAGAGTCTTAGAAAATTTGGAGCATTGCTGTTACAGAATGCAGCCAATGCTAGAACAGCTGTTCTAGAACAGCTATGGGATTCAACTGGCCACCACCAAGCAGCATACTCTCAAGGCAAGAGTAGGGCAAAAAAGGAAAAGCGTTGTTTATTTGAAGGTTGGAAAGATTTAGAATAATGGCAGATTTCTGTCGTTAAGTTCTGCTCCCTTTACTTCAGAGACTGAAGTTCAATCCACTGAGTCACACCAGCCAGGGCAAGTCCTGCTCCCTTTACGTCACCCAAAAATGGATAGCCCTGTCTCCCTCTGCCAAGCCAAGCCAGATCAGTTTCAGAATATGCCTCTTCAAGTGCCATCCATGAGAAACACAGAAGACTGCAGCTCAGCATTCCTGGTCACAGTTCAGCTCCATGCATTTCTCACATGTCTGTGTGTTTGGCCAGGCAGGCCCCCGGCAGCTCTGCCAGCTCTGCTGCTGTCTTCTACAGACAGACCCCCAGATAGACCTCCAGACAGGCCTCCCAACCTTGTGGCAGACTTTCCTGACATGTGGCAGACTTTCAGGCAGACTTCCAGACTTTGTGGCAGACCTCCCCACAGAACTCCAGTTTGTCAGCCCACTTCAATTTTAAATGCTTGGCTCAGAATTTCCTGACTGGTCGAATGTCCAGCTCTTCCTATGGTGCATTAGTATCTGCCATTTTCATCAGCTCCCCAGCTTCTTCGATCCACTTTCCAGCTTCCATCTTTAGTCAGGGCAAGAGTTCCCAGACACGTATGGGCATCCAGGGTGGGCATCTGTTCCTGAAACTCATGCAAGTGCTGGATGAGCTCACCCCACGCCCCCAGGCTATGTCACAAGTCACTCTGCTGAGTCACTCAGCCAGTGCACAGTCTCCGAGTCAGGTACACAATATGCAGGTTCAGCAGCTCCACTCTGCAGGAAGGCATGGGATGTTAATCTGCCTTTGTTATGCAATGTGCCATAAAGGCTGTACTTTCTGCTCTGGGGACATTCTTTCCCTTGAAACCCTGTACCTCTCTGTAGGATTTGGGGGTATGTGGGGTACCCCTATATACAGGGTATTGAGGCTCTGCACCCCTTTACATTATGAGAAAAGAAAAAAACACCCCAAATTAGAGCTACCTCAAGTGAAGTAATGTGAAGGGAAGAGATATTTTGGGCTTGTTTAAGAGCTTTTATAAATCAAAGCTGAAGTTACTGATGAAAATTTCCAGATAAATGTTAACCTAGTGGTGTTTGTAATTGTTAAATATTACATGGATCTTGATTAGCAGAAAGTTTAAGAATGCCCATATGGTAAATTCACACTCTTACAGCACCTGTGTAAGTAATCAGACTAAACCTAGTGAGACCAGCATTATTTTGTATTCAAGAAAATATTTCTGTGTTTATTATGATTACAAGGTAAGGGGAGACTTGTGAAACAATTTGAAAGGTACCAAAATAATTACTAGGTATATTAAATGGAAAACTGTGTGCTATCTATAGTGCACCCTTATGGGTGTCTGACTCTATGGGGTCTGCACTTTTCCTTGTCTTTGACCCGCAGTATTTCCCACATGTTGTTGTCTTTTGTCCAAGACCCCCAGTGGCTGTCTGAAAGCAGATACTATCAAACCCTATACAAACAATGTTTTTTCCTACACATACACTCATACCTGTGATACAGTTTAATTTAAAAATTAGGCACAGTCCGAGGTTCACACCAATAACTAATAATAAACTACAATTACAATGTACTATGATAAAGGTTATGTAACTGGTCTCTCTCTCAAAATATTTCATCATACTGTGCTCAATTTTTCACAAAAAGGAAGCACTTTATGTCTTCCCTTTGTCATTCCCCAATTGCCATCATCTGTGCTCTTGCACTTTGAGGCCATCATTAAGTAAAATAAGTGTTACTTGAACACAAATAATGTGATACTGACACAGTGTATCTGATAACCCTCTGCTACTCAATAGAGGAGGAGCCTGTGCAGCGTAGAGACTTTAACAAAAGGATGAGTCCTGTCGCTGGCCAATCAAGACAATGAGAGATATCATCACACAAGTTAGAATGGCACACAATTTAAAACTTATGAAATGTTTATTTCTGGAATTTTCCACTCAATATTTTTGGATTGTGGCTGACCACAGGAAACAAACCAAGGAAAGTGCAACTGGATAAAGAATGACAACTATTTTTTATAATTTGTAAGTCAAAATAATGAAAATGAGTCTTGATCATGGATGTGCAAATCCATTAAGTTTAGTGGAATGAAGTCAATTATTGCTCTGTGCATATTGACCAATTTTGCCAATTTAGCATCTATTAAGCAAATTTATTAGAATGTGTATTATGGATTGCTCTTTGGATTTCCCTGCAAACTGATCATAACATCCCACTGTATCCCTCATTATTTAATAAATTATATAGCATTTTTGGCATATATTCATTTAAAATATAAGAAGTAGGTTACAATAAGTAGAATACTTGAATAAGTACAGGAGAATAAATATGCTTCAATAAGCAGGAGGAGAATGAATACACCTCCCTAGGTTCAAGATAAAGCATCTTAAATAAATTTAAAGAGCAAATATACAATTAAGTCTTCATTTTGATCTCACAAATGCTATGAAGAGAAAATGCATTAAAAAAAGCTTAGATTTTAAAGTCTTATGTTAGCACATTTTATATATCTTCATTTTCTATAACAGTTTGGCCTATCTCTCAGAAACTATTTTTATGAGCACTGTTCAGTCACATAGTTTCATTGGTTTAAATTGGGTAAAAGGCACAAGGGTGGCATTTCTGAAGCAGTGCAAAAGTTCTGTCACCTAAAAAAAAAGGTATCTCTGAAATGAGAAAAACCAAACTCTCTATATTGAGTAGTGTACTCTGAAAGATAGATTTCTAAAAACTGACCATTTTTATCAGCCCATAAAATTTCACATTCCTGCTTTTGCTTATCAGTATGGTGACAGTAAGTGCCCATTGTAGACACCATCTCTAGCCATAGGAACACTTATGCTAACACACTCTCTATGAAAGCAAGGTAAGAAACATTCATTTGAAAGAATGTTGATAAAAACTTCATGAAAAAAGAATTCAGTGTCAATTAAAATTGGGAAAGAAGATTATCAATGAAAATTAGAATATTAGAAGTTTTTGTATTTCTTCCATTAAAAATCATACCTGTAAAACCTTAAGACAAAGTTTTCCAAATGTATGCAAGCACTTTTCCCCACAGATACCTATTAACCTATCAAATTTGGTTATTTGATAGGTTATTTGGTTATTTGGTATTCGATTAACCTATCAAATTTTAGATTGTCAGCCAACTTTCAATAAATCCTCCAAAAATAAGGTATTTTGAAAGACAGAAATCATAAATGCTTATTAAAAAGAAGTATAAAAATAGGCAAGAACAAATGATAATTTAAATCACATGTAATCCCATTGTTATACTTTGTGTCATTTTTGTATTATTACTTTCATTTTCATAAAAGAAACAATCATTCCGCATGTTCTTTAACCTCCAGTTTTTATTATACTTATTACAAACATATTTCTAGGCTGTAAAATAATCTAACACACAATTTTTAATGGCTTCATGATATTGTATTTATGAATGTAGCACAATTTTTTAAACTAACCTTATCAATAGGCATTTAAATTGGTTTCAGTTTTTCACTATCATAAATTCTACCAGGGATACTCTAATGGCTTTATCTTGAGTACATCTATAATTACTTCTTTAGGATAAATTTCTACTCCAAACAGCGTGGATCAAAGAGTATGCAAAATTCTAGTGCTTTTGATCTGTATAAGTGTTTGATCTCCAACCTCAGTTGTGTCCTCCAAGCTGCAGACCTGTGTTATGTTTGCATTTTACTATTGGCTGCCTTTTCAGTTTTTGAAGATGCTTAAAATCATGAAGACTCTATTCAAATCTTCAGTTATATTTAGTCTCAGTCAGCTGACTCTACATCCTTCTTTGGAGAAAAAATAAAACACACCAGAAAAGCATTAACTTTTTACTTAAAATAATTCTGCATCTTATTTGTAGCACCATCTATCCTTTTCACTTCCCTTCAGATTAAAATGCAAATTTTTGTCCTGCATATTGGGTTCCATTCCTTAGGGTTTCTCTGTTCTCTATTCTGCATCATCAGTCACTTCTTCTCTTTTGATTTATTCACAGTCCACTCCAGCTATTTTATGCTTTTCCTTCCACAGTCAAACTACTTTCAAATGTTGTCTCTACTCACTGTCCTGATTGTCTCACCTCCACGTATGTTCATTGCTCTGCAAATCTGACCCACCTTCCACCTTCACTACTCCGGTGAAGGTCATGTTTTTACTGATAATCCTAATGCAAACTTGTTATTTTATCTTTATTTCATTTGCTCTTTCCACAACATTTAACGTCATTGATTATTCCCGCTTTGAAACATTCACTTTTCTTGGTTCACAAAAATATTCCCTTCTATTTTTCCTCCAACATTCTGATTCCCTGAATTCTGAATCCTGAATTCCACGATTTCTGGATTTCTGGTTCCCTCCTCTTCCTCCTTCTTTTCTTTCCCTTCCCAGTCCCCTCCCCCTCCCTCTCCCTCTTATTATTCCTTTTTTCCTCCTCTTCTTTCTCCTCCTCCACCTTCTTCTCCTCCTTCTCCTTCTCCTTCTTCTTTTCCTTCTCTCTTACTCTCTCTCTCTCCTTCACTCTAGGGTAAGCAAGCTGCCATAGTGTAAAGGCCCTAAGTAGACACGTTAATGGTGAGGAACTGATGCCTCCAGTAACAGTCAGCAAGGGCCTGAGGTCTGACAGCAGCCTCCCATGAGTTGGAGGTGATCTTACTCCACTCAAGCCTTGAGATGACCTCAGCTCCAGATACTAACGTGATTGCACCCACATGACATAGCCTGAGTTAGAGGACCTGGGTGAACAGCTCATATTCCTGATTCCCAGGAATTGTTATGCTGTTTTACACCTCTATGGCTTGGGGTAATTTGTTATGCAGTAATAGATAAATTATAAAATATCTGATTGGTAAACTTCAAAGATATCATCCTTTCCAAAACTGGTATTCCGATCTGAAATCACTCATTTCTGGAAACAGAAACAGCAAAAAAAGTTTACTTGGATTTCTTCTTGTATTTTTCCTTTGGCTTAGCTCACTTCCTGCCTTTTGAAGTACAGTGGAGTACTGAATCAAGAATTTTCTTGTTTTTTTTTAAATTTTTGTCCTTTAAGTTCTTGACTATTTGGCTATCCCTCAATAACAATGTATTCAATATTTCCTAATGGATTATCTGTATCATTAATGTTTAAAAGTATTTTCAATATTTTTATTGTATTTTTTCCATAACCACTCAGTCCCCTTACATCCCCTACACTGATCCCCTCAATAACCATGCTGTTGTCCATGCCCATGAGTTCTTTTTCCTTTTTGCTCAATCCCTCCACCCCCTAGTTATCACCTAGGGTTGATACCTAGGGTTATCAACCCTCCTTAGTTGTCATCCTGCTCTCCATTCATGAGTCTGTCTTTATTTTGCTTGTTAGTTAAGTTTGTTCATGAGATTCCACATATGGGTGAAATCATATGGTATTTGTATATCTCTGACTGGTTTATTTTACTTAGCATAATGCTCTCAATAATATTCTTATTATATAAGTAAAATTCATATTGATCATAGATAATTTAGAAAATGCAGATAGGTGAGAAAGAAAAATAAAAACCACCCATAATTACATAATCCAGAGACCAACCATGAACATTTTGATGTAAATCCTTCAAGAAGCTATTTTATAATTACTTAGGTATTCTGTTTTTCAACAATTTAGGAATAATATATTGCTTTTTATGTGCCAAGTATTTTTCTGAATACTAAATATATATATAATAACTTATATATTGAATATATAACATATATTAACTTATTTAATCATCATGAGAACCCTCTATTATTCCCCCTATGTTACAGATAAGTAAACTGAGGCTTAATATATGTACCTTCACAGACATTGTTTTTCTCACTGACCAAAACAGTCTAAGAGTTACTAATTCAAAACTCCCTAATGTATCATTAAGCATATATCACTTGTTTACATTTTAACAAAAGCCATCTAGTGGCACAATTTGTCACACTCATAGGTTTGGATAAAAGATGAAAGAATGGTAGAAAGCCTGACAAATATCTAATGACTCTTTTTAAAACACACACATCCACATTTCTTTCATCTCTGCATACAGCCAGTCCAGAGGTCTGCATCTATGTTCACATCCCACGTGGTGTGATCAGGATACAAAGGGGCCACTCTGAGGTATCTATTGACTCTTTCCTCTAACACCTTAGGTTACATTTCCTTATGCTTTATGAGATCTGGAAAACATATGGTCATAATATCCTTAGTAAGTTCAGAGAATAATAGAGGAGCCAGAAAGTGATTTAAACCTTAGGACATAGGACATGACGAACTCTGGTATTTGTCTTAACTGCCAAACTCAGAATCAGTGGAATGCCAAATCAAGCAGCAGGTACCAATAACTGGGACATCTTTGCATTGACTGAAATTTACATATAGACTTACTATATTCTATTACAGCAGTCCCCAACCCTTTTGGCACCAGGGACCAGTGTTGTGGAAGACAATTTTTCCACCAACTAGGTTAGGGGCAGGGGAGACAGGAGGCGGAGCACAGGCAGAAATGCCATGGTTTATGGTCCACAGAAGGGGAGGAAGGGAGATGGGGACCCCTGTTCTATTTTACACCTTGACACAAAACATTAAATACATATGACATATGTAACAAGTCATGAATATAATATCTTTGCCACCTTTATTTCTGGATGATGTAAGAAAATATTCACTTTCTATTACCTATAAACACAAACACACACAAAGAATATATTGAATCAAATTATATTTCAAATATGTTAGCATAATTACATCAAACATTACTATAATGTACTTTATACTGCATATGTAACTATATGTTAGTACAGTGTGACCAGTATGGCCATCTTTTCAAATTTAATCTTCATCAAACAGAAACTTGTATGTCTTGTACATCAGTGTATTCCTTAGAATAGCTTTGTGACAGGTACATACATTACATATATTCATTCATTCAATAAATGTGTATTACTACATAAGGAAATGAGTTACAGAAAGGCTAAGTAACTCGTTCAGGTTAACATAGCTAGCAATCATCAGTCTGAATTTATTATCTTTCTTAAAACAATCCACCACCATCACTAAGTAGGGAGAAAAAAGTCAGAGAGCTAGTGTTTTGGAACTTACACAAATCCCTACATCTGTTCAAGGACTGTGCCACTAGGAAACATTTTCAGTCACAGAATTTTAGTCCTTGTCAAGCTCTATATCTTTATATGCTCATATTATAGATATTTTTGTCTCCAGCATAGATTGTGACTTGATAAAGAATGGACCATGTAGAAATCATACTTGCACGATAGAGTTGGAATAGTGCCTGATACTTAGTAGAGACCCAGTAAAAGTTCTGATGACTTGAATTAGAGAAAGATAATATGTTAGTGGCACAACTAATTTCTAGAAACAAATATCCTTTTTAGAGGATAAGGCAGAATATAAACATATACATGTAAACATGTATGCATATGCATACAGGTTAATTTAATCTACTACCAAAAAATATCCTGGAATTTATTTATAAAAAAATGTGCTATTTATTCTTGCATGTTTAAACTTCAGTCACCTTCAAAGTACTCTCCATTTGATGCAATACAACTATGGAGACTTTTTTTCAACTGCTCAAACAGTTTTTGATCTCATCGATTTTGATGCCTTTTTGTGCTTCTGCTGTTTTTTGCTTTACCTCTCTTACATTGGCAAAATGTTCCCTTTGAGGACTTTTTTCATCTGGGGAAACCAAAAAAAAAAGTCGCTTGGGGCCAGATCAGGCGAATGGGGGACGGATCATGGGGATCATGCCCTTTTTGATCAAAAACTGCTGAACACTTCGCATAGTGAGGACAGGTGCGCTTGTAAATCACCCACCATGAAATCGGTAAACACACTGAAAGAGTCTTCAAAAAATCCACTGAAGCTGAACGCAAGCACAGCCTCTTACAACAATGCCAGCTGGTACATGGATACAGATGGGTTCCTAGAATACTCATTTAGTGGGGGTGAGTATGCTCACCTGTACTACACGGGGCCTGCTGTCCAAAAGATAATTCCATTTTTTGGGGAGGTCCCCTCTCATAGCATCAATACCCAAACCAAACTAAAAGGCTATAAAACAGTATTTATTTCTAACTTTTATAGTGATCAAAAAGTTTAAAATAAAACTAGATTATTTAACAAGAAGAATACGTGCTGTGGGTTAAAGCTGGCAGTGATGGGCATGAACCTCAAACTGGACATAGATGTTGAGTTGTGGAAGGCACCTTGCAAGGAAAATAGTAAGTAAATCCAACCAAGTAAAATATGGAACAGGTAACAAACAGAGCAGATAAGTGGTTAGCATTAATACAAATACAGACCAGCACTTCCTACTGGACTTTCTTAATACCACTAATATACATGTTTGGGAAAAAGTGTGTACATACAGGTGTGTGTTTGTACATTTAGCAACATAAAGATGGACAGGAAGTCTATACATTTAGAATCGGGGTTATTTGCTCAATAGTAACAAGATCCCATATACAGATCTGGCATTCAGAAAGAGGTCTCCAATCGGAGTAGAAGAGAGGCTGTAGAAAAAGTTTGTCAAACAGAATATAGAGATACAAAGTCATGTTGTCAAGCACACAAAAGAGTAAAGCAGCTGTTCCAGCTACTCCAAGTTAGATACTGAGCAGGAACTTATTCAATGAATCAGGACAGAAATCATTAAGGTAAACTGAAGTAAACAGGGCAGAGCCAGGCTTGAAGCAAAACCGATGAGATGTTTCATTTTCCCACTTCTTTCTTTTTCAGTTTTTTCTCACCTTTTTCTTTTTTTCTTTCTTGCCTTCAATAAGGAAGGGAGTTATCTCATAAATTAAGGTCACACATGACAGAATGGTGACATCATTTAAACAATGACAACAGACAAGTAATGATGAGAACAATAAACATCCCAGACAATGAAGTCTAGAAAAACTACTTCTATTGTGCACAAAACGAAATGCTTATCTTTCAGGCATTCAAAGTAAAAGGGGGAACATAAAGGATGCATTGCTCTCAATAGCTAATAAGGTAGAAAACCAAATTATCAGAAAAGAGATATTTCCCTAGCTCTGAAATCTGAGAAAAAAACATTGGATCTAAACTGGGACTTTTTTGAATCACACAGATAGTATTGTAATAAGATCTTTTAGGAGAACTAAAAATAGAGAAGATATAAAGAAACATTGGAGATATATAGAATTCATAGAAATAAGATAGGAAAAAATCATCAATGCATGTGAAGCTGAGACTTAGAAGACTAAAGGAGACAGGTGAAAGTAATCGCAAAAGGTAAAGAAACACACACAGAGAAGTTACAAGCAGTAGAATTATTTTCACAGTTGACCAGGACATGACAAAATACAGATGTAAAAATGATGTAAGATCCCATGGACCACTATCTGTCATTGTAAATGTCTACATTTTCCCTAAAAAAAAAAGTATTCATCATTTTCATATAGGTCTCGCTGGCAGAAATCATTATGGTTCAGAATTCTTGTTTTAATGTAGTGGTTACTGAATTAAAATTTTAAGCCATTTTATAAAAATTTATTATGTTATCTTTCAATATCTTACTTCATTCCTAAATGTCATATTACTTTATAGAGTTGATCTTTTGTTCATGTGAAGGTGTAAGAGAAAGAATGTAACTTTGGAATTAGATTCAGTTTTGAATTTAGCTCTTCAGCATTTGGCTGTTTGGCTTTGAGCGAGCTAATCAGCCCTTGTTATGTTTTACTTATAATGCGGAATAAATAACTCACATATCTGAATTGTTATGGCTAAGTGAGATCATGTGTATACTGCCCCAGTGCATTTTTAGGCGAGTAGGGGAGGAATAATGGGTTCATCCTGTGCTCTGCTCTGATGAGGTTAAGACTCCATATCTTAAATAGGTAAATGAAATAGATGTATATCAGTAGTAAAAAAGAAATCTTCAATAAAAAAACTAAACATTTATAAAATGAAAATAACCTTAAGAAAATAACCCTATGTCTACTGTTCTTAAATCATTTCACATTCAATAGTTTATTCACTGAGTATCTAAACATGAAAAGCATTGTGCTGGGTAATGTATGTGCTAAATTAATTGTACATGCTTCCCCAAGAGTCTAATGAAGGACAGATACATGTAAATAAATACTGAGTGTTAGTCAGGTTCTGAGGAAAACATGAAATTGTGGAAGGTAGAACAAATGATGAATTTCACAGCAATTCCAGAGAGGGCAAGAAAATACCCATAAAGTTTACCAGTCAGCTGTACATTTAAATAGTTGCATATTATCAAATGTGTGCAGCATTGTAATGATGTTGGCCTCCCATAAAATTACATTTCTTCTCCAAAGGATTTCAATGGCCACATTTTATCCTAAGAAATTCCTAAGTACCACAGTTCTGGAGTGAAAAATAAGCAATATTTATGCCCCTGCAAGTTTCATTTCAGTTTTCCCAAGTCAAATTGAAGGTCTGCCGTCTCCTTTCCTAATAAATACAGATCATATTTAGTCATTCTCTTATCCTTGCTCTGCCACCTGAGACCCACCAGATTTCATAAAGTTTAAAAATTCTTTCATTAAAAATATATCTTTGTAATGTGGCAACCACACAAGTTTAGTTTTATAAAATTATTTTAAGATTTCTCCTAATTAATTTTGTTACTTAGAAGATATTTCAATATTATGGTTTATCTTAAAGTACCAGCAAAACTTTTCCTATAACTATTTAAGGAAAACTTTTTAGATTAAAAAACAATGTTTCTTATAATATTTGTAATAACTTCCTGCCAGAGCACAGAACTCTCCGGTGTACCAAGGTGGGCTACAGAAAAGTAATCCCTCCAGTTCGCTTACTACAGGCTGATTATAAGCTTGGGAACCGTGGTTCCCAAGAGTTGTATATGGCTGGAGTCCTGTGGTTAGTTCAAACGTTGGTTAATTTATTGCAGAATTATTGTTGAAGTTTTCAGTGTTGTAGTGGAAATAACAGCGCATTCTGGATTAGGTCACACAAACCTGTTTTACTAAGAGATGGAAAATAAATTCTAAAGGAAAATCAAAATGATTTTTTAACCATTCATATGTTCAGCAAACATTTACTGAACACTATGATATGCCAGGCCCAGTTTTACTTGCTGGAGAAATATCAATGAGCAAAAAAGACAAAAGTCTTCATCCTCCAAAAGCCTACATTCTGACGGGGAGACAGTTATGAACCAAGAACAGCTTATCCATTACTCACAGGGCCTTAGGCCCATGATATTTCTAGGAGCCCAGAAAAATGTTTTAATTTTTTAAAAACCAGAATAAAAATATGAATTATAATTAATCCATCCTGGATTATCATTTTCTTCATGCCAGTGCAGCAACAAAATATCATTTTAAATGTATTTTTTGCCCTGGCTGGTGTAGCTTAGTGGATTAGGCGCGGGCCTGTGAACAAAGAGATCACGGTTCGATTCCCAGTCAGGGCATATGCCTGGGTTACAGGCCAGTTCCCAGCAGGGAATGCACAGGAGGCAACCATACATTGATATTTCTCTCCCTCTCTCCTTCCCTTCCCCTCTGAAGATAAATAAATAAAATCTTTAAAAAAAAATAAATAAATATATTTTTTATGAGGAAGAGGCCCACTAAGGCAAAGTGCTTTGAGACCACAGAAGTTACATTGTAGATGGTTAATAAACACAATCAATAAGGAAATTATGTGCTATATTAGAAGGTGAGAATTTGTGTGGAAGAAAAAAAAGGATGTATGATCAAGCGTGGGATAATGTAATTTGTAATTTTAAGCAGAGTGTTAGAGAAATCATCACTGAGAAGGAAAATCTGTGCACAGAAAGGAAGGTGGTTAGGTAAAGAGACATACATGCAGGTCTCTAGGTGAAGAGCATTCTATGTGCAAAGATAAGCAAATGAAAAGTCATAGGAAAGCGGAGTACCTGGCATGTGGAAAGAGTAAGAAGGGGGCAATTATGGCTGCAGCAAAGGGACCTGGGAAAGAGGAGCTGAAGACCAGGCCATCGAGGTGTCAGACTGTATCTGGCTTTGCAGGCCACTTCAGGTTTACTCTGCGTGATATAAGGAACAACTGGAGGATTTGAGGCAGGGTCACGGTTATGATTTGAATTGTATACCTCCAAAATTATGTTGCTGTCCTAACCCCAGGTGTAACTATGACCTTATTTAAGATTGAGGTCTTTTTAAGTACAATCAAGTTAAGGTGGGGTCATTAGGGTGAGCCCTAACCCAATGTGACTAGTGTCCTTATAAGAAAAGGCAAAGACCACATAAAGACAGAGACACACAGGGAGAGTGCTGTGTGATGACAGAGGCTGAATTTGGAGTAATAGAATTGCAAACTGAGGACTGACATTCACCATTGCAAACTAGGAAGAAGCAAGGAAGGATTCTATTTAGATTCTCAGAGGCAGCATAACTCTACTGACATCTTGATTTCCAACTTCTAGCAGAACTGTGAGAAAATAGATCACTACGGTTTTAAGTCACCAGTTTGTGGTACTTTGTTACAGTAATTCTAGAAAACAAATGCAGTCACTTTGTCCTAACACCATCTTTCTGGCTGAGTGTTGAGAATAACCTATAGTGAAGGCATGGGTTTGAACCAGGAAGCTATCTTAGGTAAAATGTCCTGGGGAGCGGATTCTAAGATAGAGAATTGCCAACAGGAGGGTCATCCCGGAGTTCTCTCAGGAGCAACAGAGGTGGGCATGGGGAGGAGGGGAAATGAGGTACTCAGACTTGGGTGGAGAGAAAAGTGAAACTACAGTCGAGCCCTCAGGCAACGCACTCATCTAGAAGTAGCAAATGGGCCTACTTGCAAGCACCCTGTGAAGGACAGGTTTTGAACACGGGCTGACTCCCAGGGAGGGAACGTAATCTTTAGTAAGACATCAACCTTAAGCAGAGTGTGGGTGATACTTGAGGAACTCACCTGTGAGCAGCCTACCTTCCTCAAGTGGTGAAAATGAATAGTTCAGTCCTGGGGAGAACGGATATCCCATGTGCGCCATCACATATGGGAAGGAAGATACGGCATTTATAGAGGACAGATTCAAACAGTGTGGGGCAACATGAGAATCAGAGTATGGCGTGTGGAATTTTGTGTGTGTAGGTGATATCGCTGTGTGTGTGCGTTTGTCTTAGCAAGCATCTTTCATTTGAATAGCTTTCTAAATTTATAATATACTTAATTTGGTGGCCACAATAAACTTGTCATGTAGGTAGAACAGATATTTTAACATGTCACTTTTACTGATTAGGGAAATAAAGACTAGCAAATCAAGTGAGTTCCCAAAACACAATGATTTAGTGATCAGGACAAAACTGAAATATGAATCCATGTCCTGTGCTCTTTGTACTATGTCACAGAGCCTAAACATTCCTTCAATGTGATTGGGCTACACAATCTGCCTATCCTTTTAAATGCCATTATTTCTGAACCACCATGAGCGCGTGTGGCAAGAACTGCATAGTTGTTTATCAAACTCACATCAATTTCTTCCTGGACCCAAAGCTCTACTACATTTGCCAGCCTCCTCGACAGTGAGGTGTAGCCATAAGACTGGTTCTTATGAATGGAATAGGAGCAGAAGTGAGAAGGGTCATGCAGGCTTTTAAATAAAATGTGAGAAATCATCCCTTTTCTCTGTTCCACATGGTCTGCCCAGTACAACCTCAAATGCCACGTGTTTTACAAAGATGGAGGAATCTTCATTAGTCTGAAAGGAGCAAAGATACCAATATGCCAGCCCTCCCCACTGTAGTTTAGAGTCCTGCTGCAGGATCATCTTAACCGTTAGAGAAGCAGACACGCAGCAGGAATGCTTTCATGTAAGAGATGCAGTGGAAAGTTAGAATTTTATTTCATGACATTTCACATATGTATAACTAACATATCTTATTTAAACCTAATATTGAATAACTTAAGGTAGGAGTATACCAAGCTTTTGGCCTGTATATGTTTAATCTTTTCACCATTTTGTGAGATGAACTAGGAGAAAATTATTATTCTGTTTTTCTATTTGTTAACTCCCTGAGAGACAATGTGGGAAAAAAATATATATATAATATATATTCATCTATATAGTGTGTGTGTGTATATATATATATATATATATATATATATATATATATATAGCTACATCTCAGATTTATACAATTTCCACTTGGAAACACACTAAAAAAGGAGGGAAATTATCTATATTCCAGTGTCATTAAAAAATGGCTGGGAAGGAGCCTGGATAGCCTGGCTTACATTATCTGGCTATCTATCACAAATCACAGGGGTGGAGCTGGTTACTGTGTTTAATTTGGCCTGCATCATTTCCCTTTCTTTTGTGGTTTGGATACCACAATGGATAGATCATTACCAATATAGAAAGTCAAGAGAAAAAGTCACTCAATGAAGAGATTTGCCTTTTCCAGAAGTAGAAAGAGATAAGTGACCAGACAAAGCCCATTGATAACTAGGACAATGTTGTGTTGGCTCCCTCAATACAGGAGAATGATCTATAATACCAGGACTGTTTTCCAGAATCGAAGTACAGAAATGTAGTTGGATGTCAGGTAGGAAATAGAATCAGGGTCCAGAAAGTCATCAAAATCTCTCTCTACATTTTTTCTAGGTTTATGTCTGAACATGTGGTTTATGTTTCTTTCGTTAGATTAGCATTCTGTTCACTTCTGCTGGGTAGCTTAAAGCAAGTTCTTCTGGTGATAGCATAGTCCACATCTTCCATCAAAAGTGAACTACCTCTGATTCTTGAATTACTATAGCTCGGAGAAGAGGGTCACACCACTGCTTATTTGGGAGATGCAAAAGTAAAGAATTTTCTGAGTAAGGCTAGCAGTGTTTTAAAAATCTGATTGTATTTTTTAGGAAAATATTGTACCAAGTCAGGTTTACATAGCTCCCTATAGTAGAAAATGTAACCACGAATAGCTACTGAGCCTCTCCCACCATTAGGGATGTATGGAAACCCTTTGTATACTATAGTCTGAAAAATCTTGGGGTAGGATTCTGAGTAGCTAAGCTTGGGTCAGCTGCCCTTGCCTGGATCAATCAACCATGGCCAAGGGCAAGGCCAAATAGTACAAACAAAGCCATCTCACACATGTATGTGTAGGAACCATTCCCAGAGAAGGGGAAATAATTATGAGTCAGGTATCTATCTACTGTTGGAATCTGGCATAGTCTTAAAGGAGCAGGGTTGAGAAGTAAATCCCAGGGGAATGACAATAATTTACAGAGAAATGAATAGTCAATTTCCTTCCTTTCCAGGTTATGATAGTCATTATTGACAATACATGATTGACCATGATATTTTCATATGTAAAGAAAAGCACATTTGCTGTTATAAGAGGGAGACCTTAAGAAAAGTGTGGGGTTTTAAAATATGTTTGGATTTCTGGAGACTAGAATGTAGACAGTGTGACATGACACTTTTAAGTCCACTATGTTTGTATGAGTGCTGAGTACTTCTGCAAAAGCCAGTGTCCTATAGCTAACATTTATAGTAAGTGGCTGAAAGCATTTGGTGTTGAAGCTAATTTGGAGTTATAAAAGGTAATTTAATTGTGGGTCTAAGACAAAGCTGGAAAAGTTGCAGAAAAAGAAAAAAAGGACGAGATATTGTTCTCTCACAGTCATCCGGAACTGGCATGCATGCATACAAACAGAGAAATCTGGGTAAAGAGTTTAGTAGAGACTCTTCCATGGGAAAGAAAAAAGTCAGGATGTGAAAAACATTAACCACTTAGTCAGGAGAGGCTATTTTAAAAAAATCTAGATCTAGGTTCATGTTATCTAGATCTATAGGTTAGCTTCCAGGTCATTAATAATATAGAATACACAGATCCTCTTTTGGATTAAAAAAACAAAGCTTCGGGGTTAAGTGTGACTTGCTTAAACAAAGGAGAAAATAGGTGGTAACAAAATTAGCAAAGGTAATCTCTGGGTAAGATTTTGCAGTCTTTATAAATGGTCCTTTAAAAATATTTTAATTGTATTTTATTCCATTACCATTTAACCCCCTTATACCTCCCTCCCCTTTGCAATCACCACACTGTTGCCCGTGTGCATGAGTCCTTTTCCTTTTTGCAGCTGTCATCTGCTCTCCATCTATGAGTCTGTCTCTATCTTGCTTGTTAGTTCAGTTTGTTCACTAGATTCCACATATAAATAAATGGTCCTTTGATGTATATTCCAGGGAACAGAGAACACCTCTGGGCAGTTATTAGAAGTAAGCTATGCCATAGGGAGGGCAACTATGTCCTGATTGTCTATATAATTGATGTTTGAGCCATTATTCCTAGTCTATTTGAGTCATCATTCTAGAGGACCCAAGACTGTTTAGGATTCTAAAATTATGCCATGGCATACTGGAATCTGAGTACTATGCCTTTTTGACTTCTTTGCAGAGGTGATTTAACCCTTATTACCTTAATTTGTCAGTGTATCTGGGTCCAGTAACATTTAAGATAAAACTGTCTGCTGATATCTGATTGGGTATTAGAGGGTACATTTCTTTATGGAAAAGCTCAGTCATTAGAAATCTTGTAAACATTTACATCTGGTTGAAGGTTATTTCATATGAAGATGGCATTATCTAGTGTCTGCAGTAGCCATTTGTTTTGTTACTGAAAACCAAATGTATGCAAGCTCAGCCAAGGGTGGTACATGATGTTAAGTCATGAGGAAGAGTTAAATCATGAAAAAAATCCTGACTTTTTTTTTTTTTTTTGATACACAACTTCCTGGAATAATCAACTTTCCCTATTAACCTTATAGCTAACTGTTACCACCTCACAATTTCTGAGAATAAAATGAAAGGGGAAAAGAAATGTGCAACTTTAGGAAACTGTCCTTGGGTGTGACTATGCCTTTCGCTCTCCCTTTGCTTCTTTGCTCCTGCCATGTAGACACGATTGCTAGAATTAGAATTGGGAGAAAAGGCCATAGGCAGCTGAGAAAGAACCCAAGGAGACATTAACTTTGTGTTGCGTTGGACCGCCATAACAGTCCTGGACTGCCAATGGCTAGGCTCTCACTTGAACAAGAAACCAACTTCTGTCTTACTGAGGTTGTTGTTATTTTGTGTTTCTGTTGTTTGAAGCCAAAATAAACCTTAGTCAATATAGGCTGTATGAATCATTTCAGAAATATTTTCTGCCTTAACCAACTTCCACCACATTCCCCCCCTCCCTGCTTTAACTGAATAACTATCAATTCTAATTAGATGAGAAGGCTTTTACTGAGTAGGAAAAAAGAAGATCACTCTGAATATCTATGTATCTTACATACTCACTCCCCTTACATAACAATTATGATTGAGATGTAGATCAGATCATTGTACAAAATCCTTACCCATACCTCTTTTGTTCCCCTGTAAATAGAAACACTGGATTAATGACATATATATTCTATAAGGCAGTTGATATATATTGTCAACTTTCTTTCCATAAAAATTGTGTCAATGTATATCAATAGACCAGTAGCATCCCTATCTCAACATACTTTTGTTAGAGGTTAGTACTAGGTCACTGTTACTTTTCAGCTAATTTAATGGGTGAAACATGATGGAATTGGGGATTCTGTATTTACTTACATAATGGATTTGTATAGGCAGAACATATTTCCTTATATTTATTAGTCATTTGAATTTATTTTGTGAACAATTTATCCATGTTCTTTTTCTAACTTTCATGCTGTTGAAGATCTTAGTGTATTTTCTTTTATTTGAAAAGAGTTCTTTGGTTAGGAAATTTTGGTGGCTAATAAAATGTTCTAGTTTTGGTAATCCAATTTGATTGGATATTTAGCTTTAAAAATTTTGGGGAGATCTTTTCCATTTAGTAAATATTATTTATTTCAATGTAAAGGATTTAAAGAGAACAGTGCCATCTTTTTCAAAAACCACTCTAGCACACAAAGCAACCGCATAGAATAGTATATTTGCTCAAACATCTGTGATACTATCTTGTCCCTGAGAAGCTGTTAAATATAGTTGTGCAGTGAAAAGGGCACAGGATTTACTTGATTGTATTTTTGTGTAAGGTTTACCATAGAAAAATATTGGCAAGAGTAAAGGATTTACTAGCAATAAAGTGGAATACTTTATATCTTAAATATGAAGACTAAGCTCAACAAATTAAAAATAATTTGAAAATATGAAGTCTGAGTCTAAAATACTGGTAGTTGCTATAAAAATTGCTATCTTAACATTTGATTAAATCCTATAAACAACTTGTTTTCTTTTTTTGCCTGCTGTTCTTTAACCATTAGTTATTTTTACTCATTTTTTCTTTTTTGGTTCTTTCTCCCTCTTTATTTTTGATTTTTTTAGACTCCTTTTGTGAATACTTTCAATAACTTACTTAACTTAAATGCTTACTTTTCAGTTCACATTTCATACTTAATTATTTAACTTAATATAATTAGTTTTCAGTTAATGTTACATATTTTGATAAATACATCAATTTCATTTTGAATTTTAATTCCTTTTCTGTTTTCTCCTAGACCTCTAGAAATGTGATAAGGTAGATTGGAAAAATTGGCCTATCCATTCTGCTTATATTTCATCTGCTACCTGTAATGACATTTAATATCTACATAGCACCTTTCTTCTACATTCTATTATTTTATACTTTTCTAGATATATCCACTTGGGACATGAATTGAGTAGTTTCCATTTTTCATCTTTTACAAATAAGAGCCTCTTGTCAGAATTGGCTAGTCTCCTCTTTCCAAAATTATTTAAGTAACAAGTGACTCCAGATGTCAGTTTATATTTTCTTTAAACACTTTGATGAGTTCATGGATGCTCTATGTTAGGCAAATTCAAGTAACCTAACATAAACCTGTGAATATCTAGTTGGTTTTAATTCAACATCATTAACACCCCCTTTCCATTAAAAAAAAAAAGAATAACAGTGTGCAAAGCACTGTGGATACAGAGTAATATGATATTACACAGTTTATTAAAATTTGGAATTTGCATTCAAGAAAGATCCTATAATCTGAGGAGGCATACAGACAAGCAACAATTTTAGAAGAATAAGAAGAAGGCAGAATGAAATAGATGCTATTGTAGAGATATCACCAAAGAGCTACTGGAATATAATGGAAGGGGTGGTTATTTTGATCAGGTTTGGTGAGAAAGGCTTTTTTGGAGCACTTGGCACTGGAACTGAGCTCTGAAGAATGAATGAGACTTTGATAGTCACTTGTATTGGGCATGGTCTGTTAATTCTAATGAGGTTTTAGGTTTTTCAGTTATGTTGAAGTTGAAGTCACCTCCTTAAGAGCTCTGGAAGGGTATTAGATCATTCTGAATATATACATTTCATTACAATTTGGATATAATGTGCTTGTTGGATACATATAATAAATCTTAGTTTCTCTCATAATCATAACTAGAATTTACTTAGAAAGTAACACCTTAGCCATTTCAAACCATCAAATTTTAGAGCAGGAAAATATCTTAGAAATTACCTACTTAAATGTCTCATTTACAAAGCAGGAACACAGAGGTTCAGTAATTGACCAAGGTCACTCAGCTAACTTGAGCAGATTTTTCTTGTACCAGAAGGTATTATTTTGGGACCGCACCTTTCTATGTCCATTATGATACTTTTTAATTGATATTATGAAATAAAATTATGGGATCCCCATATCCCATTATCAGAGAAGGATACTTTAACGTTTGCAATGAACTTCTACACTGGGGCAAGTTTGAAGGAACATAAAATGGACCAAAGGCAGAAAACGCATGGGGACTCGGTACCTGCATAATGGAAATACATAATAATTAGCACCTGGAAAAAGACACACCGTCAGGACTTTGAATCTGAGGTCGTTTACTCACCTGGGGTAGAGTGGAAGAGGAGAGAGAGGGGGAGTGGAACGGGGCGGGGGACGGGGGGCTGGGGAGAGGGGAGCGGGGAGAGAGATGCCTCAAAGCCGCCTGGAGAAGTACCCTTTGTTTGACAAACCCTGAAAGAGAAGCCTCTTGTGGCAGCCCTCTCCTTGCCACCTCCAAGCGTTTACCGTGCTGCTAGGTGGAGTCTGCGCGGCGGAGCCGGGGATTACTCCAGATCCGGGTTTTGCCTGCCACACTTTCCCCCCGTACGAGCCCCCTCCCGGCTCTGGGCGCTCTCGGAGCTCGCCCGCCCGCGGCTCATTCTGGCCTTGGCTGCGGCCCCGGCTGCACCCGCCGCGCGCAGGCTGCACGGTCCCGGCGCACCCGCGCCCCGACCGGCTTCTGGAGCGTTGCCCGGTCGCCTACTCTCCCGGCCCCGCTCGCCCTAGTTCCCAGTAGCGGGGATGCAGATGCTGCCGCTGGTCCGGGTGGGCGCCGCCGCCGCTGCTGGCTTTTTCTGGACTGCTTGTTGCCTCCGCTCCCGCAGCTGCTGCTGCTGCCGCCGCCTGTGACTCGCCCCCTCCCCTTTCTTTCTTCTCTTTTTGCCTCCGTCCTCCTTCTCCGATTGTGCGCGCGCGCGGGTTGCACGGTTTGCTTTGGCAGAAGCCCTCTCGTGTGTGCGCGTGTGTGAGTGTGCGTGTCTAGAGAGCGCCAGAGCCTTGCTCGTTCTCGGGGAGCCGGAGAAAGAACCGAAGAGGCGGCGGCGCGGAGCCCGGGGCCGCGCAATGAAGCACCCACATGCCCGCAGCTGCCCGGCCCTGCCGGCGAGCTAATCAGCGAACTCCCGGGCTCCGGGCTCCGAGGCCACCCGGACTCAGCCCTCGGCGGCTGGGCGACCGCTCCGCCCCGCGCGCCGCCGCTGTGCACCCGGGAAGGAGTTTGGTGGCCCTTGCTCCGGCTCTTGGCGCAGGTTGCGGGAGCAAAAGGAGACCCTCGGCGGGGAGAAAACCTCGAGTGGAGAGGGACAAGGAGGAGGATTTGGCGGAAAAGCCACTCGTCGCCCTTGCTGCTCCCCCTACCTATTCCACGCTCCTGCTCTCGGACCTAAAGGGGAGGACGAGGAAGAAGAAAAAGAAAGAGAAGGGGGTGGGGTTGGGAGAACTGGATCTAAAGATCGGCTGGGGGGGGGATGGTGGAAGATTTTCGGTCTCTTCAGCTGCGTCTTTTCGTAAGCGGCAGCAGCAGCGAGAGGAAAAGCAGTCCCAGCTATGACTGCCGCATGTTAATAGCTGCCGCTTGTGTCCCTCGGCTGCTGCGAGAGAGAGCTTGACTCCGAAGTTGTGCAACTGTGCACTGGGAGAGACATTTGAACCCTCTTCTCTCTTGGCTCCGTTTTTACCCCCTCGGTGTGTGTGAAGCCAGGAAACGCAAAGAAAGACAAGCATTTGGTTCTTCTCCCCCCACCCCCCCTCCTCCATAGCTGTGTAACAGAAGAAAGGGAGAAGGAGAGACTTTTTGTTGTTTCCTTGGCTGAGTTTTCCACCCTCCTGCTGCCTTCCCTGCGCTTTGGTTATCAGTCTTTGCCGACTGTGGTAGGGGTGTCTTCGCTGGGGCCGGCTGGTCTTTTGCCCCGGGCTCCGTGCCTGGATTGTGGAAACTGCACCCGGCTGCAGGTTGTTGAGCAACTGATGGGACGATCTCGGGAGCCGGCGGTTGCGAAAGGTAATTTATTCTTACTTCCGAATAGTGGTGGCCGACGTCCGCGGGGCGGGCAACAGCGGGGTGGTGCGGGATTCACGCACACTCACTCTCCCACTCACGCACTCGTCCGCGCACACACTCATCCGATTGTGATGTGGGTTGGGAAGGGAGCCCTTTGGCTGGTGGGCGCTGGTGTTTGGCACCGGTTTGAGGTTGTTCCTGCTCTTGGGCGATTGGCGGCCAAACGGGATGAAGGGGAGAGCAGACCCGGTGCTTTCGCAGTCCGAAACGCTGGGGAATAGGAACGGCATCCACCCTGGGAATTTTCCCTCCTCTCTCACCCTAGTGTCATCCTCTGGAGGGGGCTGAAAGCAGACCAGGGGGCGCCTTCTCTCCGCCTGCCCGGAGCCGGTGCTGTTGGAGGCGGGCGCAGGCTAGAGGACCGATAGCCCCCGGGTGAGGATCTGGGTTCTGGGGTGATGGGGACGACGGGATGGCGAGCGAGTCGCTCTTCTCCCTGGACGCCTGCCTGGAGCTTTCGTGGTGGCCGCGTTTGCCCAGGTCGCGCCCCTGAGTCGTGGAGCGGAGATGCCTCCCTTCACCCCTCCCGTTTTGTCCCCTTCACGGCAGTTTGGTTTAGACCTGCTTGCCCAGGCTTTGTTAGGCGGTTTGGTTGGAGAAAGGTGCCACTTTCTTGGGTGGTCCAGGGCGGCACGGTGTTGGGAGTGTGCACGGGTTAGGGTGGGTGGGGATGTTGCAGGAATCCAAGTGGCCCGGGAGCGGGGCGAGGTGGGCAGGGTATTGGTGGCCGCAGTCGGCTAGGTTACAGGTAGGAGGACAGGCGCCCCGGAGCTTCTCACGGGAGGAGGGGAGGCTTCAGGCTGCCTCAGAGCGAGGGTGCCACTGCGCCCCCGCCACTGGAGCTCAGGGAAGCTAAGCCCGCCAGCATCCCTCCCACCCCACAGTATAGGTGGGTGGGCGTGTATAGGGGGCGACCTCCCTACCAGGGTTAGTTGGCAGCGGTAGGGCGTGTGCGTGTCTGTGTGTGTGTGTGTGTGTGTGTGTTCGTACGCTTTGGGGATGGCCGGGAGGTATTTGCGGGAATGGCAGAGCCTGCTTATCCAAGTCGCCTAGGATCTGCTTAACTGGAAAATCTGATTTAAGGAGGCCGAGGGGGCCCATTGGGTTTGTGGGGAAACCTCACGTTGTCCCCTCTTCCCCAGTGAGGAGCACCTCCACGAGATGCGTGCAGCGCGTGAGTCTCTGGTGCAGCGCTCCTTGCACCTCAGTTTGGCCCTGATGAGGACCAAGGGACAGTGTAGTCATCTCTCTGGAAGATTGAAATAATCGAGTGAAGCCAGCATAACCCCTGGTCCCGGGTATTCTCTGGCCACTTTCCTCCCTCGGATAGATATTGCCCTGCTTTATTTATGATCAGAGATATCATAGCAATTGGGGGAACTCGAGGCATGCAAGCCACCTCTGGGTGTCTCCTCCCCGTGCAAGTCTGTGATCCTGCCTGCGGTAGTTAGAGCGCATTGTAAACAACGGTGTAAGCAGCTCTGCCACGGTGTCCTTTACACCCGAACCTGGTGGTGTCTGTTGTATTTACCTTCCTGGGTGGATTACTCATTAGGAAGTATAAGGCTTGCACCTCTGATTTTACATCCTTCCAGCCAGCTGCTGGGGAAATGAGAGGCATAAACTCTGGCAGGAAGGAAAGATTGCCTTCTGGGTTTTGCTCTGAAGTAAATAGGAGATCTGTTAATTTAGCGTCGTATGGTCTAGCAGCACTAGTTAAAGAATGTCATTTTAGAATCTGCAAAGAAACACATTTTTAGTCATTTCTCAATTGGAGAATGTTCTTTATTCCCCTATGAGATTAAATAGAATTTATCCAGATTTTCCTGGCACATTTTTCAATCTGTAATGACACCAAATGACCTGGAGTTCCTAATACCCAGTTTGCATGTACGTGGATTACATACAGACTTGGCAGCTCTTTTATAGTATCACCAAAAGAAAAGAGGTTTGCAGATAATTCGTGTAGAAGTTAAAAAGATATTTGTATTGAAATATCTCTCAGCCTTGTTTCATCCTTTTTTTGTAACCAAAGCAAGGGTTAAAAATATACAAAGATAAACAGTGTAAAAAAGTTGAAACTGCTTTTTAGTTAAAAGATAAAGATTAAATTCCTTACTTGTAGGTTACCTCTGACTTCTCCTGTGTTTGTTGCCAATGGCTATGTTCTGTTTTGTTTTACAATTGTAGCACTGTAAATGTAAAAGGGTACTTTGTTTCCAGGTACTATAATTTCTAGATTTCTATCTTTTTAAGATCTTAACTTCTTAAAAAAGCTTAGGTTGAAAAAGAAAAGGCATATAGAATCACTGATGCCTGATTTTGATTAAGTTATATTTTTATGAGATATTGCTAGTGGTGGTCATCTTAAAAGAAAACTTAGAGAATCGTGATTTAATTCATGAGACTCTAGCTTAGTATTTGTTTCGTTTCTAGAGGGTATGTGTTAAAGTCTTTTCACTTGCAAATATTTCTGAAGATTAAAGAATACTTGTCCTCTCATTTTAGAAGATCTGATCGCCCTGATTCCAAGTCCTTCCATTAGAAGATTTGATCAGATCTGTCCTTTGTTTCCTAGCAGCATGTTTCCTAGCAGTCATACATTCCACAGGTCCTGATGTCATTAGAACAGTGTCTGTCCATGTATTGTGCTGTCTTCAGCTGAAGGTGAACATGTCAGAGTGCTTGAAAGCCATTCCACAGCAGTTCTTTATCACTAAATGTCCAAGAACCTACTCCATTGGTGGATGTGGTTAACTGGACTATTTCTGTGAACTCTGGGTACAACGAATGATTAGTATAAAGGTTTACGTGAACTATTTACATTTTTTTTTAGACAGACATGTTAGGTTGCATCATGCATACCTGGCTGGAGGAGTGATAACCTAACATGTGATTTGCCTGATGGATAAATGCTTTTGATGTCTCATTTCAAGTTGCTTGGTCTGATTATCCTTTATATAGAGAGCTTTCCTCACAATATGCATGGAGGATCTTTTAGAAATGATTTTCTTTATAATGATCTTCTTACATTTTGGAGATTTAAATATTCCTCTTAACTGTGAATAATAGTGTGAGATTTACTGGCTGCAGCTACTGTGCCTGGCATTAGTTCTGGTAATTAGAACAGGCAAAATTTTGATGAACTTGATTTACCTTTGATTCCTTGGAAACTATAGCCAAGAAGACCCTAAATAGAAAATAAAAAAGGTTGTAAAGTCAAAAGGATTGATGTTAGTCAAATAATATATGTAATGCTAAACTGAACTATTTTTCAGATTTTATTGGGACCACTTTAACTGCTGGTTGAAACTGTCTTTGAAAAGGGCTGCTGAGTAGAAGTGACAGTTACTGTTAAAAGTGGAACATTTTTGCCTCGAATTCAGGAAAACTGGTTGTGATTTTTGTATTTAAGAACAAAGAATGATTTTGAGAAATGCTCTGCAGCCTTAATTTAGCGTGGTATGAATGGCTAGAGCAATTGGACTTAGAGGGAGAGGCTCTTTCCTTAAATTTTGCAAATAGCTATTTTCCCTTTGATTTCTTAGATTTGCATTACATTCAAAATATGCACTTGCTCACATAGAGAGAAGCTGTATTGTAATTTAGCATTTGTTTGCCTTCAAGGACGTATTTATACTTAGATTACTATTGCATTGATGTCTTTTTCTGTTATGCAAATGCATTTCTTTATAGAATACCATATTTTATAATAAAATGTAAAACATTCAAATAGAAGTGGGTCCTTCTAACATTTCCCATTTGTTATCTTGTGTGTGTGTGTGTGTGTGTGTGTGTGTGTGTGTATGTGTGTGTGTGTGGGTTGTTAGGGAGTTGTTCATCAGTGGGGAGAAAAACCCAGATTTTTCATGCATTGTGATTTTGACATTGAGGTTTATTGGCCCATTTGAGAAGGTAGGTAAGTATGCCTCTTGATAGCAACTATGAGTACTAAGATGTGCATATTTCCCCCAACTGTATAATGTCATTATCCTTATCTAAGGATCTGTGTGGTCCAATTAAATTCATTCTACTTCTGCAGAAGTAGCCAGGTGTATTTTTTTAAGAATATTAAGTGTGTTTACATATTCACAAATACAAAATATATTTAAACATGCGCTGTCCTGCTCCGAATTAATTGAACTTCTCCACTGTCTTAGGGAGTGGGTGAAAGGGGAGAGTTCTTCCTAAACTTGGCCATGACAGATTCTATGGATCTTAATAATGTGTGTCCTGTTCATGTGGTGTTGACACTGGAAACAAGAATTCAACATTAAAATTTCTTCCTGAGAGTGACTACATACATTAGAAGTTAATATTTCATCTATATTATTCAAGAATTACAGTTGAATATTACTGGTGGTGATCTTATTTATCATGAAAATTATCATGGGGATGGAAAAATAAATCACCGAAGTGAGTAATTTTGTTTGGTAAAACTCTTGTGTTGGTTATTTTGTAGAGCAGATTATTCCCTCTTCTCAGTGTGTGATGTGGGGAAACCTAAGACCTTTTCAGGCCTGTTGAGGGAAGACATTGCCAAAATAATGCTAATATGTTATTTGCGTTTTGCTCTCCTACTTTACCAAGTGTGCAGTGGAATTTTCCAGAAGGTACATGATGTGTGATGACATCATTGCTCTGATGGCATATGGCATGTGTGCTTGTACTTAAAATTTTTCCCAGTTTAACTAGGAATGCATAAATATTGATAGTTACAAGCAACATAATCCATATTGCAGTAGGTCATCAATTTTTTAGCATGTAAAAGGGTCTTGAGCCCGGGGAGTCTGAGAACCACTGATACCGACTTTTCAAGACCTGCCTCATTGTATTCACATATCTCACCCCATTTATCCATATAAGAAGCCATCTAAGATGAGAAAACAAGTGCATTGTTCAAGTTTTAAAAAGACAAAAGCAGGTTGGAAATTTTATTACCTGTCATTTTCATTATTTTCTTCCCAACATTGAAATCTTGTCTTTAACTGTATGGGTCCCCAGTTAGTGAAACTGAAACTTTAAAGTTCTGCCAGGTCTCCAGCATGATATCCTGACAGTAGCAAAGGAGCTGCTGGGAAATTTGAAAATCTGCACCCCAGGTCTTGATATTCTAGTATCTGACAGGCAGAATGGTGTGGTGGTGAAGAAAAGGGACTCTGGTGTGCTTGCCTAGGTTTGATAAATTACTTGACTTTGAGCAAGATATCAGATCTCTCTAGGCCTCAATTTCCTGATATGCTTTAATCGATATCACAGTTGTACCTAACTCATAGGTGGTTGTGTAGATTTAATGGGAAAATATATGCAAAGGGCTCCAAGTAGTTCTGGGCACATAATACATATGCAAACATTTGCTGCTTTCACTATTATTATTATCATTATTATTTACTAGGTCTCATGAGGGCCCCAAGAAACATTAGCCAACTCCCCATGTGATTCAGATATGTAGTTATGTTTCACTTCATTGCTTAAAGTGCTATTAAATTTGAAAATTTCTTATAAAAGATAATCTTGGCTTTATTTTACCCTCCTACTTTAAAACTCATGAAGAGTTATTGGGATTTTTTGTACTATGAATTAATAAAACACCTTTCTTAGCTTGGACTAAGTTTGTAGTTGGGTAGAGTATAAATGCCCAATTAAAACTAGATTTCAAAGACCCTTATTGAATATTTATGTATCTTGGGAATTATTAGGGAGGAAATCACTTTTCTGAAGTGATATCAAGACGACTCCCTGCACTCTTAGTCTGTTAATCACTATCTAAGCATCACAACAGGCCATTTTCAGGGAGAAGGATCGTGGGGTAATTATGTGCTACAGTTCAGTTTGTTTGTGAGTGGTAACATGCCTAATTTGTAACAGAAGCTCCCGTATAGAGGTTAGTTTTACTAGATACTTCAGTTCAAAGGTGAACTGTAATACTTCTGAATGGTACTTACACATCTATTTGAAAACTTCATAGATTATATATATCCATGGCTAAATATCTCTCTTATACCTGTTGCAATGAAATTAGTACCGCAGCACTTATCTTTCCCAGTACTTTGCTTAATCCTGATTTACACTTGTAAAATCAAAATTATGCTCCTCAGATGGGCACTGCTGGAGGCTGCCCTAATTTTGAATGTCTCAAAAATGACCTTTGGAATGAGAGACACTTGAATACAATCCCAATTCCATAACTCACTAGCTTTATCATTTCTATCTGTAAAATAAAGCTAATGACATCCACATTGCTGGTGTGGGGTGAGAAATAGGAAATGAATAGAAAAGTACCTATTAGATTCAGCATTTAATGAAAGATAACTGTCATTATTAGCCATAGTATTATTAGAAATGTCCTTAACCACCATTATCAATAAAAGTACCTGTTAGATTCAGCATTTAATGATAACTGTCATTATTAGCCATAGTATTATTAGAAATGCCCTTAACCACCATTATCAATAAAATTTAGCTAAATCAAATGTTTTATTAATTGAAGAGGTCTTGATGAGTTGTGAGAATAGCATTTTTAAGTAGTTGAGAAAGGTTGAACTTATTTTTTGTTTTTACCATGATTTTCCCTCTCTCCTATTTTAAATATTTTGTTAAGTACCTATTTCTCAGCTCTTAATCTTAAAATGTTATGCTCTGCTACTAATTCCCCACCAAAAAATCATAATCCTGATGGGGAAATATTTTTGACAGCCACCAAGTGCTGTGCCTGAAGACTGACTTTCAATCACATATAAAATGAAAGTAGCAATTTAACCTCAGACATTTTAAGTTAAACTCCTGATCATCTTTTCACGTGGCATCAGCAGCTCTTTAAGTTTTAAGTGCATTAGAATTTTCTACAATGTTGTCACCAAATCAAGTCATCATAAACTTTTAAGATTTGAGGATTCTAATCCTTTTAAAAGATTTATGATCCCAAAATTCATGTCTTCATAAGAGTGCTATAAATGCAGATGAACCCTTAAAATTCAGATCCCAACCTTGCTTTAAAGGCTTACAAGTATGGAAAGGGTTAGAAATAAGTCCAAATTTCAGAATTAGCATCTGTATTTCAGCAACATTTTCTGGTAAGAAAAGTTCCTAAATGGTGTGACTTTTACCTATTGTTTTCCAGCATTTCTGTTAAAATGAAGAGTGTGCAACATGGTAGGTAGTAAAAATGAATGAAAAAAATAGGCTGCATGTTGGACAGCTGACATGCTAAATTGTACCAGGCTTAAGTGTTTTAAAGAATCAAGAAAATGGAAGTCAAGTAGAAATGACACCCCCCTCTGTTTCATCAGCTTGTGTTGGTGTTTATGCATCCCGGAGAGGCAGAGTGTGTTACTATTCAAGACAGCCCCAGCAACTCCACAGTAGTCTGAGCCTGTGAGAATTGGGGAGAGACTCAAGCCCAGTTTTTGATGTTCTGCTTGGGTGGGTAACCTGAATACTAAAATGCATTCCATTGACAGCTGACCCTGTAAGAGCTTTTTCAACAGTCCCCTCTCTTGTTTTGGTTTGTTTTTTTACCTCCTTTCCTTTCTTCCAAACTCTTCCAGATTCTTTCGAGTAAGAGGAGTTGGTCCTGCTGGTCATCTTTTGTATAAGATTTTATTTCTGGTAAGAATGGAAGGGTTCAACTGGCTTACATTTATATCTTTTTGTTTTATTCCAATTTTCAGTTTTCTTGATTTGTTAGTGGCTGATGGTAGTTGTCTGAACCTTGACTCAGAATACTGATCATGACTTCAAGGAGTGGACAAAGAGTCTATTGAGAAATAGTTTTGTGTTTACATGAGGCATGTGTATATGTAGACTTCTTTGTATTGATTCTAACTGTTGAATCTGTTGAGTTTTAATCACATTATTAACTGCTTGACTTTGGAAGAAGACCTTGGGCAATCATTTTTTTTTTTTACACAAAATACAATCATTTTTAAATTTTAGGCATTTTCAGTTGAATTTTACTTAAATTTCCAATAATTTTATGTGTGAGAGTTAAATATTATTTTGCAGTCATTCCAAATCCTGCAACATCTCAGTTGTCATATGGACTTAAATTCAACTTAAATATTTAGTAGATCAGAGGTAATTCATTATTTCTCTTTTAGTTGAAAAGATGATTCCAACTAGCTTTAGGCCAAATGATTAGTTTATTGGGAGGTTATTATTTTTCTCACCTAAGGAATCTTGGTGAAGGATGGTGGTTTACCTAGGCATCAAAAAAAAAAAAAAATCACCTTGAATACCACTAGGATTTTGTTCCAGTTGCCTGTCCCTACCCACTTTTTCTTCCCTCTGCCTACTGGATTCTTTCCCTTTTGCCATACTCTGAATTAGGTACCCAGTTTTAGACTAATCTATTATCACCAGCTTAGTGGAGTCAGTAAGGATATTGTGGTTCCTCTGTGGATGGACAACTAGCTTGAAGAAAGAAAGGCTCAATTAAGGAAAGGATCTTGTACACAGAAAAAGACAGAAGGCCTGATAAAACCTGACTGTCCACTACAGTCATCCTTTGTTAACTGAGACAGACCAGGCATTAGAAGAATTGGTTAGGAAAACCATTAAAAATGGGTTTACTGTTTTCCTGTAAGCAACCAAAGAGATCATAGAAAATGGTTTCTTACTCACTTGACCCAGAACCCAACAGAAACATGCAAATCAAGGGATTCAAATCTTCAGGTTCAAAAACACCTATGAAAATGCCCAAATTATCAAGGAGGCTGTGCATATCTGAGAAGCCACCAAATATCTGAAAAATGTCATTTACATAAGCAACACATGGCATTCCATCATACAATCATGGAGTTGCCATTATACAATGCCAGAAGGACATTGGACAAAGGGATGATGGCTCACAGAGTGCTGGATTTTGGCTACTCATGCCTAAAAAAGGCAGAAAGTAATGCCAATCTTACAGGTTTACATGTGGGTTATTTAGGCAGTGAGTACCTCCAGGGGAACAAAACCCCTGCGATATACCATTGGCTATAGAGCTCGTGTTTGGATTAATCATGTGTGAGCTCCACCAGCCACATTAAGGTGGTTCTTACAGAAAAAGAACGCGTTGTTTCTAAACCAGAAGTGGAGGTTGCACAGAAGGAAAGGCTATCCCAGAAGAAACTAAAGAAACAGAAACATATTGAGTAAGAATAAATGAATAAAATAAATGCAAATAGAAGCAAAAGCAGAAACAATGCGTTTGCAAATATGAATCCATCTGTCTGAAACATCTGATTATTTTACACTTTCTAGTGTACCTGTTATGTCATGCAACTGGTGGGCATATATGTTTATTCAAATTAATTTTATGTTAAGAGGTGGAATTCTCAAAAGTACATCAAGTAGAATATTTCAAATAATTGAGTATGGATAACTTTAAAGCTGTCTAAAGAATCCAATGAAAACATACTTCAATCTATTCAGTAATAACATTATTCAAATGACAGACATTTAATATGGATCCATTGTTACAAAAACCAGAGTCAGGGTAGTGTTTCATGCTGATACTTGACCAGCTGAAGTAAAATGGTGCATTAGAGTTATTATTTGTATACAGTGGGACAGCTCCTGAATTTATTGTTTCTTATTTTTCTTTATTCAAAACAGAAAATTGTATTGACTTTCCATTTTTGTTTAGTAACAATCCAATATAAATAGCAATGTAGAAGACAATTTGGTGAATGTTTAAAGGTTAGTAGAAAGAAATCTTAATTAGAAGAACTACCATGGACCTTCCTTATTGTTGCAAATCCTTGAAAAATAGACAGCACTAAAAATTAGTAGGCTGTCAACATCATGTTTTTATGATTTGACATTGTTAAGCAAACTTTGCGAGTGTTCCTTTTTTAGGTGCATTTGATTAAATGTGTGATCTTATCTTGGTGAAATAGCCTGCTGGGCTGCCGACAGTAGTGTTCAGAAATGAAATTTGCTTAGAGCCTCTGAGCAGACATTTATTCAATGAGACCTTTCTTGAATTAATGGATGATAGTGAGATTGCGCTGGTATGTATGTGTGTTCTCTTCCTCAAATATAGGGGTGTTGAGATAAAGCAACAACAAAAAAGTAATGGGGTATGAAAGAAAACATTAGGTTTATAAAGGAGAACTTAACCTACTTTATTACAAATGAATGAACTGTCTGTATGAAGGATTCATAGTATCACTCTCAGAGGATAGTATGCTAGTCCATCTGCTTTGTGTTAATATTTCTGTGTTAATTTCCTTTTCTACTACTTTCTCTCAGCTTGGTGGATGTTATTCCAGAATTTCTACTACTAAGAGCAGAATTTTGATTCCCATTCATTCTTTCCAGTGCAGCTTATTCTACGTTTGAATGATCGTGATTTAATCATTTTTTCTGCTCATGTCGAATAATTGTGAAATACAGATATACATAGAACCAAAGCAGAAATCATCCAATATTTCGTAATACAGTGGCACCTCAAATTGTTCACAGATATTATTTCACACATATTTTAACTTGATTATCCATGTATTTTATTCATGTAATATACTTGTATTTTAGGTATGTATGTTTGATTTTGGGGGATTGAGGTGAAACTATATATACCAAATTGTTATATATAAAACAAACTGAGGTTAAACTATATATTATATATATAATATATATACTTTTAATAATTCTCTTCAATTTCCCAATGCCATTTTTTGAAAGCATCCTTTTTAATATTGTAAAATATTTCATCATGTGGATACCTATGATTTATTTAAACTTTTCTTATTCGTGTGGATTGTCACATTTGCAAGGATAAGTAATGTCAAGCCTGGCCCATCCTCTGGTGATTTCTGTAGCACAGAGTTGTTGAAGTACAATTATTGGGACTGAGAGCAAATAGTTTGACTTTAACTACTTGATTACAGTGATTCGTGTGCATCATTGTCCTCTGTGTATAACTGGTCCTAAATTTTCAGAAATTTAAAAAAATGCTCATTCTCAGTTACATATAGTTAGTAAAGATTAGTAACTTACTGATGGTTTGGTGATTCTTAAGAATTACTGTCATATATATTAATGTACAAAAGCTGAGGTCAGTAAAATAGGAGTAAAAAATGAAATTTACTGGCTACTTAAATAGGATAGTGCTTAATGTCTTTGAATTTAACATAATATTAAAACAAAACTAATCAATGAAATTGATTTTTGAAGAATTAAGAAGTCCACCATCCACTTTATGTGCCCATAAACTTTCGTAGTTTAGTTCTCTGCTCTGAATGAACCTCTTATCTTTTAAATTCATCTAAAATATGAACTTAAAGTTCTTTACCAAAGCTCTTATGGAACAAAAATACTGGTGGGCATTGTTTGGGCAACCCAAAAATATAAGTATAAAAAGTAGGAGTAAATGGTTAGCGAACACATTTTTCATAATTGAAGGTTGTCTATAGAAGGAGAGAGAGGTCAGTAAAGAAAAGTAACTAAACAGAATATTAAGGCTAGTAATCAGTAAACATGCACTCAAGTTTTGCTAAATATAAGGTCAGTTAGAGATCTGTAAATAGGAATTAGAGTGAAGTAGAAAATAGGTGTTTAGTAGCTCATAAAGACAATGGGAAAGAAAAACAGCAGTTGTATAATGGGACTTTTTTTATCATTTTTACAGGAATGCAGTACCTACTGAAATTGATTTAATTACTTCATTCTCAGCATTCAGATTGAGAGTTTATTCTCACTTCCCTTTCTATATTTTCTTTAAATCTGCATCAGAACATACTTATAGAACAGTTTAATGGTTGATTAATAAATGAGTGTATTACCGCATGCATGTGCTTTATGGCCCAGGAAGAAACAACTGAATGTGAAAGCAATTTTTGAAGTTACTGTTGCAAGATAAATTCAAGTGCCTTTGAAAATTGCTCTGTACCTGCATGTGGAATAATAAAGGCATTGAGGGCATCTTAAAAGGCACACACTCATTTCTTTAAAAACTATTAAAAACAATTAAAAAAATCTCCATTTGCTAATCAAGGGAGATGAAGTTTCATTTATGCAAGACGAGGACTTTCCAGAAATCGACTACATAATACTGTTCCTGTAGGTAACAGTATTGTTTTGTACACTCATAAATCTGTTAAGCGGGTAGATCTCATGTTGTGTTCTTACCACCATAAAACTAAAACTAAAGCTAAAATAAAGTTGTCAAGAATTGTTACCTGCTCCAAGTGCCATGGTTGGTTAATAGCTTCTGTTGTCTTCTTTCGAGGAATTTGTCTTGCCCTTGAAGGTGCCCTTTTCTGATTTCAGGCGTGGCATTGTCTCTAAGTAGCTGTATCACATTGATCATATAACTTCTTTAGTTTCTTATGTAAATAGGGGGTAAGACTTGGGTCCTTTCTCTCTAAAACAGCTATGAGATAATAACATGGTAAAGCTCATTGTAATAGAATATCTCAGTTTGAAAGTTTATCTTTTCAAAAAATTTTAAATTAGTAGGCAGTTGATTTTATAACAATTTCCATAACACATCCTTCTTATAGACGTAAGGCACAGTAGTGCATGTGGTAATAGCATATTTTAACAATCAAGTAGGTTAGACCTCTTTTTTTTTGTGAAGGTTTAAAAAGAAATTGACAAGAAATTACTTTACAATCTTTAAAAGCATTAAGATTCTAATAAAGCTTCTCTCACATTTCTCTACATTATATTTCTCTACTATTAAGGGTACTAATAAGTTTTTTCTTTTATAACAATAAGTGATTTTATGTAGTTCCTTATATCAGCTTTCTTTGCCTTATGTTTAGACATTAAGTAAATTCTACTCCTAGAGTTTTGGTTCAATGGTACTGTTTACCTTGGATCAAAGCAATTATAACATCCTTTCATTTATAAAGCAGAAGTGTATTCATTGAATATCGAATACTGACTTTCCTTTTTTTTTAAAGGTGAATTTACTTACATAAGATTACTACATTTTGTTTTAAGGATTAAGGACTAACTTGCACTTAGTTCTACATTAAATGATTTTTACTGAAAGGAATAAACATACATGTAGAGAAATACAACCTACAGAATAAAATGTATATTATTGAGGAACAAAGAGTGAATCAGAAAGGGAGTATAAGCTTGAGAGTCAAAAATGCATGATTTCTAACCCTCTCTCTGTGTGACTGTGGACAAAGTTACTTAGCCTCTCCATGCCTCAGTTTCCTTATATGTAAAATGGGAATATAAATGATACCTTTCACAGTTATTGTGACAATTATATGAGATAACATACATAAAACATATAGCTCACGGATAGCTTTTATAGAATGTTTGTGTTACTGCTTTGATTTGTTGAAACTGGTATCCTCTCCTAAATGTGCCTCTAAATTGTTCTGCTTGTTTCTGCAGTTCCCTAAACACCAGCAACACCGAGTCATTAATTTTTTCATTCACTGTATATTTGTTAGCACCAAGTCTCTGCAGGATGGTGGGGATATGGAACATAGCATGACAGAAAGAGCCTCTGATTTAATAGGACTTGCAAAATCATGGAAATACAGAGCTAATAAGCAATGTATCTATCATTAATTTTTTAGTTAAAATTGTGGTAAGTGTGACAGAGGTCAAGCCCAGGATGCTATGAGTATTACGGCAACAGGACCAGACCTTGTCTGAGTTGGAGGGTGAGTGGGATATGGAAATACATCCCAGATCAAATAACATTTGAACTGAGATCAGAAGGTTGAGTAGGCAGCCCTTGAGAATGTGCTGGTTCACTGCTCCCTTCAAATTCTGTCATCACAAAAGCTGATCCCAGTTCCAAGCATGTTCCAGTGGAGGAAGTTAATGGAGCTGAGCACAGGGAAGAAAATTGAGCAAAGTTGCCTTGATTTGGCAATAGGAACAACACACCTTATTTTTCATTTTACAGAGAAAGTGAATCAGCATAGAGAATGTTTGAATATCAGTTCCTGCCTGTAATATTAAATTTCAGAATGTCATAAAATAAACTTAACTGTTGGCCATAAGAATGATCAGACACTGTAGATTGAAATGAGAAGAATGCTTAAGATTTATATAGATAATACAAACCAAGATTTCTTAGTTTAGCTTTGGGTACACATCTATGTTTGTGACTGAGAGGGAGTTTTGGTCCAGAAAGTTGGTTTCTGTTAATCCTTCCTTATTCTAACTTTTCCCATTGTCACTGGCTTATTGAGTGTCTGGTTTCTTTTGGCCTGGAGGAACTCTGTAGAAATGGAGGGACTCTTTAGGTATAACAGTGCTGAACTTGGCAGTGCTATGATTATGACTCTTTACTTGTCAAAGGAGAGTAGCAGAGTATCAATCTGGAAAATAATTGTTAAGAGAATTACAGTGTTTTCATTTAATAGAGACAGAATTTTCAATTAAGTGTATTATTTGAATTTTTGGGTGGTTTTCCACAGCATATTATGATAGAGCTGATTTCATTATTATTTAGAATAAATCATTTAATATTAATTAAATGATGGTAAGTTATGTTCTAGAAAAGGAATGATATTAGTTCAAGAATTTGGGCAAAATGATTAGAGTGGTTTCAGGAAATTGTCTTACTGGAACAAAATTTTTAATACAGGAAAGTACTATAATAAGAAGATAGTAAATTTGGATTCACTCATCTTTTTCATCCATTTATCAACAAATATTTATTGTGTGCTTCCTATGTCAAAAATGTTCAATAATTATGTTAGACATTAGAAAAGGGACATAATGGGTTTTATGAGAACACTTGACTCAGTGATCTCAGGCATTCCAGATGAAAGGTTTTCTCAGATTGCCAAGCCCTGGAGAATATGTAGGAATCAGCCAAGCAGACAGAGAAGGAAATCTCCTGTCTCAGGGTCTAGAGTAGGAACAAGCTTGGTTCAAGTGTGAAACTCAGAGAACATCCCATAGTTATAATGAAAGGACTGAGAGAGGACCTGATGTGAAATCTGGCTAGGGAAGTCAATGGGAGTAGAATTTGTACTGTTTTTTGAAGGTTAATTATTTTGGACTTTATCTTAGGAGCAATGGGAAGTCATTAAAGGTTTTAAGCAGGGCAATAATAAGATCAGATTTTCATTTTACAAAGATCATGTTAGCTGTTCTGTGTAGATGTAATTGGAGGAGGCATCAGTGGGAGATGAGGAGAGTCCTGTTAGATGAGTGCTGGAGCTCTGGCCATGCCCCTTCCCGGCTGGGGGTGAAGGACAGAGCTCTCTTCTTTCTGGCCTCAGCTGATCCATGCACAAAGAAGGGGTTTGTATTAAATAATGTCCTTTTATCAGGTAGACGCTGATGTTCTCCACCCTAATTTCATTGTAAAGATGTGGAGGAGCTAAGTGATAGTGATCAAGGTTTAAATGACCTTGCCCGAACTTGTTAGTTTTTCATGATCTACCTATTGATATACTGTTGTAATGCTGTATTTGTTTAATCTAATTCATTTTTTTATCTTAAAGTTTAAACCTATTCCTTGGAGACCTATAATACACAAGACTAGAGTTTATTCTATATTTGTATTTTAAATGCTGTGTAGAAATCAGACAGTCAGATGTTGGAACTACATTTAATTGAGTTAAGAGGGTGTAAACTACAAAGTTCTTTCCTTTTGTTCCAAGTGACTTATTTATAAATCCTCATTAGTGAAGTGATTTGAAACGACTCCTGTTTTAATCATATCTGAAAAGATAGTGGCAAATGTTTCTTCAGACGTGACAGTGGTCCTATGGTCTGAGTGACAAATGCAAAAAGTTAACGGTATTATTTAAGAAATTCTAAAACATTTTAGTTTTATGTTTTTCGTTAATAATTGAAATATTTTATTTCCTTCCTGTGTCCAGCCCTCTAATTCCCTGTGGCCCTTTGTTGTATATCTCCTGTGGAATTATAACATTCTGCCATGGGTCTTGATCATTTCTCTTCTTGTTTTACATCTCTGTGCAAGTACAAATTCACTGAAGGCTGGAACTGAGGTCTGTGTTTCATGTTGATAGCCTGGTTGTTTTTAAAGATGGGATGTAATATGTTACATAAAACATTGTGTGTGAAATGCATCTTGTATGACTTAGAACATTACTAGCACAGATGCTAATAACTTGGCCCTGTTAATGACTCTTAGTAATTTTGAATATGAACTTTAGGATGAGACAAACTTGAGCCTAAACCTCGGAATGGCTATGCGGCACATACTGGTATGTGACTTTTGGTCATTTTCATGATGACCAAAACTTTCATCAGTAGCCTGATCCAGTTTACTATCATTGGGCTAATGGTGGGATTGTGAGAACTACATTGGTACCTGTAATATAATGCAGGTACTAGTGCATTATATTAGGTTTGCTTATACCTAGGTGTGGTTATAGGTTTGGTTATTATTTATGAGAGTCAGATGGGAAAAACAGGTGCTTTCACCCTTGTTCCACATAACAGGGAGTGGAAAACAATGATTCAATCCATCTCTTTTTTTCCTTTGCTCCCCAACTTTTTGTTAGATTAATGCCACATGTTATGTTTCCTTCAACCTTCATGGCCTTCCATCTGGAATCATTTTGTCATGTTACTTCATTCATGTACACGCCGTACTATCTTTTTTTATCTCCAGTATATTCTGAAAGGAATGGTTATCTGCAATTTATGAGATACAAATGGAAGCTGGAACACTTACAGGCACTTTCAGATAAGAATGCCAGAAATGCCTTTATTACTTATTTTTCATACATTCTGTAGGCACATACAGAGACTATAAAATACAATTTCAGGTCACACACAGTCTTCCCTTTTTTCCAACGTGCATTATCCCTTAATCAGCTACTTTTAGGATTTGCAGAAAATCTCTTATATTAAGAGACAATTAAAAAAATACTATGACCATCAGAAAAAAGCATGTTACAGAGTATGAGCTCAGTCCTTTATCTTGAATGAGTTTCATGTTGAGTGGAGTTCAGTGTTATAAACACGTATAATACAATGAAGGATAATACGTGATATTCAGCAAATTTATTGACAGTTTTCAAGAAAAAATATTAGCATGCATAATAAAAGTAGTTTTCAAAACTACCATGAAGCCAGGTGTTCTGAAAACAATTTCAGATGTGTATGAACTAGTACTTGGTGCCCTTTGCACTTGGCTTGTGAGAACTTGCTCTCAAATGTGCTCTTGTATTATTATGATGTCAATATTTGTGTCCTCTTGAGGAACTGCTGTTTCAATATAAGAAATTCTCTGTTCTCTAATTATAGTATGTAGAGGAGATACAATTTTAAACCTTTCTTGACAGCTGAATGGACTTTTTGAAAAAACATAAAAACCCTTAAGTTATTGTTCTGGCTAATCAGACTTATAGTCCTAATGTCTTTAAAAGTGAATTAACATTTTTTCCATGAGTTTTTGAGTCTCTTATTGGAATTAACACTATCTTCCATAATTAAATTGTGTTTTTTGAATGTTGGATTGAAAAGAACTGGTACACACAGTATGATGTAGTAAAACATATTAAAAAACTTATTTGGAATAATTTTGGGTAATTGTAGCAAACCAGATGTTGCTAAGTTCTTATTTAATTAGAGATAAAAAATATTCGCAATGTAGTTTTGTCTAGCTGTCAGCTCACATAGATGAATGTGTTTCAATCAGCATGCTCCCAGTGGAAAAAAAAAAGAGGGAATATAATAACACTTTTCTAGCTACATTTGTTGAAAATAAATATTAATCTTCTATGTGGTTAAATCCATGCTGTGCCAATTCTATCATAACCGTAATTGCAGAGAAGCCTTTTAGATTTTTTATTTTTATGAGTTTTACATCTTTTTATCCTTCTGGAAGCATTGTGTTAGATTCTATTTTTCATTTAGGTTATAGGTCCATGTTGGTTTGTGCTAATCTTATAGTATCTTGGAGCTATACTTGTTAAAACACTTTTGGATAGTTTATTCTCCAAACATAATGCTGTGCAAGGTCAAGAATCCTTTTGCCTCCCAAACCTAAACCTGTATCTTTACCTTTCTTTAATAAGATGTTGTTATTCATGGGAGAAATTTGAATATTAGTATTTTATATATCTCCTGTCCTGTTTTGTTCTATAGCATTAGTTAAGGATAAAATGTTTCCAGAGCTGTGCTTACTTGTCAGATAAATGTGCATAAGGTAAAACATTAAAGGAAAACAAAACCCAGACTAAGAAAACAAAACAAAATAAGGCATAAGGCCAAAAAATGTTAATTTCAAGCTCCATTAGAAATGCCAGTGAGAAGAATGGCAGGAAAGCCTGATAGGTACAGGGACCAAATTGGTAATGAATGAGTTTATGTATTCTAGTCTTCTTACTGTGCAGTCAAGAGAGGTGGAAAGGAAAATTCAGACCATAAAGTGAGTAATTTCGGAGTATCAACAACCTCACTTTTGATACTAATAAGAGTTTTGAATTTACATTTATATTCTGTTGTAGGTGCCTCCAGTATTGTTATATACAAGGGACTGTTGTGAGGTATTTGATATTATGGTATAATTGTTGATTTGTATAGAGTTTGAAAAGCTTGTAGGGAAAATTGTTAGCACAGCAGAAAACCACTATAAGCTGTAATAATTACCAGAGCTAATTGATTGTTCCAGTTTGTGTGACTGTTTGCCTTGTGTATTTATTAAGGAACTATAAGAAATAAAGATTGAAGTTGAAATTTTATTTCCATCTGTAAGAATAATTCTTCAGGACTCAAGTGTCAGGTTTTGTCATGTGCTCTTCAGAAAGCAAGTGTTGAAAGGGTTCTTTTTAATTGGTGGATAGAAAATTAGTTGGAAGCATTTCACAAAATTCTTTATTGAGAGGAAGTAGAATGACAAAGAAGAGGTGGAAATCATAGATACAGTTTTATCTCCTCTTATTTTTACTGTGGTATTTTGAGGAAAGAGCAGAAAGCATATTTGATTGGTTCTCTCTTCCTTTACGAATATGGCCTACAATATGAGCAATGAGGAAGGAGTGATGCAAAATTGTCCTTTTATGGATTCTTCATTGACCTTCTTGCTTCAGTGACCCAATGGATTAAAAATAAAACAATACTCCTAGCTTCTCCTGGAACACAGTGGTTTTGAATGTAGGTGTAGAACCTGACTGGCGAGCAGTGACATCAGTCAAATGCACAATTGTGTGGGAGATTTGTATGTCAGCGTCGTGGGTGTTTTGCCCACACACTATGGGGTAACAACGTGTATTTGAGTTTTTTTTCCCTTAGTGTTGAGGGTGTGTGTCTTAGTGTTTGTGACTTAGTGATTACCTGTGCAGAAGAGGTAGGTTGTTTTGAGTTACTTTGTCATTCTTACATTGTTTAGTTTCTTTCTGCCTCCCTATGCCTTGTGAAGCAATGACATTTTAGAAAGAAAGCAGTCCGCTTCCAAGGGCAAAGTGCTAACAGATCCCAGACTGTAAATGAGTGATTTGTGAAAGTGACCCAGTGTTGCATTTGGAAATGCGAGTTCACGAAGTGCTGGGTAAGTGTCTTTAAATGAGTTAACCTTTCATTTTAATTTCTTGATGCATTGCTTACTTGATATATTGCTTACTTGGTACTCATAAAATTTCTATATTAGTAAATAAAACCTATTTTTGAGATAATTTTTAAAAATTATACTTTATTTTTTTTCCAGAGTTAACTTTTGTGAATACATGAGTAGGTCTCAAAGTCAGATTGATGAAAATTTCATATCTAATAAACTACTTTTATTATTACTCTTGCTTTCAGGAAACTTTAAATTAATTTATTTTTGATAGTTATAATTTTTTGGGTAGACATAAATATCTAAAGTTTGTATGCCTTTGTTTGGGTCTTTATTGACATTAAAATGTAGGCTACATGAATGTGGAAACCACTTTGTTCTTTTAAAACTTATTACAATTTTTACAGATTTATTTATTCTTACTTGTATAAAAAACATCATATATTTGAGCTTTTTTTAACTGAAGGAGAAAATAGAAAGTAAAATGGACTGGGTTTTTCAGATTTTCTCTGGAGGAAATAAAGAAAAGCTGTGTTATAAACGTTACATTTTTTAAGGACAGAAAAAAATGTATACATAGGGAATGGTGGTGTTTAAAATGCATGGGTAGAGGTTAGAAACTCATAGTGGTGACTTTCGGGTGCAGAAATGAACACACAAGTGTTCACTTTAGGACACCACCTTGACCTCTGCAGACGCGGTCCAGGATCAGCAGCCTGGCCAACTTCTGTGCCAGCCTAGGCTCAGAGTCAGTTAGGAATCCTTGACAGGGCCCCTGGGTAGGGAATGGTGAACTCCCAGGCTCTGCAAGCACTCCAACTAGATAGTGACACTTAACCATTTCTGATGCCTCTGTAAGGTCAGTGGAGCTTGAAACAGTCTGTATACAAAAAGTGAACAGCAGTCCTGTTCATTAAACTCCACCTTCTAAATGTAAAGCCAGCCACCCCTGCCTGCAGGAGCCTCTAAACATTGTGGAGAATGGAGAAGGGCAAAGTGCCTGTCTTTCAGTCTCCTTTCGCTCTGTTCTCCAGATCTGCTTTGTATTTTATCCCTTGGCAAAAGGAGGGGAGAAAATCCGTTTTATCATTTCACCCCTAGGTTGTAATTCATGCCTGGGATTTAGCAATTTGCACTCTGGTGCTTTCAGCATAGCTGAGTGGAAGGGCAACCCAGTGGTCCCAGGGTTGGGAACAGGCACATTCTTTTGGTAACAGGTTGTGACCTGACATTTTCAGGATGCTACTGTGGACTAGTTTCCCACCAAACCCACTTTCTTGTGGTAGCTACTGAGGCAATGCATGGCCTTTTCATTTCTCCCCTTCTTAATCTCTATACTGATACAGATATTATTCTTCCCACCTGATCCTCTTCATCCTCTGTTCTGTCTGAGAGGCATAAACGCAGTATCATTTAACCATCAAGTAATATGATTCATATTGCAGGATGTGTGAAAATCAGTTCCAATAACCTAGTCAAGATATTTTATCTGTGTAGATATTTACAAATGCCACAGTGTTATTCAAATTAGCAAAATATAGATTACTATATATTAACAGATATTTGTTTAATAGTCTTCTCTGTTTTTACTTCCTTCTGCTCTTTAGTGACATCAAGTTTAATTCCAGAGCTAAGCTTACTGCATTCCTAGAGAGGCAAGGTCACTAGTCAAAATTGTTCTTTCAGTGACAACCCTAAAGCATCAAGTTCTTTGGATTTGGTTCTCTATTTTCTTTCCTGGCCCATGGTCAGAGTGAAAATCCAGTGACTATTTCCCTGCTCTCCCTTTAATATCTTTTCCATCATTGCTTTTTAAAATTCTTGTTCTCTGAATTCTTCTTCTAAGAGCTCTCAAGTTCTTATTATTTCATAACAGCCTCTCAGAATGCTCCTCACCCCCAGTCCTTGTCTGTGGAAGAATTACCAACTAGAATTTATGAAGGCTCTTGTTGGGTTAGGGGTGAGTCACTTTTGCCAAGCTTGGATTTAGTTTTATATTGTTCTTTCCAGTTTAAATATTAGCATAAACATTAACATTTCTAAACCCAATTACATTTATCACTGTTCCCATCAGACATTAGCATAGCCATTCCTCCTAGCTTGGTGAGGATTGTCTCAGAATCCATAGTTATCCACTTGGCTGAGATTAATGACTACTTCTTTAAAAGAAAACACCAGTTTTATTTTAGCTATAACTAGACAGTCTTTCAAATTTGTAAGAGCAAATAAATCATTTCATTTTGAAGTGTTGGAGACAATAATAATTTTTTACTTTCCATAATGTCAGAAATCTTTTTTTCTATGCATGTGTGATTATTTTAACTTTAGGGTCTTTAATAGCAGCACTGAGTTTCATGAGTGTATAGCAGAACATTCATTTTATGAGACTCTTTCAGATTCTTAGCCTTAGGTGAAATACATGTAACACTGCTGAGGTGAATAATCTTTTATATATAAACAGAATAAATTGACCTTTGTTTATTGGCCTTATTGCATGGGAACATGGAGGAGCTGAAAACCCAAAGAGATTTCCTGCTTCTACTTCAGATTGCCAGCAGACTACTTGAGGGGCAGCTCAGTGGGAATGTGGCATGAAGCTATAATTTCACCCCACGCTGGAGATACTTAGGAGTTAGTTGGAGATTTAAAAAAATCTGATAGAAAAACCAAAAAACTACAAAATCCAACTCTTCTCTACTATCCCTAGGATAAATAAAAGCATATGGAAATGGAACTTCATTATCTTCATGAATTGAGGTATTTGGATTCTCAATGAAAGAGAAATGGGAAAGATATCCTACTGAGAAATTATATTTGACCTCTTTTACATATTTAGAACTGTATTATTTTACTAATCTGTATTTTAGGAGTAAGTTATTTATCTTAATGATCATAAAACATTTTGATTAAATTTTTTTTCCTGGAGCTCAGCATGGACTCCCGTGCCCAGGCCGTGATGCGTGCTTCCCAAATGCGTCTTGCCTGAACAAAGATTATCCTCCTCAAAGATGTCTGCATAAGATGGCCTGGGGAATTTCTGCCTTTTATTCTGGCAACACATTTTCCCATAAAGTGTTTCTTATCTCTCAGAATTATATTATAGTCATAATGGAAAAGAATGATCCATTTTTAATTCTTTCCTTGACTGAACTGTGCTTTGGAATTTTATAACTAATGAAATACAATGTTTCTCTTCTCAAGTTCAAATGTAGATTTTAATTTTTTATTCATGGATCTATCTTTGTAAAACCACTCTTTTGTCAAAAATCAAAGGTTAATAAGCCCTAATTGTTAAGCACAGTGAGTAGAAGTTGTGATATGCTGGTATTCTAAAGCTTTGAATATTTGAAATGGTCATCATTTGATGTTCTGTGACATCTGGGCTGCTTAGCACTCTAAAATTTTATGTTAGAAGAACTGAGGGTTTTTTTTTTTTGTTTTAAACATGTTATTTCAAATTGATACTCAACATAGAGAAAAGTAAAAATAGTAAAAAGAGTTTCCATATATCCCTTCATCAGCTTTGCCTATATCATTTAAATAACTGCTGTGTCTCCCCAAAACTCATACATTAAAATCCTAAGACCCTTTGTGATGGTATTAGAAGGTGAGGCCCTTGGGATGAATTTAGATCTTGAGGGTGGAGCCCTCATATGATTGGTATTTGTGCTCTTTTGAATGAGACTCTGCAGGGCTCTTCCACTCTGCTTCGCAAGGGCACAGAAATGACAGGCAGGCCATGAACCAGAAAGTGCCATCAAACATCGAATCTGTGTCACCATGATGTTGGACTTGCAGCCTCCACAGCTGTGGGAAATACATTTTTATTGTTCATAAGCTGCCTGTATCTGGCATTTTGACATAGCAGCCTGAACCGACTAATAATAGCTATAATTCAGTGATCAAAATCTGAAAATTAATATTGATTCAACACCATTAACTGATACTGAATTGCAAATTTTGTTCAAACGTTGACTGTTTTTCATTACTGTCTAGAGATTTTTTAAAATGTGGAGTGACTTACAGTTGGAGGAATGTGAGATTGACAATTTTGGAGCATTATTTACTTTGTTAAAATAGTAATGACCAAACTTCAACAAGTCTCTTTTAATACATGATGCTATGAGAATGGTATTCTTTTAGTCTTATCCCAAACTACATATTTGGATGCTAGCATATGACAAAAGGAATGTCATCACTATTTTAGGAAATGTTTAAATATTGCCGATATTAACATTTTGCTTGTATTCCCATGAAATGATCTTTTTCATAGCATGATAAATTCAGTATTTCCAAGTGGTTGTGGATATAGAATCAAGTTTAATATTCTAGTTTGTTTTTCAGATCTGCAAGACTATAAAAGTTATATACTTCATTAATTTTGTTAATCATAATAACCACTGTTACAGTAGGAAACAAAAAGTGGAAAAATGTAAATTTTCCAGAAATAAACAGGCCTGAAAGAAACTTTATGCAGAGTAAACCCTAACTGATGAAAATTTGGATCATTTTTAAAAGGTCTTCCTTCATCCATAACATGTTTAACAACCTGTTTTGTGGGGAAATTTGTCTCTATGCCTGATTGTCAACAGCAGTTAATAGATGGTGAGTTCATTGAGGAAAGGTTTGTTCCCTATTTACGTTTACATGCTGTAGCTGAGCGTGGTATGGGGCCCAGGGACACGTACAATGCAGGTTTACTTGAGGAGATGGTGGTGTAGAGGCCTGCTCTCTTATCTTCTAGCCTGTAGGCCCAGGCCCTGGCCATTTTAAAGTGATTTCCTGTACATTCTTGCTCCTACCCGGTGATATTATACTACCAGCTGTTGGCCCAGTATGCTAAGCATTTAGTGTGCTTGGGTCTTTGCTTATGCACTTATCAGAGCCTAGTTTATCTGTTTATGAATAATGAGCAATTATAAAATGGCCTATGCCAAGTGAGTTGTATAGATAGGAAATTTTTGTTGTATAGCTTTCAAATAGTTATTAATAAGACAATGAAAAGAATGATTTCAGTAGCCCTATCTAGATATTATAAGCTTCATAATGTTATTTTGAGAAACCTTGAATTTTTTGGCCAGCAAGGATTTTTTTAGATTTGAATTTTAAATAAAATATTTCTTGATCTTCAGATTAACACTGGAAATACTGCTTTTTTTCCAGTTATTTTTTTCTTTTAACCATATATGTGGCAATTTGAATTTTGTAAATGGGTAAACTAAAGCCAGGCTAACATCAAATGACTTTAGCAATAGAATTCTACAGTGTACTTTTAAAACTTACCTTTATGTGAGATACTTAAGTGTTTCTAACCATGAGGGTTACTAATGTCTGGAAGTTAGTATGCCCTGAGTGTAGGTTTTCGCTGTAGCAAATATAACACGTGTGACGTTGCCATGTACCTGAGTCCTTTGAAAATTGGGGACACCAAATAGTACCTCCATCAATAGTGTTTAGACTAATGAGATAATACGTGTAAAGCACGTGGCACAGTGTTTCATCTTTAAAAAAAGACAATAATTGTTTTTATAATTTTTTAAGGAAGACCTCAATTTTGGAATTTTAAATAGCCATGTCCATATAAAAATGTTTTGAAATAGAATCGAGGATAAATTAGCAGAGTTATCATTGCTGGGTAATTAGAAGTTACAGCATTAAAACTCGTATGGCAGTCAAACTCAGTTCTCGGGACATCGCCCATCTCAAACAATTTGGTTCTCGAACAGCCTTCCAGAGCAAATTAAGTTCGAGAACCAAGGTTCTACTGTACTTAATTTTGGTATGTGTTTAGTTTCCTTTTAAACAAAGAAGAGATTTGTTAAATTACTTTTGAGTGAATTTAGAGATTGTCAAAGCACAGTCCAGCCAGGGCGGCTCACCAGGCAGTCATACCAGTGTTAGTGGGTAGGTAGTAGGAGAGGTAGAGAGATGGGAGCAAATTGGGAGTGATAATGACAATTAGACAACACCAAGGCATAAAATGACAGTGACATTAATAAAATTTCTCCTTTCTACCATAGTAGTAGAAATGCTACCATAGAGGCATTATTTTATTAGTCTCCTACAGAATATCGCTAAATCCAACAAAATAAAAATTCAGAAGAGATAATGTATGCAAATATGCATAAAGAAATTGAACCAAATGGAGCTTTACTTTTTTCATGGCATAAGAAGCCCTAAGGTGAATAGGCCAAGACTAGTGTAGCAGGTTCACGATGGTAGTAAAATTGGGAGCTCCACTTGCTTTCTGGTCCCTGAGCATTGTGTCACCCTTCTATCCTATGTGTCCTCCTGGTTACAATGTGGATGCCTACTCTCAGCCCTTCATATTCCAGACCTTCTTATTACCCACGTGAAGGAGGAGAACAAAGTTGTTGGAAACCTTTTCCTAGGGCCACCCCTAATTACCAAGGTATCTGGGGAAGCAAGCAATTTTTAAATAAGCACATTTCTATCCTGGACATAGTTAAGATTGTTACTTAGGTAAAGGGAGATGAGTAATGAGCAACCAGTACTATCTATAGAAACACAATTGTAGACAAATAATACATCCTCAACATCTGGTTGTCATGGTATTACTGTTACTATATTGCAGTTGAATCCTTTCAGAGCATTAAGGATAGTCCCTGTCTGATTACAATGAAACACTGCTTAGTAGAACTTTGAAATATTGTAAATATTTTAAATGTTGTAGTCTTTATTATTTTTGAATTGTAATGTGGAATTAATAGCTTAAGTTATTAAGAAATTTTAATGAGAGAGATTTTTTCCAGTTTGCTTAAACCTTCTTTCTCAGTGTGTTTCTTTTATTTGCATGTTATATTTACAAAAAAAAAGTGCTGTTCTCATTTATCCCAACCACCTGTGATACATGTTTTATAATAGTACAGCTTTACTTATCTATTCAATCAAACAGTTATGTGTACTAATTAGAAGTTTATAACCTGATATGCCTAATAATATCTTGAGGCTTATCAAACTTGAAAGTCAGTTTCAAAGATTTTCATCTTAGTTGAAAGAGCACATCCTCTTGGGGGAAAATTGCTTATAAGAACGAGGCAGGGTGTCGTGGGCCCAGGAAAGCCAGGCTTTTGTCTCATGCAGGCACCCGGACCACACAGGTGTTTACTGTGCAAAGAAGGAAACGGAAGTGTGTGGAGTGGCCCAACACAATGAGGATGTCTGTGATGAGATGGTCACAGCAGTCCCCAGGGCTGGACCCAGGGCAGCCAAATATGTGGCAATAAAACTTAAATCCCTGTGAGTCCAGTGGGTGGACTTAAGCTGTTGTTATAGTCTCATTCTTCACTGGCAATTGGGTGGGGCAGAAACTGAAGTTGGAAGACTCCTGTGATTCCAGGTGAGAGAGCCTGAAGAAGGAAGAGGGCAACAGCTTACTAATGATTCACATGGAGAAGTAATGTATGGAGGTTGTTGGGAGCAGAAAACAAATAGACAAACAAAAACAATCTCAGTGGTGGGTCTTTATACTTTTCTGTCTTTGGAAATACTGTTCTTTCCTTCCAGTCCTCATCTTTGCCTGTTCACCTGGCTATTTCAGGCTTATCCTTTAGGTCTCAGGTTAGACCTGCCTCTCCAAATCTGAATAACATTGCCTTTCTATGTGTTTCCTTGGCAAGTGCACTCCCCTAGTCAGAGCATTTATCAGGGCTTTTGTAACCACTAGCAACTTGTTTTATTTCCCAGAAATAGTATCTGTGTTCTTCTTTTGATCCTCTGGGTCCAGCCCACTGCCTGGCACATGAAAATTGTAATTGAATCAAAGGTATCCATAGTCTCATATAATCTATGTTGTAATTTATAGTATCTGAATGGGAGTCAATATTAATGTATAATACTGAGGAGGTTAGGTATAACTATGCCATACTATTACAAAGCCAGAATGAGACCAGTAACTTAGAATAAGGGAGTGAAGGGAACACTGGTTGAGAGAAGCATCACTAGACAGATAGATGAGGAGATTATAGAGATATGACCTTGTGCGGGTACTTAAACTCCCAGAGTCCAGTTTCCTAATGTGAAAAGAGGGGAGAGAATGGTGGTATCTCCTGCCTGGGACTGGTGTCAAAATTAAGTGTGATGATATATATGAAACACCTAAAATTAATGCTTTTTGTGGACTAAGAGATGAAGTATTTTTTATACATATTATATTACACTATATTATTCTTATCTGGATTTAAAGAGATAGAATATTGATTCTGGATCCTTTTTGCTTAGGTTTGATTTCCAGTTCTACCAATTACTAGCAATGTCACTTTGGAAAATAAGTTTATTTATCTTTATATTTGGGTTAACAATAGCACCTGCCTCACAGGACTCTTATAAGAATTTAATTGCTTAATAGGTGTAAAGTGGTTAGTACGGTGCCTGGCACTTAGAGAATGTACTGTGCAACACTTAGTTACTATTCCAGGTAAACACTCAAAGTGTTATATCAGCAATAGGCCCTCAGCTGTCTCCAGGGCACGCACCAGAATATAGCCCAAAGAGCCTTACTGTGTCGTGGAGCTGTCATGAGCACCATGACGTTCTCAAGGTTGTAGCCAATCAAGATGACTTCATCTCCAAGCCAGCTTGAATGTGGAGAGAGACAGTGCCCCCGGAATTCTATCATAGAGCTTCATTGCAGAATTATGTGCCTGAGTATTTATTATAGACCTTTAAAACATTTGTTTTAAAACTCATTTAGTTAAATTAATACTTATTTATTTAAAACTTATTCTATAATTAGTACTAAAATTCATTATGATAAAAGCCATTCTCTAGTTTGTTTGAATGCATTGATAACAGTGTAAATATCCCCTAATAATAATTATAAAATCGTGTTTAATATATTAAACTTAGGTTTTATTAAAGCACTTCCACGCACATATTTTACTTAGAACCGTGCCAACTATTTAGGCAATTGTGAGTGGTTGAAGTCATGTGGGTTAAGTTCTTACAGTTCTTTTTCAAATTAATCTCTTTTATCTTCTCTATTTTAGTTTCCTCTGCTTCAGACTTTTCTCTTTTTAAGGCTGTTGTTCTCCCTTATCTTTTTACTATTACTGCTTTTATATATTTTTTCTTCTCCTCTTTAACTACAACATGTATTGCCTGTTCTGTCCAGTCTATAATGATATAATTTTTGAGCTGGACAAAAGATTACATTTACCAGTCAAATACTTAGTTTTACAGATCAAGCAGTTGAAGTTGTTGAAAGGTTAAAATAACTTGTTAGAATACTCACAAAGGAATAAACGGCAATAATGAAGTTACGGTGAAAGGCATTGTGTCTCCTGGCTCAGCTGAGAACCCCTGTGGCAGGCAGAAGGCTGTTTAGATTGGAGCCCGTGGACCTCAGAGAAGGAGGTTGAGGAGAGTTCTGGGGGTGGTCCACACAGTAAACGAGAAGATATGTTGAGAGGATGGTTGCCGTGGGCTGACCATGGGAATGTCCCAGGGTTGCAAGGGTCACGTTCGTCAGAGACTTCTACAATGCTTATTAACCAGTGACTACGAAACAGGTGACTTTAAATTATGTGTTCAACATTTAACAAATATATATTCAAGTACCTATTCAAAACCAGGCATTGATTTGGTTACCTGGGATCATAAATGAACAACAGACAAAAATCCTGTCCTGGAATGTTTTTCTAGAAGGGAAATGTATATAGTGTTATAGAAAACAGTAGTAGAGCAGGACAGGGAAGTGGAGTGATAGTTGAGGGGATGGAAGCCAGATACTCATATTTAATAGGAGGTCAGGGTAGCCTTCATTGAGAAGGTCACACTTAAACAAACAGGATATAAGGAGGTTTCATTCAACTTTCTATACAACTTTTAATTGCACAGAAATTAGAAAATGAATGGAAATGCAAATTTATTACTCATTATCTCATACCTTTTGGGCACGACACAATTCATAGTTATAGATATAAACCCTACTCTATAGTAAATAGTAGAATTTCAAGGGCATTTGTTAGGGAAAATTTTAATTTACTAATAAGGTAACTTTTACTGATAGAATGAGGATGATAGATATGTGACCTGCTTAGGATAAGAATTTTAGCATCCTCTTCAGTGACACAATGAGAACAGTCATATAGGAAGAAAAGATTTTCTATTTTGAAAAATTAAATTTTCATCAGTTTTATAGTATGTTAATTATATCATAAAGTGTATTCAGTATGAAGTTACTGAATATATTTTAAATTATATTTACATCAATTTTGGCATCCTATTTCGCATGAATGTTATCTGAGTGAATGAAAGGGTTCAGCACTACATTTAAATTGTTTCTTGACACTGGAAGATGTAAAGTGTCAGAACTGCTTGTTAATAACTCTGAGTCACATAACTGCATATTCTGTATTCCCAACTTAAGTAATATTACTACCATATTGTTAGTGTAGAGGTTTATTATTATGGTGAGCTAAAAGTGCTCATTAATTCAGAAGCCTTGGTGGTAAAGGGTGAAATCTGTTAAAAATGGTGACTATTGATAGAAAAGCTCTTAATTTATGACAGAGAATAATATTGTAATACTACACTTTGTTCAGAATTCTTGTTATGGTGGATGTTGTGGTTTGGGAGCTGTATGGCCCATCTGAATTGGCCAAGTGAGAACTATCTGTTGATGCTTAACTGGGAAGAGAATTCTACAACTTTAATAATCATACTCCAGTTTTAAAACATTTATTGTGGGTCTTATCAATCAACAGAGAAGTTGAAATTGGTTTCCTAAGACTGCATTAGGTGTTGGGTCAATGTGACACTGTGTGGAGTGGCAGAAGGAGTATGTACTTTTGAATGAATTTTATGTGTGTGTATTGGTGTGAATTTCTTAGGAGGGATCAAGAAGAATTCTGAGAATTAAAGCTGGAGAGGTAGGCATGAGCCTGATCCTTGACCTTGGCACTCTGATGGAGTTTGTGCTTTCTTGCAGTTAGCAGGTGTAGGGTATGAATGGAGAGCTTTTGTCCTAGATGGGGGGCCCATTGTCACTTTGAAAGATGTTAAGTACTGAGTCAGGCAGTATGCATGGGAATGGTGAGAAGTGTACTGATGTATAAAATTCTAAGGAAGTAAAATATTCAGGAGTTGATGATTAAATTACATGTAGACAGTAAAGAAAAAGTCAAGATTGATTTACATATTGCTTAATTGAGGGATAGAGAAGATTGTGCATTCTATGGTCTTACAAAATTATGAAATAATTGGTGAGAAAGATACAACATTCAGTAAGGGCTTTCTTTTCTTTAAATGTGGCAATGGGCTGGATTCAGAGTTCTGGAGCTAATGGAAGGTTTTGGACTAGAGAAATAGACTTTGGCATCTTTGAGTGGGGGTAGAGGCCAAGGTTATGGATTAAATTACTAGGAGACATAAAGTGTGTGTGTAGAATATGACCAAGGGTAAATCCATGGGAAACTCTGACATGGATGGATAAAAAATATTAAAGGGAAACACAGAGAAATGGTCAGAGTAGGGAGGAGAAACACTTCAATTCAATAATGGAAGCAAAGAAAGAAAGTTTCAGAAATTCTCTATGAAATGCAATTAGTGACCTTTTCCAGAGCAGTTTTAGTGAAAAGTGGTGTTGACCGAAAGATGATTGCAGTGGTTTGGAGATTGAATGAGGGTAAGAACAGACAACAAGTATAAATTATTTCCCCATCTTTGGGGCAGGAAAAGAGAAAATTTGGCTCTGTACAAAGAGAATTATAGACAGATGTGTGTGTTGGTTTCTATTTGTTTACTGCCTTGCTCAACTTGTACTTTCAAGACGTGAGAGGCTGGAGTGTGATTCAGTTGTAGAAGTCAGAAGTACAAATGCAAGCAGAAGAAGGACTAACAACAGAAGTTCCCAGAGGAGATGGAAGGAGAGCCCTACTTTGCTCTTCTGCATGTGGAGAGATCAGTAACTATCTTATGGCTGTAAGGAATTAGAGAATATGTTCTTGTGTATCTAGTCAAATGCCTAGTGGTAATAGGCACTCAGTAAATGTTAGGCTCATTCAGCCTCCAAATCCTCACTCTAAAAATGTGCCTTGCTGATCTGAGTTTGCACTTAGTATGGAAAAAATTCAACTGCATTATGCTTTTACTTACCTTGCATTTATGATAGCTTGAAAAGAGTTGAACCATTTGATCTGTAGTTCTTCATTTGCAGTCCAAACCTTTGATTTGGCTAATTTTTTTAAACCACATCTTTCCTGGCTAGGTCACTGCTTGTATAAAGCTTTACTAATATAATGCTTATGGTTCAGAATGATAGTGCCATGTGTTAGAGCTTATGGACCAACACATTGCTTAAAGAAGTCACAAGGAAGGGAAATAAAAATTCTTTAAAGAGAGAGATGAGCACAGAATGAAAAAAGCATAGGTGTGTAAAGCTATCTCAGAGTGACTGAACTGCTCCCTGGACTGAAGCTTTTTAGGACTTGAGTTGAATTGTTACTGGATCTAATGAAATGCTGTATCACTCAGAAGAACTGGCTAACTGTTGAAACATAGAAAATAAATTCTGTCCCCCTTGGTACGACCATCACCTTTATTAGATAGATCATTTGACTATCAAATATTGACTACCAAAACCTTTAAATACCTTAGTCAATTAATTTCTCTTGTTCTGCTTCCTTATTTATTTGACTTTCCCTTAATTCTACCTTAGGGTAGAGAGTAGACTGATGGATGAGCCTTCTAGTACTGTGGTCCCTGTGAAGGTTATATCTCTTTGTAAATTAGTAAGTTGGCATTCTATTTATCTATATTCATCTCTGTGGGTTTATAAATAGTGAGTCTGCTCTTTAGATCACTTTTTTTCTACATACTCAGCCTTCATCAGTATTTTTAAGCATGTGAGAATCCTTCTCTCTGGAATGTGTTCAATGCAGAGACACCTTGAAGCTTCTTTGGTGAATACATCAACCATTTTTCTACTGTATGCATCATGGAAATAAGAATTTATACCATTGAAAGCTCTTTTTTTCTTTTTCTTTTAAGATTTTTTAAACTTATTTTTAGGGACAGAGGAAACAGGGAGAAAGACGGGGAGAGAAACATCGATGTATGGTTCCCTCTTGTGTGCTCCCTACTGGGGACCTGGCCCGCAACCCATGCTTGTGCCCTGACTGGGAATCGAACCTGCAACACTTTGGTTCACAGGCCAGTGCTTAATCCACTGAGCCACACTAGCCAGGGCCTGAAAGCTCTTCTTGTTTATTCCTTAGTATTATATGAAAACATATTTACTACATATGAGTGTTATTCTAATGAAGCTGTTTTGGAGTTGGATATATATGAAATAAATTTTATGAGCATGCATGAGTATGCTATAAAAAACAGCAAACTATTTTTAGTGATTTTTAGCCTTTGTAACTAGAGGCCACTGTAAGAAATAGGAGTTCATGTTGTCTGTCTTAAGTTTAAGAAAACATGGTGAATTCTAGTAATAATTCTTGTGACTTATGATGGTCACATGAAGTTGTTTTGGAAAAAGTACTATTTATTTCATAGCTCAATACAGTGAATTAGAGCTAAGTTTCCTCAGTGTGGTATATATCAAAACTCTTGCCTGCCTGATGAAATCATTATTGTAAATCTGTCCAAGGCTGCATTCTTCCACTCTTTTTAGATAAACAAGGCTATGAATTTGACTTTCTATTTCAGATATCACTACATGAGTATCTTGTGCTCTACATGTGAATTTACACATAATTTTTGCTCATTTAGTTTTCAAGATGAGAAGAAACTTTATTTACTCATTTTTAGTTGTAGCCTATCTGAGTTTATAGTTTTGTATTTTACTTTATTGTTGTTGCTGATTAGTAAAATAACTTAATAACTTAAGGTTATTTTTCCTAAATTGTTTCTTTTAATTCACGAACAATAAGATTACCGAAAATGTTAGGGATCCTTTTATTTTTCAAATGTATAATCATTTGGGCTGCTAGAAATTTTATGTATGTTAAATTTTTCAAATTTAAGACATCGAAAGCATTACATAAAATGTTGTGTGTATGTTGCTGCTATACGTATGTCATGATTTTTAGTTTTGCAGGATGAGTTTCTGTTGGCCATTTAAATATCCTTTTGGCTAATAGAGCTAAGCTAGCTGCATGTTGTTTCACACACAGAGAGGGTTCTGGTTAGTCTCTGTCGTCTGACATAGGGTGGTGTAAGAAATGAGATGGAAGAGGTCACTGCTAACACAGTTCAAGAGTTTTTTTTGTCTGTAACAACTGTATGAATGAAACTGAGAAACCTGCTATTGCTTTTTCTTTGACGTGAAGTATATCTCCAGTCTGAATATTGACAAAGGTTGTTTTTTTAAAAAATAGACCTATTGGTTAGCTTTAAAAAAGAAAAACATCTGTAAAATAATTTATGCAGCTGAACTTTTCAGCAATTATTACTATTCTGGAAATATCTCACTAAGTTGCACTTGTTTTTTGAAAACTCTGCAACATCTATTTTTAAAATCTGGTCAGTAATCACATCTGTAGTGCATTAAACGTAAAACAAAGTCTCTTTAGGAGCCAGATGATACTGTGATGTTGCATCTAAAAATATTATGTAGTGAGTGAGTGGTTAGGGTAAAGTAGGAAAACACAGTTTGGGGATAGCTTGTAACACTGTGACTGTTGCTGAGGCATGTATGTGAATGGACTCTCTTGCTCTCCTGAGTTTGCTCTGAAGGCCAACAACTTTTTCCTTTTCGCTGATTGATTTTGAATTTTTCAAACTGATTAATGTTGTCATTTGAATGGTAATGCTGACTTTGCAGAAGATGTGATCTTTTAATTAGCAGATGCTGAGATTAGCATTAGGGCTGAACAGTAATTAGCATTTGTTCTTATAGTGTGAGAGCACGAACTAAGTGCTGCAGCAAATAGAGAGAGCTACAGCATCTTCTTTACATTGGCTCTTTAGATCTGCTTTATAAGAGAGGTTAAAAATTATGGAAATACTTCATTTCTATGGCACTAAAAACATCTTAATGAATTGAAGATTCACACAAGAGAAAAATGTTTTCAGTTCCTTTATGCCATCTCTCTATATATGTAGGCATTCTTATTCTTATGTATGTATACATGCATGTGTAGTTATCTGAAAAAATCCAAAGCTTTGGTTTTCAGATTGTATTTATTTCATTAACACTAATGCTCTTCCCCAAGCTATTATGAGAATCAGTGTTAAGTCTATGAGGCCCGAGGAGAGACAGGAGAGTGAAGGAGTTAAGAATTGGGGTTTGGGTTCTGGCAAGCCTAAATTCAGATCTCTACTGAGCCACTTCCTAGACCATACTATTTGATGGTTTACTTCTCAGTGTTCTTCTCTGTAACATTAAAATTATAATAGAATTATTGTGAAGGTTAAAACTGATATTTTCCATAAAGCATACAGAGTACAGTAAGTAACTGGTAACTATTACTGTTTTTAAAAATCTGCTATGTATATTAAATAGTATCTATTTATGACCTACATTTTTAAAAATGTAGAAAAATGCCTATAGGATAACTTAATTCCCCTAACATAAATATATCCACAAGATTGCCTTGTCTTCCCATCTCTGAGTAGAACCTCCTCTTCCACAAATTCAATATAAAGAAATGTCCAGTTTTTTTCAAATACAGTAAGGCTTACTTGACCATATGTAAAACCTGTAAAGACCTTTATCTTATTTTTTTTCTAGCTTTTTTAGTGCTGAGATAAAATTTAGTTGCTTAGGTGACACTTCTATGTTTTCTAACTTCATATTAGCAAATTTTAGGGCAGTTCAGTGGATACATAGAGCTATGTATGATATATTGGTAGGGATATACTTAAGAGCTACCAGCAAGTTACTTATAAATGCTCATTTCTTAATATTTGCCAAAAGAAGTAATTTTCTGTTCATGAATTTACTTACCTTTTTAATTTCAGTTTTATGAGATAAATTCAATTTATCTTGCTCATTAGAATGTTTTGCATAGTACATTCTTGTTAAATATTTATACAGTAAATTAATTAAAGTTTTGTTGAAACTAATGATAATTATTTTGGGATATTATATCTATGTATAATAATACTCATTGAGCACTTGCTGTTATCCATTATTTCATGTAAATCACTCTAATTATGTTCTGTAATTCTTGTTTTTAGATAAAAATATATCTTTATACACGTGCTGGTATAAAACATATGGTGACATTAATAGTGAGTATAAATATTTGAAAAGTTCTGGGAATAACTGATAAATCACCTGATTGAGTACATATAGCTTGTACATACGACTTTAAAGGATAGAAATAATTTAGAGATGAGATGAATAATGAGGTAGGATTATTTATGACATGTATGGTAGCTTTTATCAATGTTTTATCAATTGTAAGTGTTTTAGAAGAGAATATGTAGGCCAAGGTAGATTTCAGAAGACCTTGAATGACAGGCATAGGCTTTTTTACTTTGTCAGGAAATTGGATGCCATGTCGATTCTTGGTTTAGGCATCAGTATATTGAAACTACTTTCATCAATACCTGTTTTAGCCAAATTGATCTATATGTGGCTTAGAAATGCTTTTGAAGGAGGTTACTTTTCTTATTTTTTAGAAGAATATTATGATGAACTTTTTAAAAATGTGCTTTCTATATTTGATTGTTAGAAAATGTGTAAGTTATTTATAAACAGAATATGTAGTTTGAATTGGGAGTAACCTCTCTTCCATCCTTGTCTATTTTTCACTGAAATTTTAATAAATTATTTTTTATAATTCACAAAATATGTAAATTTAAAAATTATTGAATTTGCTAGAGTATGTGGCATATTTGGACTCTCATGATATATCTGAACAGGGAATGCCTTGCTCACCTCTCTTACCTGATGCAGACTCTGGCCCGTAGGGTCCGTGTGTTGTGGCTGCTACAAACAAATTCACAGGGACCGCAGAAGTCCTGTGGAGAAAAAAGGATGGAACGGCTGCTCTCTAAGTGAGAGAGAGGGCCACCACAGGTTTTTATTGCTTTTCTGGGCACTTACATCAGGATGGTCCTCATTTACTAGGCACAGGTTAGTTGTAGGTGCTTACCTTTTACAGATAACAAAGGAAAGAATGTTGCTAATGACTTCAAAGAAAAGGATGTTGCAGATCAAGGGGAAAAGTGGTTGAACTGGTTACACTCCATACTTGGGGGTTTAGCACAGATTTTAGGAAGTTACTTTAAAGATGTGCAGTAAACATTTGCTGCCTCAATTCAGGGTAAGGGAGTTTTAGCAACCACAAACCTCATAGCAGCCTAGGTACAATGCAGGCCCAATTCCCCATGGGAAATGGGTTTGGCACCGGTGTGCCAACCTTGCTCCCCTTCAGTTTTCCGAATCAGGGGCTGGGCTACATTCGCCTTACCGCGCAGACAGGTTCCCTATACTTGCCTAATCTCCCTTTTCCTGAGAAACAGTTATGATTTTATTTGCTTGATTATCTGTTTAATATCTCATTCTCTGCACCAATTTTAACCTCACTGAGGATGGGATTATGTCTATTATGTTGCACAGTTGTACTTCCAGTCCCTGCAGAGGACCAAGCATGTAGTTTGTGCTCAGTAAATATCTGTTAAATGAGGTGAATGAATGTCCTCCAGACCGATGAAGTTGTGCTTCAGTGTTTTTTAAACACACAGGATTGTTAACTGCCACAAGGAAACCTGTGAGTATCTATTAGAGTGCTTCTGCAATTTTGGTTTTTCTTTTATCTCATAATTTGATTTATTTTTGAAGCAGTGGGTATTTGCATTATTTTAAATATTAAGCCTCACCTATATGTAAATTTAAAATTAGGATTAATGTCTGAAATCTCAAGAAAAACCAGGGCTTGGGTTTATCAGTGAGGATTTTTCCAATGAATCAGTTTCATGCATTTTTCATGACCATTAGGACTAGCAGTGCAGCAAATACATAGAAATTCCCTGTGCTCAAGTTATCACTGCCTGGAGGCTATTGGCTAACAGTTTCCCCTGAACTATTTAAAATGTGCTCTTATTTGTTGGGTAAATAGAATATATGTGATGATTTTATTTTCGCAGACTGTCATTCTCCTCATAATTCATAAATATGTTCTTTAATTTTAATATTTAAAAATTAAGGAATATATGAATTATAGAGTTTATTATAACAAATTATTGTTGAAAAGTTCTGTGCAAAGCACTGTTTTAAATGCGTACGAATAATTTACTGTTTCTGGCTTCAAGGAGTTTATATGTAAGCTAGTAAGGAAATAAGTAAAGTGTTATAAGCAAAATACAAAGCCCATGGGACTATGGAGGAAAAACAATTTCAATAGTTGTTTGAATGTTCACTGAAATAGGTGACATTAGACATGTACATTTAAAGATGAGTAGAATTTCAGGTGGTGGGTTGGTAAGAACACCTTGATCCCATTTTGCATTTGATGTAGGAAGTTGGATTTCAAACCAAATGGGAGTTGTACACAAGCGTTAGGATACATCAAACCGTCTGCTTTGTTCCCTTGGTAGATCTTAATAAGAAACCAGTGTTTCTTATTAAGACCAGTGTCTAGACCTGTGGCTAAATGGTCTTCCAAAAAAACTTCTTCCCTGGATTTAAACTTAATCTAGAGGAAGAGAGAAAAGAGACCTTGGTCACTTGGACTTTTTACACCTTTGTCTTGCTAAATGGAATGTAGATGTCCATGTAGACTCTTCAGGGTCTTACCCCTCATGTGATCTCTGGTTTCCCTCATGGGTAGCAGTGACTTAAGGAATGAAGACATGGTCAAATGTGTTTTTCTCTTGGGAGTAGAAGTTTCAACATGAGAGAGGGGATTAGGGTTCCCGATAACAGTATAATCTTAATAAAAATGGGCCTCAGTTTTAACTGATATATACTTATGATAGTTAAATACGGATTTTTTAGATCTAATATTGGCTTTTCTTTAAGGCTATCTTTTTGTTTTGAAGGAAAACTCATTAATATCCATTCTGGTTCTTCTTCCTTCAAAGATCTTTAAAAGGAAGTCAGGCTTGTATTAGTGGAAATCTTTGGCAAGTAATATTAAAAGGCTATTATGTGTGACTTGTGAATGAAACCCAAGGTTGATTTTAATATTGTCATCATAAAATAAGTTAAAGGACATTATTTCACAGTGCAATCTAATAAAGCTAACCACACTGTTAATATTGATTTAAATCTAATTTTACTTTACTACTGAAATAGTTTCATGAAATACTATATGAGGTCTGTCCAGAAAGTATCAAGCCATGCATTACGAAAAGAGAGATGTTTATTGTAGACGATACAAGACGGAAGAAACATTGTACATGGGCAATGATACCTCTGTCCCCTTCAAAGTAGGCACCTTGGGACCTTATACTATTCTCCCAGTTGCCATCAGCTGCCCCGTTGTATTTACCTGAATCTCATTGATGGTCAGAAATCTTTTCTCTTTCACATGTGATTTTAGTTTTATGAAAAGTCAGAACTCACAAGGTGCCAAATCTGGGCTGTAACAGGGCTAAGTCACCTGGGTGATTTGATGTTATACAAAAAAACCCTGGATGAGATGTGATGCATGAGCAGGCATGTTGTGATGAAGCTGCCAATCACCAGCTGCACATAGCTGTGGCCTGCTGAGTCATCCAAATGGAGTTTGTGGAGTAATGATCAGTCTTAATGCAGAATTTGATGCAGATTCATTGCTCTACTTGCTCAGTCATTTTGAATGTGATGGCCACATAGTACACATGCTCACTCAATGGCATCTACCACTCACACTGACTAGTACAGTGAAGTTGTCATTGTTCATGCATGTTCATTCCAGTCCACTCTCCTTGTCTGCCAGGTTACATCAATGTCACATGAATCATTCTTGTTATATTAACATGGCTGGACTTTTTCTGGACAGCCTCACACTTTGACTTACAGTTTTTCTTTTTCCTACAGTGAAGGTAAATTGGTATTGGACATTCAAAATACAGTTCATGGATGGAATGCTTAGATTAGGGTCATTTGTTGCTATTCAGATCTACCTAACTTTCCCAACCTGTCATATTTTATAGAGCAAGTATTTGTGGGTTGTGGATTTTAGTATGAGAACTTTGGCTATGAAAGTTTATTAGTTGACTGATTTATGCAGTAGTTAATATGATAAAAGGGGAAGGATTGTATTTTACATACCAGAAAACAGATTTGGAAATAAACTTGTGTTTCAGGTCATCTACTCTCTGGGGGAATATTTCCCTTTTAAAAATGTTTTAATGCCCATATAATAGAATAGAAATAAAAGTCAGTTCAGTGGTATTATAGAAGAGTTGCTGAACTTATTTTTTCCCTTCCTGACACCTAAAACCTACACAAGTAATAAATGTAAAACTGTTGTCTCTCTTTCGCTCAGATATATGCAAGTGTTAAATATATAACAACGGTATGTTCTATTATGTGAGTTTAAATCTATACTTCTAAGAAAATAAAACTAGCACTTAATCTTTTAGATTATTATGCAGTAACAAAATAAACATAAAGTACAGCCAAATAAAGCCCAATTTTGGATGTCTTGCTATGGAGCGGATGTACCCTGACTCAGTAGTTGGGAATGCACAGATGGAATCAGCCCCGTAGAATCCAGTCTCAAAGTTACGGGCTCTACTAGAGAAAGAAGGATATCAGGACTGTCTTACAGCAGTTGGAGAAGTAGGAAGCCCAGCAATCTTCACCCAAATACTTGCACTAAACATTGTGTTGTGGCTTCGCTGGATGATCTGTTCCACCTGTCTGCTTTTTCTACTCTTACTGGCACCTCTCATCTGTGATTAGTATGCTGTGTACTGTTTTTTTAAATGAACAATGGTAAGAAAAATAAAGGGTTTATTAAAAGGAGACTTCCCTGCCGCTTCTCTTCTGCAGATTCTTGTGTGAAGAACTGGGCAGCAGACTGGTGAGTGGGTTTTAGGCGATGGTAAGTGGAGAGACAGCATCTTGGGCATTTGTCCACTTCTCGCCCTCTTCAGACTGAAGCACATTCAGTTTTGCTGTCTTTGCTTCTGCTCTCTGTGCCAGACTGTCAGGAACAGCCAAAGATAAATCAAATGGTCTCCTAGATCAGTGCTATTACACATGTAAGGTTTTCAGCCCCAGCTGAACCTTGAACACTGCTCAGCAAATTCCTTTTGCTGGTCTTCCAGTCATCTCCCTTTCCCCTATTGTGGTCTCTGTATTTGCATGTACTATTCTTTTCATGAAATATCTTTTTAAAAAAGTTCCTCTTCAGATAAACCTAGTCATCCTTCAAGACCAGTTGGAATGTTACATTAATTTAGGAAGCTTTTGGACTGCCCTTTCCTACTGCCCACTATCTCCAGGTCTTGTCCCTAGCAGCTTTACTGTCTTTCTTTTGTGTGCTGTTAGCATCTCATAAGCAGCTGTATTGGAAGTGTTTGTGCCTTTCTGTCCCACGTGTAATCACTGGAGGCCACGCCCACACCTCATTAACTTTTGTCTGGCCCAGTGCCTGGTGGTGCTGGGTTGTTATCTATGTAAGTCTCTGTTAAGTAAGCCAAAGCCTATGATATGTTGTTGTCAGTTTCAAAATGCAGTCTGCTGGAGAAGCCAGAGTCATCATTGTTACCATCATCATCCTCACCACCATCATCATCCTGCTAACACTGATCACAAATATCTTCCTGTTTATAATTATTACACTTTATTATAAACACAATACCATTAAGTGATAAACAGATGGGAGAGGAGGAAATCGTTCAAAAAATAATCCAGTTTTTCTAATTTTAGATAGGGCAATAAAATACCTTCAGGCAGCTACTCTCTCTTATTTTTTTAACAAGGTTTCCGAGGTTGTAGGCTCCCCTAATTACTGTGAGTAGTCTCTGCACAGTTTGTTAGCATCTGTGTGCTACTACTTATTAATACATTAGCTTTCTCTGTGTGTTTTTTTTTTTTTACCCACATCACCTTTTGCTACTCTCTATTGCCTCCTAACTATAACTGTCCTACAGAAAATGGACAACCATCTTCAGATCTCATTTTCATCAGCCACCTGCCAGCTGCTGAGGGAACAGTTGATTTCTGATACATAGTGAAAGGGTGGGGCCATTGGTTCAGAGCTGCCAAGCTTCTGGTTCTTTTCCCTCACCACCTTGAAAACCCAAGTTCCTTATTACATAAAGTCTCCCAGCTGCTGTCTGTTTTGTAACAGGTAGCCAGGGAAGAGTTTCTGTATGGTGATTAATAGTGGGACTAGTTCTGGGGAAGCTAGGTGGTGTCCAACACAACTTTTGTTGAGCACCAGTGTCAGGAGTCAGTTGAGTGAGTATTCTGCTGCAGTTCGGAACTTTCTTAAAGAAAGTTCATAAACTTTTAGGACCAGATTACTTGCATGTACCCACAGTTGTTGGCTTTTTCCATAGTTAAAGTTAAATATGTAATTTTGGTTGAAATTTAGGAATATTGGCTTTGAAGATGACCCAATTTGATGCAAATTTTACATGTTTTTATTTGTCTTTGTCATGTTATTTGAATTTTGTTTTGTAAAGGATAAATGAGCATTCACTATGTCCTAAATAATAGATTTATGAAGCCAAATGAGGCTTCAATTTTTTTTGTAATGGTTCTGAATTGGGATGGATGCTTTTTACTAGGATTTAACCACCCATTGTGTGGCTTCAAATTTTACCATGTGATTATAGGAAAGATACTTAATTTATAATATGTAAGACAACAAATTGAATGATGCTACTAATATATGATCTTTTATCAAACATATATAATAATGTAGCAATTTGAGATGGAGATTTTTTTAAAGAAAAAGAAATACTTATGCTCATGAGCATATTGGCTTTCAAAACATGTTGAAAAGCAATCACTTTTAGTCTCAGCTATATTCATTTAGCAATTACTTTAACGTGTATTTGTGGAGTTCTTATATTGTTCTGGACACTGAGCTATATATCTTGGGGACAGAGAGTTGAGCACAACCCACAAAGAGTCTTCTTTATAGTCCATTGCAATTCAAGGCTGCTTTGAGAAATAGAAATCTTGCCTTTATACTTTCTCCTGTAAGCAGACTAAGATGTATATGGCAATTTGTGTGTTCCTGAATTCTACAAAATGTTTAGCTCTTTTCTAAAAGTTCACAGGATGATCACTTTTTGTTGGGACAAATCATAAAACTTAGGTAGGCATCTGAATACCTTATAGTTTGTGTGGAAGTTAAAAAACATTCCCAAGGCTTATTTTTTAACCATACTCCTCACCTATATAATTCACATTTGTTCTTTTCCCTGCCTCAGAAGTGTGTTTAAGCACTGACACTTTTCTGACAAATTTCAGTCAGTTACAGGGTTTTCTAGTTCAACAATAAAAGAATAATTTTGCTGTCATTTACATTCTGGAGTTTTATATTTTAAATGTATTTTCACATAAAAAGATAGGATCACATCCTCACAACCTCCTGTAACTTAGGTATACCAAAAATTATTATTGCCCTTTCTTAGGTAATAAAATGATACTCAAAAGATGTCCATGATGAAGATGCTGCTGCTACTGCTGCTGCTGCTGATATTGCTGCTGGCTGTCATTTATAGATTAGGAACAACTATTTCTCAGGAACAATACCAGGAACTATATATTATAGTAGCCATGGAAGTTCTGCATTACTGATAATATATTTTTAACATTTGAGAAAATTGAAGTTCAGGCATGGCAAATGTCTTCCCTGTTGCTTGGCTACATCAGGATTTGAATGCAGATTTGCCTCTAGAACTTCCTTGGTGTCTCTTTCTGCCATGCATACCACTGTGTCTCTCTTGTGTGAATTTACCAAAGCCATTCAGCCAGTTATGATCAGAGCTGGAATACACAGATCTTGTAGAACATAATCTGGTACATCATTCCTTGACTCATGATTCATTCAAAAATTATATACTGCATGCTGCCTCTATTCCATGAGTGTTTCCTTGCTGATAAGAGTTAATAGCAAGGAAACACAATTTGAATGTTCAGTTTTATTAGTAATCCTTTAAAAACACAAACCATTCAAATGAATTAGTTTGCTTTATGTTTTAGAGTTTTTCTATTTACTGTAGACATCCCCCACTGGAAGAGTGTAGTAACTTCATTTGAGCCCCATTTAAAAGTTTGAGGGGCAAGTTGCGGTATGGGTGAAATGCAGTGTAGACTCAACCAAATTGAAACATTCTCATTTACTTGTCTTTGCTTCTCGAGCAGTTAGATCAAGTGCTGCTGTAAATTTTTTTGTCATTCTTATAGATTTCAGATTATCTTCTAAAACAGACTCATGGTGAGTTGTTGAAATGCTTCATTTCAGAAAGTTACATATGACTAGGCATGCTCTAAATTGAAAAGTTAAATTAAATTACTACTTATGTAACATTTCTTTTCAAGTATTGAGTTTGATTTCCATTACTTACCAAACAACTCATGAGTGATTTTATTTCCACTGCCTTAGTCCATTTATTGCTTGTTTAAACAACTCTAAAAGAATTTTCACTGCTATTGTATTTCGTTGACTAAATGGTAAACACTGGGTTAATATAAAAGTATTGATTGTTTCAATTTTTGGTAAACAATTTGATCTGCGATAAAACCTAAGCTGACATGATTTGTTTGTGGGTTAGTGACACAGGGGCAGAAACGATTAATAGCTAAAGCATCTAAAATTATCTATCTTATATTTGTCTGAAATACTAAAATACTCTTCTTTGAGACACCGACCAATTTTTCTTTTAACAGCACATCTAATCAATTTCAAAGTGAAGAAAATAAAGCCAGAGTGAGTTTTGAAAATTATTCCTCCTTGAAATGTTCTGAGTACTGGAATTTATTTTACAGTTCCAGCTAAGCAGGCTTCTAGCCTGAAAAGAAGGGATGAATAGTGTCTAAATCTGCTTAGGAGAGAGTTTGTTTATCGAGCTACACCTCATTTTCCTTTATCTGTCACTGTGTAAATAATAGGTAGAATTTCTTGGTTGGTTGTATTCTACGTGCACAGCATAAAGCCTAGAGTCAACTAACTGTAGCACTTCTGATTCTTTCTCAAGCTATCTTTTTCTTGCCAAGCTCCTTTCCCCATCTAACCTTCCTGCCTGCAATATGATCCAAACAGAATTATGCCATTCAGGCAATTACAGTCTTCAGTGTCCATCTTTGAATGTGTACAGTTAGTCTTGAAATGAAATATAGGTCCTGTGCAGGATGAAATGGAAATTACAGTGAAGTTGACTATTAGGTATAAATTGACGTTTTTTTAAGGCATGTTCAACATTTTGTTTGGCAACATTTTCCTGTAAAGGTAATGCATTAGGAAAGATTAGCTATATCTAACAGCATTTATCTGAAAATCCAGCATATTAGGGGCTTAAACAGTAGGAATTTCTCACTCTGTAAAAGAAGTTTATGAGTAGGTGATGCACACCTCTATGCTGTCCTCATGATCTTCAAAGGCCAAGGCTGATGTCTCCTTCTTCATTGTTTTAACTCCAGCTTTCATCCTTGGGATCCCCTCATGTTACCAGATGGCTTCTGGAGCCGTAACTATCACCCCTACATTCCATATTGCAGAAAGGAACAAAGCAAAGCAAGGACAAAAGTAATGCATTTTTTAGCTGAATCAACAGCCTTCCAGGAAAGTCCACACAACACTTTAATATGTCATTAGACTGAACATAATAGCATGACTACACCTAGCAGGAAGGGTAGTTAGTTGGGAAAACTAGTCTTAGGGTGCATTGTCCCCTTAGATGAAGAGGAAAGGGGCAAATGAGTTTTATGTGCAACTAGCAGTTACTGTCATTATTTATATACATGGTTGGTTACTTTTCCAATTTTCAGTTTCTTCATCTGTAAAATGGGCATAAGAGGATCTTGCACATGGTGTTTGTATGCAGGTTAAGGGGGATACTGCATTAATGATACTTAGTTCTGGAACACAGTGAACATTACTGTGGTTGATTTGCTAATTCTCATTTCCCTTATAATTATCGTAACATTAGAGCAGCAGGAAGTCTCAAAGCTTTTTGAAGTCTTACCATATGATGACCCACATTAAGTTGTAAATTATTTCATATTTGGGACTATGTGCTCTGTTTGCAATTGGTATTTCCTATTGTCTCTCTTCTATTATATGCCTGTCACAGCATGGATCCTTTGCATCTTCATGCCCTGCATATAACTGAGAACTGGGGGTTAGTCACTCTTTGTATTAGAAAAAGATTAGCCATAGCAGTGATTAATCTGTTCTGAAATTTTGGGGACAACGGAGCTCACTGAAACAGTCTATCTAGGGAAGCAGCTTACTCATTAGCACAAGGCACAGAGTGGGAGTCAGAATGGAAGGGCTGCCTTGGGCGAGTCACAGGGCTCTTCTCCTTGTCCAAAGAGGAATTGGACTGGCTGATCGCTGCGCTTCTTCTCACCTCTTCATGTAATTGTAGGAATCCTCTTCTCTTCAGATACTTTAAGACCATGTAAGTTCTTGTGGTCTTTGCTACCCCTTACATAAGGATGGACAGTGAGGAGCCAATCTGGTGGGCTCTAAGGAGTCCTTACAATTTTACACACTTGAATTTTACTGCCTGTAATACTGACTTGTTTTCCTCTCGAGTTCTGAGAATTGCAGATTATTCAGATTTTAACTACTCAAAATAAATATTTCTGAGAATGAAGTAGTTTAGTGATACATTAATACTTTTTTGTTGCAAACTACTTATGGAATTGGTTATTGTTCTTTACAATAATTATTTTCAACATGCACTCTTATGAAAGGAACTGGACTGATTTTTCCCCATATGAGCAGTGCATTACAAATAATCAAGTTCTAAATAGCTCCAGGTAAATACTGGTTCTGGTATTTGTAGTTCTCTGTCTTTGGGAGAGTGCTTATACTCTCAAAGACTAATTTTATCAACTGTAAAAGTGGAATATTTATTATACTTTCTTATAAGTCTATGAGAAAGAGTTAAATAAAATCATGAATATGAAGCATTGACAATATATCTAGAGGAAGAGAGTATTGTAATTATTATTTTTATATCGGCACACCTATTGTTATTATTATGGAAATGGACTTAGATAGCTAGCTAGTTTAACTAGGGTGATGGTCCATTTATCTATCTGTACTCTACTAACGTACTATCCCAAATCTAATAGCATAAAACAATGACCATTTTATTATGCTAACAAACTATGTGGATAGAATTCTGAACGAGACACAGAGGTGACAGCTTAACTCTGCTCCACAGTTGTCTAGGGCCTCAGTGAGGAAGATTCCAAAGACGGGGGCACCTCAGATCTGAGGCCTGGATGGATCATCTGGAGGCTTCTGTGTCTGCTTTCTGGGCGGCAGTGACTTGAAGGCTGTGTCCCTCTGACTGTTGACTCCAGGACTTACACACGGCCTCTCCATGTGGCTTGGACTTCTCCCAGAATGACAGCTGTGTTTGGAGGGGGAACGTTCAGAGATTCCCCTTGGTCGCTACTGTATGGCATTTTATGACCTCCCTTCAGAAGGCACATACCATCACTTCTGCCACATTCTATTAGTCGAAGCATTTATAAGCTTTCCAGATTTAAGAAGAAGGAATATAGACTTCACATGCCATTGGAAGGAGTCTCTCAGAGACCTTGGGGCCATCTCCAGTGCCCTGCTCTTCCCTGTAGTCGGATGAAAGGTGACAAAGAGTGAACATGATTTGGTTTGGAAATAGTTTTTCTATAAACTGTTTTCAAAAGTAACCATCTAATGTGGGCAGACTTCTAAAGGTTTTCATGAAAGGCCTAAAAATCACTGTCAATATAATCCTTATTTTTAATCCTAATAATCTGAACTCCAGGATAAATGTTTCTTTTAAAAAGTTTAAAAGTAATTGTGGTTCTCAGGCCAGCATACTTTATTTTTCTCATATAAAATTTTTCTCTTCCCCAGATTTATATGAAGATTAAATTGCCTATTTTTAAAATGCTTAGAATAGGACCAGGTGTACTGTAAGTCCAAAGTAAGTGTTTGTTTTATGTGTGTGTGTGCATATGTACATATATATACCCACCTGTAAACCCCTTTTAAAATGCCATGAGGAATAATAGGAAGCAAATTATTCTTAAGTAAATATAATATTTATCAATACTGTACTGTTAAGATTATCACTACAATACTTTGTCAAAAGACTTGAAAAAATTTATTTCAATAAATATTTTTAAAGGTCAAAATCATTGTCAGCTAACTAGTGATTCCTTTTTTATTTAATGACATTGAATGAATATTTTTTCTAAGGGCTGTATTTATAATTATATTTCAGTCGTGTCTCATTAATTTACAAATTGATCTCTGTTATTTATTTGGAAGCAAGAGCATATCATCAAACATAGTTAATAGCTCGGTTGTTAGGATTGTTTTATTTTGGATCATTTCTTATTTATGTTTCCCTTCTCTCAAATTAAATGAACTTTTTTTTGAAGGGCCCAGATAGCTTATTTAGAAACCTAAGATTATAGCACCCAGTGGTTAATGGTCCTATTCTATACTTATTAAAAGCTAAAAGGAAATATATTTACATCTGAATGACCATATTCTCTTCTGCTCACCATCAAGCCTGCTATTTCAATTTTATTTATAGTGACCTCATGCCAGGAGTACCTTGCATAAGTAGGAGTCTCAAAATGATTTGAATAGCCAGGCTAACTATGCCTGATCCTGATGCTGTTCCCCTCCGCATGAGGTGAGGACACTGAGGTTTCAGAATGTCATGCTTCTTTTTAGTTACTCATTCTCAGTCTAAGCCAGTTATAAGAGCAGCTCTGGCAGTTAACCTTGTAAAACATTTAAGAATCTGACTGCTTTCTCAAAACATACCAGGGCCTTCAGTCAGGACTCTACAGGTGATTGCCCCTGGGTGTGTGCCTAAAGATGGTTTAGAAAATTGGTTGGGAGCTTTGCTCTTCCCCAGCTATCAAAAATTAACCTGCCAGAAATTTGCAGACACAGCAATGTTATGTTAATGATTCTGACTCATGCACAAGACTTTTTTTTTTTTTAAGCTGGCTATTCCAAATTTCAAATTTCAAAGATTCAGCATTTATTATTTGGTAATTTACTTTTGTATTTGTGCTATGAATAGGATATTCGTTATCAGCCTCCTTGACTGTCTCAAACCTCTTGTGTCCTGGGTCAGGGTAGTATTTATTGGAGGCAGGTAACCAGTGTTCTCTTACTCTATTAGCGAATGTAGTTCTCGTTTGCTAGGAATATAGAGAGGAAAATCTTTGAGCCAATGGCTTAATTCCAAGGATGACTATTGTCTGATTCCCAAACAGGCCAGGGAATGCACTGTGCTGCGGGGTCCCCTTGGGCACTCGTTAGAGCATCTGCCTGGGTCGCGGGGTGAGAGCCGGGAGAGCTGAGAGGAGCCTAGTGTGTGACATGTGTACAGCTTGGCTCATGTGTTCATTGTCGCTCGTACTTGTATGTATTTGTGATTTAGTATTTAGTATATAGTCACCCTTTGTATACATTTACAAATTAGTAAGTTTATGTCTGTAATTATTATCTACTTCATAATTAAAGCTTCAAAGGCTTTGAAAGTGTATGTATCAGTTACTTAATTCTAACACTGCCAGGATCAAACCAGATGATCTCCAAAGGCTTTTGTGGCTCTAAATCCCTATGATTCTGTGATCCTGATTATTTTTCAAAAATTAAACATCTTATTTTATGTTTTACCTTTGCTTAATTCTAAGTGTAAACATCCTGATCAAAGTGCTGTGCAATCAAGTAGCATTATCAATATTAATGGCTGAGAAAAGGAAGGCTTTCTACCTTTAACTTTTCCTATTCCAACCACTCTCAACCTTATTGTGCATTTTTTTTCCAGTTTCAGGAGTTCCTTTCCATTCACAATCTTTGGGTGTAGTCAAAGTGCCTAAGAAGTGTTCACTGTTCAGTCTCCCGTTCACTCCATTTGTGCTGAAGTGAAGTCCAGTCCTTTGGAAGTTTGAAAACGCAGTCCTAAACTCAGAGGCTTCAAGGGCCAAGCAGGAATCATTAAGAGGGAGACATATATTGTGCCTGTGCTGCCAGGTCCTTAGATTATTTTTTTCAGAATCCAGAAACACAGATTTTTATTGTTAAAAACCCACCTCCTTAGTGCTGTTTGAAATTATTTTACAACTCTGAATTTAAAAAGAAAGGAATAAAAATTATATGACTCTGCAAGACCAGGTCTACTTGTTTGTTCACCCCTACTGTAAACAAGACGTGCTCTCCAGTTCCTTGCTGGTAGGTAATCTGTTGCGAATCATTCCTCCAAGCAGACCCTGCCCTCGGGGATCTCCACTCCTCAGTGCTCTGCTGTACAAGTATCAGCTTGCCTCAGAACTATAATTATCCCTGGATTTTACAGGAGTCCCTCAGCCGCAGTTCCAATGCTAATTAAGTTCCTGGACAAATTTCTATCTCTTGAGCCTCAGGTTCACAGGCATCCCAGATTCATGCTGATCCTTTGGTTATCCACACACTCAAAACTCTTGGCCAATCACTTTTCTAACCTGTGGACCCAGAACTTTAACACGTTTTCTGATTCATTCGTTCAGAGTCATTCCTGCTCTTGACCCAGTGCGCATGTCAGCACAGTGCTTTCCTTCATTCTTACTATCTTCTTACGTCTGTCATTAAGGTGCCTCTTCTTACGGTTTTTAACACACTTGCATTTTTTTACATTACTAAAAAGATGGGATGGGTAATGCACCCAAAATAATTCAAACTGAAGCATAGATATGGTGACAATACATCGGATTAATGAACTACATCCGTCTGGGTTGGCAGCAGTGTTGATGTCCCGTTGTTCATGAACACAGACTTGCTCATTTCTGTGAAATTCTGAAGTGGGGAGTTTTCAAGAAAGGAGCTTCTGTTTTGAAGTTGTGCTTATGACACAAGTTACAGTATTTATAGACTGGTGCCCTGGAGTTCCTGAAATGACTCAGCTGGTCCTCTTATGAAATGATTTCTCTTACTAAACATCCATTTGATTTTATTTCTATATTTCCCACTGTATGAACTAGATTGTTGTGAGTGATCTTGTCAATTGCCTTGTTGGAACCAGTTAAACTCTGTCTTCCGCATTTCCTTTCTGTGCATGTCCTGTATGTTCTCAAAGGGTGGTATTAGAGACACTGGATTATTTTCTCTAAGGGAGACTTGCATTTTTATCTTATGTTTTCCTGGGGATCTATTAAGTGTATGCATTTTTCACAGCAATATTATAAAGAGATGCTGTTATTACTTTTTGACAGAGGGAAACCAAAATATAAGGAATGGAAATAAGTTGCTCATATCCCACAGGCAGTAAATTGGTCTTGGGAGCTCGCACACAGAGCTCTCACTGTTCCCCATTCTGCTGCACTGTGTGTCTCTTGCTTCTTCGTTTCCGATAATACATGGGTAGTGTAGCCAGCGTACCCCTGTAAACAATAACTCCTTTTCTAGCACCATACAGATCAATTCCTAATAAGTTGTTATGGAAGGCTTTTAAAGAATAATGTAGAACTCTTCTGTCGATATTTGAAAAAATTTCCTGTTCTCTTTTCTAAACTGAAAATGCATTGGTCTGTGTGCTTGCCATCTTCTGGCCCCTCTCCAAACTTAAGTTCCTTCAGAGATCACTGTGGTTGTTGGATCTGTTTTGCAAGCCCTCTCAAAAAATCAGGTTCTGAGTCAAAGGGTCCAGGAGACTGGAATTCTGTTCCAGCTACCAGGTGTCCCCAAAACACATTTTCTTCTCTGTGCTTCACTTCTCCTCCTGACCAGTTTTGTATCTGCTCTTTTCCATTAAGTGGTCATTTTCTTTGACAGGGGTTTCTAAGACAAAATGAACATCAACTATTTGGCCATATATTATCCTTTTAATTATCCTTTACCTTTTATACCATTAATCTCAAAATAGATGCCTTATTTCTTTCCTTGTTTGTGGGTATTTGCATATTGTTTTAAATTATTGCTACATTTTTTTGGTATCAAGCTGGTAAAGTAAACCAGAGAAAATCTCCTCTGCAAATCTGAGTATATTTTACAAAAATTTGAAGACCTGGTACCATAATTGTCAACGTTTTTTTTGTTGTTGTTCTCTCAGCATGAGCAAGTAAAAGGACTTGATATTTTCAGGAACATCATTTGTATCCCTTCAAGAGAAATCTCCAGAAGTTAGCTTCTTCTGTTTGTTTGCTTTGTAGGGAGAAGTATTGTGAGTTAACAAACACTCAATTAAACACAGGAAGCACATTTTTTGCTTTGCCAATGATTCACTTTGTTAATGTTTTACCTTCCATAAGTGTAATCTAGAAACAAATTGAGTTTCTAAATTCTAAGGATGACTGAGAACATTCTGGATAAAATTGCATTGTTAACATTCAAACCTGCTTAAGGTTGTAGTTAGTGCATTTGACACTCTGTAGTCTCATATTCTGTTATTTGTATTTATGGAAGAATATGAGGGATGATCCCCCCAAAACCTAGAATTATCTTTTGGAGGTTAGACCTCTTGCAATACAGACTTCCCTTGGTTAGGTGAGTATTCTAGGAACCCATCTATATCAGTGTACCAGCTGGAGTTATTGTGAGAGGCTGCATTTGGTGTCAGTGAATTTTTATAAAGACTTTCAACATGGTTGCCCATTTCCTGATGGGTGATGTATGAGAGCACCTGCCCACAGGGAACTGAATGTTCAGCAGTTTTTGACCAAAAAAAAAGCATGACCCCCTAATTCACCCAATCTCCCCCAAGAGACTTTTTTCTGTTTCTCCCAGATGAAAAAAGTCCTCAAAGGGAAACATTTTGCCGACTGTGGAAGAAGTGAAACAACAGCAGAAGCACTAAAAGGCATCAAAATCAATGAGTTCAAAAACTGTTTTGAGCAGTGGAAAAGTCTCGATAGGCATTTGGTATCAAATGGAGAGTAGTTTGAAAGTGACTGAAGTTTAAACATGTAAGAATAAAAACATAATTTTTAATAAATTCCATTTTATGGGGGTCTCCCTCATAAGCTTTACTTTTGAAAAACTGAATTTAATATTTTTCCTATTGAAAACCCTAACATTTTTCTTATTCCCTTTTTTATTTCTTATGCTTGAGATCTTTTATACACTCACACAGACACACGCACAGAATCAAATTTTAGCATGAATCGAAACATGCAAGTTGTAAAGTAGTATTTCCCAGCTGAACACAAAAGCATACAGAAAAAATCTTAATGTACATTTCACAAAGCCAATGACAAATCTTGGCCATAGTTCTTAGAATCAGTTTCATTGTAAAATATATTCAATGATTTTACTTCGTCTCTTAATATCTTGAGTACTTTGGGATTGAAATGAGGTATTTCTATTAGATCTGTATTCCCAAGTCTATCCCTGACACATTTGCCCTCATATGAATAATATTGTTATAGTCTGTGATAGATCACAATGTCAAGAAACTGATCTTGGTCCAATTTTTAGCTCTGTTGGATGAAATAAAAAATTTCATTTCCTTCCAATTTTTGGAGTGAAGACTAAGGACAGTTATTTAAAACAACTGTTTTAATATTTCATTCATGTTTTGTAATTAGTGCTATTTATTATTATTATTTTAAAGATCATTATAATCCTTTTGTAACAAGTTTATATTGTATAGGCCAGTGAACCTATTTAAGTTTATAGACCAGATATGAGTTTAAAAAGATCAGTGTTTTTTTAATTTGGCATTAGACATAGTAATGTGTGTAGCTCAGGAACACTTTTAATGTATATTATGAGCGCCAATTTAAAGAAAGATGGTGATAAGTATTAAAAGCCAACTGAAAAATCCTGTAGCTGATGTATTTTGGGATGAAAGTTAGCAGCCTTGAAATAAAGAAAACTTTTTTTTTTTTAAGTTAAATTTTATTTTTTATTTTTTTTAATTTTTTATTTTAGTTTATTCAGTACAGTTTCTATCCTTTATTCCCATTCCAGCCCGCCCACCCATTCCTCCCCTCCTCCCTCCCCTTTCCAACCCCCCTAGTTTTGTCCATGTGTCCTAAAGAAAACTATTTAATGTTCCTATTTTATCACTGCTGTTCTATAGTCCATTTATATGAATTTATTAAGGATTATTTCACCTGAAGCCATTTTGGATACATTTTGCTTACTTGAGGCAGAGGGTTGTGTGTGTGTGTGTGTGTGTGTGTGTGTGCATGCACATGACTTTTGGGCAGAAGGCACAGCAGTTTGTTGTGGAAATGTGTATGTGGTGCCAACTCCCCCCACCCTGCTTTTTTTCTTTGAGAGTAAGAAGAGGTGAGTAGGTGCCAGTTAGAGTCCTCCTAGGTCTTCACTTTAGCTACCCACCCCGTTTTACCAGGACCAATGTGTTTTGTATACCTCAGTAAGTCTAGGTGTTAGTATTTCTACCAAAGACTAAATATTGGTAATCCCAAGGAATCTTGATTGCTGTAACCGAATGGATGCAGACTTGATAAATTGTACTCTGGGTTCCAGCACAAAAAAAATATATAATGCCTTCTTTTTACAACAGCAGGGACTTCCCAAATGAGGACACACTTTGCTCTGTAGGCTGTGATGGTTTGGTACTGATGATGACTTTTCCATCTGTACTGGGCTCCTCTAATGATTGGGATCCCCCAGGGTCTCCTGTGCTATGTAAGCAAGTCGCTTGTATTACATCATCCCAAGGTGGTTCATGGGGCCTTAGGGTGAAGTTTTTGATCTACTCCTCTGGAATGTGTGACCTTGAGGATGTTACTTTACTTCCCTGATCTCTATCCTTCCTTGACGAAGGGCAATACAAATAGTACCTGCCTCCTAATTTTCTGTTATGTTAAACAGCACAATGCACACAAAGTGCTTAGTTCTGTATCAGGCGCCTAGTAAGTACTCAGTGTTATTGAAATTAATTAATTGTCATTGACACTCCTGAGATGTTGTCTAACCTATGAATGAGTAAACCTGGAGTAGTATTCATACTTATCCCTTGTAGGTTCTAAAACATCAAAGTGGCTATAAAAATACATTTTAACTACCTCAGCAATAATATTTGTATGTGTCATACAAATAAAGTTACTCACTTTCAGAAGTATAATTAGATAATACTGAAAACAGCAATAGCAATAAAAATGGTCCTTAATCTACTTTGCTTTTTTAAATCCCATACATAAGATAAGAAGTACTGATTTGGCCTTTCATCTCTCTCCTTGCCTGATTTTGAAATTGCCCCATATTTGTCTCATCAGCCCTATCAGTTCATGAATGTTTCTCCATCAATTGGGCTTATCTCAAAACTGATTTATAATGTATTCTAATAAAATCTTTGGCCAGCATCTTCTTATTGTCACCATATTTAATTGTTTTTTAATCAAGACAAATGGTGATTTAATAAGACCATCACTCCCCAGAATCGGTCACTGCTCTCCCTAACTCCAGGGGCCACGCAAAGCCGTCTCCCCACAGCTGAGAGTCCTTGCCATGCTGTCCTTGCAGTGGTTGTATTGCTGGGCGTCTCACTGACGGTGAGCGAAGGGACGGCACCTGCGGTGTTGGCTTATGCACCTTCCTCTTGTACTTCTTCTTCTTCTTTTTTTCCTTGAACATGTTTATATTCTAAAATACTTTCATTGGAAATCTTTGAGATTGTATTATAAAGTGATGTAAATCAAGGCAGACTCAAATAGGTTACCAAGGTATATGCCAGTGACATATTAGATTTCCTTTTTTTCTACAATTTCAAAAAAATCATTATTTTATGATTCAATTTAGGAAACATTTGAATAAGTTCTTGGTAACTAACACCATGCCGGAGACTTCAGAGATTCCTAAAGTAGGATAAAACTGTTTCTTACAATCAAGGAACTTCAGATTTTATGATGAACATACTAGGTATTAATACCATACGAAGTCAGAGTCGGAAGAGATCAGAACGATTCAGATATTGGAAGATTGTTTCACTGAATATTAACCTATGAAGACAAAAAACATTTGAAAAGTATTTGTAACTGAATAACGGTTTGGTCATTTTATACTCTATGGTTGAAAGATAGAATAAAGACTCGAATGAACTGTATATCTTCTGCAGTTATTTTTCTATCTTTTACCAAAGTAGTTCACCAACAGCTGTTTATAAGAAGAATTGAAAGTGTGCATTTTTGCCTATTCTTTTCCCTGGGCATTTCTTGGTTTACTTATTAATAAACCGTGAAATTACTAGAAACAGTGTAGTGTAGTATAGTTAATGTCAGAAGCAGAGTGTAAGGATAAGAAGAAAGGCTTTGGTGTAGACAATGAGATTTTGAATTTTATTTTTGATAGCTACCACCCTTCTGATTTCGGAAAAAAATATCACTGAATCTCAATTTTTTTCATCCATCAATATGTCTTTCAGGATGGTCATAAAAAATAAAGTAAGTAAAAAGTGTTTAGCAGAGTGTTTGGGGTAGAATACACCTCAACTCATACACATTTCACTATGACTTGAATTGAGAGACTTGTTTAGGTCTTTTGTAATCTTATGCAACTGAGTCTAGTTTCTTCCTTGGTATAAGAGGAAATTAGCAATTTACCAAGGTGATTTTCAGGATTTAAATGTTGGGTTTTGAAATTGGCTATGGTTGTATGTGTGGCAGTGGTGGTAGGAGGAATATTTGCCAAAAAAATGGACCAACATTACAAATCAGGCATCTTTATTGTTTCAAAAGCGGGCTTATTATGAGCACAGTGCTATATAAAAGAGAAGAAAAACAATGCAAGAATATCAGTCAAGTGTGATACAAAGCATAATACAGTGTTTCAATGTAGTATTTACAAGGATGTTGGAACCAGCCTGGTCGGTTAAGGGAGCATCTCCTTTGAAAAGAAGTAACAGCTAAATTGAGTTCTGAAAGACTAGCATTTGCCAAGCCAAGTGAGAGGACACAAGTATTTGTGGCAGAAAGAAACAGCACGTGTAGGCATCCAAACCTAAGGGAGGATTATTCTTTCAAACAACTGAGTTAGTTCAGGGGTAGCTAAATCTTACACTTCTGTGGGGGATAGAGATGCTAAGGAAAGATAAGAGTGAAGCAGTAAAACAGACATCAGGGAGGGGCTTACTAGGCCATGTTTAGAAGGTCCGACTTCCAACATTGCTCCAAAACTTATCTGCGACATCATCTTAATATGCAACCATCATAAATTATTTTTGTTTTTTAACAGTGCCTCATATTCTGGGAAATCAGTGGTCACTTGTAGCTTTTCTCTGTATGCGCTGTGGTGGTTCAGCTATCTATAACCATGCAGTGATAATATATTTTTCTTTTATGTATTATGTGTATTATTTTTTATAAAGTAAAGACCTTTGTGAAATTCAGTATGCTGAGTATCTGAATTCTGCCTGATACTAGTAACTCTTTTAAAATTAGAAAAGTTTCTTTGGCACGACTTTCCTAGGAATTACCCTTTCTTTTTTAAGTTCTGTTATATAGCTGTTTCACTTTTACCAGGAAGAAATATTAATCTCACTATTGTGTTGTTTCTAAATTCCTGCAGCATTTGTCTTTACATTCTCTGAACGGTGTTATTAGTAATCATCACTGTGAGAACTTTGGATAACCTGGGATGCTTCTTGCCGGGTCCAGCATCCTGACCTTATTTAAAATACCTTCCTTGGTTGCTTCCCATTATCTTCATTTTGGGCCCTAAGTTCCTATCACAGTTGTCATTGTCAACAGTGAGAACATTTGATTGAGAAAAGAGAGGGCAAGTCGAGTTGAGGACTACTGTCTCTTTTCTCTAATGTTCTACTTTATCAAGTGGCACCTACTCATTGACTTCTTTCCATCTTTATTTTGAATAAAGAGGAACCAATTTATTATCTTTGTGCCTGAGATACACCACCAATACTCTTAAAAAGTGCTGTAACTCAACCACAGAATGATATGTCTTTTAAAAAATTTCCGGGCAAACTACCAGCACCTCAGGCCTCAGGTAGTGAGGGAGGAGATTTATAAATAGTGCCCACATGTATTAAGAATTGTATATATATAGATGAGTTTTGACTCCAGTGCAAAGTGCAAGTTGCACATTTGAGATTTCTGAAAATTGTTGAATGCAGTTTTGATAGATATACTCATTAGGAGGCTAATGAATGACTACATTAAAAAGTTAGACAAATGTAAAATCATTGCAGAAACATTTCATCATTAATTTGTTCCATGCTGTATTATTTCTTAACTATAATGTAGACCATTTCATTAACATTATTAAATAAAAATAGTTGGGATGAAATTTACAATATGTAACATATCATTTAATAGCAATTGGAATTTGTAGTAAAGATAGCCTTGGTTTTCCCAGAAAGAAGGCATTTAAAATAAATATTGTATTAATTCACTGCCATTTAAAAGAATGGGCTATTCTTAATGAGAGGAACCTGATGATTGGGCTTTAATCTTTTACATAATACCTGTAATTAAATGTAAATTATTAAACAATTATCTTTATATATAGTACATTAGAAAAGACCCTGGAATGTCTGATCTCTGCAAATTTTTATATATACTTTGGCCCTTCATTTTGCAGGAAGAATAAATACTTCTAAATCTTTCCCATTTGGATGGAGTGCCTGTCTACCATGAGGTGCCAGAAAAAGACTTAAATGATGTGTCATGTGCTTCTAGTCATCTAATGAAGCATTCAGTGCAGTGTGCTTATGACAATGTTATTTGGTCACTTCAAGCTCTATCCATCAAAACTGTGGGCACTTGTTCCTCAAATGAATTAAAGAAGTTTCCAGCTCAAGGAGGACATAAGTATTGAAATAGTGAGGAACAAACTTGCTATAAAGTACAACTAACTGGTCAATGGCAAGTATAATGTAGAGAGTTTCATTGTTGCAGATAAAATAGCTTTTGTTGATTTATCCATTTAGGGGAGTTTTTTACATTTGTTCCAGGTTAATTATGACTTTCTTTGGAATAAATGGAAATCATTTTGAGATAGACTTGTTGGTATCTTTGATTATCTATGTGGTGTCTGCATGAAAATAGCAAGTAGATTTCAGGAAGTGTCCATAATAGTTGCAGACGCAAACTGTCCAATATTGTGAATTACTGCTCCATAAATAATTGTGGTTGGTTTCTAACTTTAATTTTATTCAGTCTAATAACAAGTATTGCTCTATAGATAATTGTTGATGGTTGCAGACACTGATTTCATTCAATTAAGCCAGTAACCTTTTTAAGAAACTGCCTGGGAGATAGCCAAGAATTGCAGTCAACTGATTTCTAGGGGAACTGAATTGAATTTGCCTTAGCCTAGAAAATGTCCCATGTAGGCCTCAGCTGTGTTAATTAACCTTTTCTTTAAACTACCCTCTCTACACAGAACTCCAAATGGGCAAACAAAGCAAAATACCATGATATCTGGATTCAGATTTTGCTCAGAGTAATTATAAACTTAGGAAGACATTATAAAATATGTTTGAATTATATAGGAAGAGTATGAAGGGTGTTGTTTTTCTAAATCACATTAAAATTCAGATTCTCTCACCCTTTCTTTCCTAAAATCACTATGGTGTGTATTCAACGAAGATAAATCCTATGGGTATTATATAAAGGTATACTTTCTTTTTGTTAAATTATAAATCCATAATGCTAAATATTGTGCTTGCAGTATATCCAGAAACTTGGTCGAACATGTTTTTTCCTAGTGAAATGGACATTATCAGAGTAGAATGATTGGCCTATGACCAGTACTGCCAGTACTGAAATTTCGTTGTTTATCTTTTGTGCTCTCCAGAGTGGGAGAGGGAGAAAACACACTGTGCTCAAAGTATACATTATGTCCAGGAAAAAAATGTCTCCTTCAATAAACAAAACTTTCTTAGTAAAGTAACCAGTACAAGCTAGGAAGGCCAAGGTTATTGGTCCTGGTAACCACGTATGACAATAAAGGACATCTGTGTGCCATGACTACAGCCAGTCACATTTAAAGTTATATTTTTGAGCTTTGTAGTAAGAGGGCAGAAGGTATTAGTGCAGCTTCACAACCATCCATCTCTACCTGGGAAAGGTGGAAAGACACAATGACAAGCTCTTTAAATCATGCTCATTTCAAGGAGCAATAGTAGATACTATCTTCATATACAGAATATTTGAGCTAATTTTTATTAATTGCATCAACTTGAATAATATTTCTATATTTCTGGGAAATTAGAATCTACTTGCTGAAATGCATTTGTGACATTGCTACGGATACTGGGTTTTGCTAAGTGAAGCTTCATTATCTGCTGATGATCTTTACTCATCATGTTCATAGTTCAAAAGATTATTTCCAAGTTGGTTTTGACTGACTGACTTTACCCCAGCTCCATGGCAGGGTTGGCACATGCCTGACGATTCTAAGCTCTACCTTCTGGTTTTATGTTTACTCCATGATAGCAGCGGTTATTCCCTATCTCCCCAGGCTAAACAAAAGGAGTCTAGTTATATGGTGGCTTTGAACAGTGGCAAAAGAATGTAGCAGTTACACTTCGTGTTGTAAATATCCTCTTATCTCTGTGGGCAAAAGCTCTTACTAATATAAGATGAAAAAGTATAGCATCAGGGTTTTGTTAGGGAGGAAAAAGTGAGATAATTGTCTAAAATGGGAAAGTTTTCAAATTTACTAGCCTTGAACAATGATGAAAAGTGCTGAATCTAACTGGCTTTTGAATCAAAGCAATATAACATACTGTGGAGGTCAGCTCCAGTAAGTGGAAGGTCCTGGCACACACAGTAAGATAATAGGAAAAATTAGTTTCCATCTCAGATTTTTGACCTTGAATGCAATTTCACTCAAAGTTAAGAGAGATAAACTTAAAAAAAAATCTTCAAAATTTGCATTTTTGAATTTTTCTTTTCCTGAGTCCTTGTAAAAACACATAGATCGATGGACACAGATATTTTGGGAAAGTTATTCACAGTGGTGTCAATTTAATAAGGAATTCTTCCCCATTAACTTTTGAAATTTACATTTTTTAGTCTTGCTATGTTTCCGGAACTTTTATTAAGCAGGTAGAATTTGATAACAAATTCAACAGTAATTTGTACCAATTCCGGTTAGATTTCTATTTTTATGGTGAATCTAAAGTGATTCCACTTTCAGAACAGTTCTCAGGGCTTCCTTCTTTTGCGGACCTTGCACAACTATATTCTAAGGGTCTTTCTGACCTTGAACTTGGTTCTTCATTTTATGGTCTGTCTTATTTGAGACTGCATTAGACAGAGCTTCATTTTCTAGGCTTTTTCTGTATTTCACTACTATATTGCCTTTGGAAGAATTTAGAGATACTTTAGAAATATTATATTGTGCCCGTGCCTTTCATAAGGCAGAATATAGAGCTAATTTTTTTTTGTTGGGGGGATACTTTTTTATAGAGTAAGGATTCTGGACTCTTGAGGGCATGCCATTGAATTTTAAAATTATTTCTGTTAGAAAAAGACATTTGCCAAATATTGCTTTGATTCTCTAAGTTGTTATTGGATATTTTGGACAATTTATAGACAGGGAATTTTCTATAGTGTCTCCCATGTTGACTAATATCAGTGCCTTTGTTCTTTAAAATAAATTCCCGGGAACGTTACTGAAGTTAGGCAGTGGAGAGTTAGTGTGCAGAAGTATATTTTCAGTAAGGAAAATGTGCTGGACTATTGTTAATAAATGAATTTTAATTGTTTTGAATAGCATTTTTGTAAATATTTTTAATTTTGGTGTATTATACTTTGTAAGTATTATAACACTGAGCCGAATGATAGTTTCGATGTATTGAATACCATATTTTAACATATATTTGAGATATAAGCAGAGTCCAGCAAATTGCATGAGTGAATTATAGTGCCAGTTGTAGCTCAGCAGTTACAGTTCTAGTTGGAAAAGGATGCCTTTAACTGTTGAAATATATTTATGAGAATTTTTTCTAAAAACAAAACAGATGTCTCATCTAATAAATTACCTGCATGTGATATTTAAGAGTCATCAATCAGCAATTTTTTTTATTTGTAGTGAGGGTTACAGCTTCAATTTAGCATGAATAAAAGTCTGTCCCCTGACCCCCAAGATTAATTGTACATGTTTTAAGTAAGAGTTACACAGAGACAGTACATACAACACCCATGTGCCGTCATTGACCTCAGAGACTGGCCAACCTGCAGACACCTTCCCATTTTCCAGGGATACAGGAGCTCTAGAGAGTTGCCAAGGCCCAGATTTGATTCATTTGCAGCTAGTGTCAGTTTTCTAATCCTTGTTTTGGTTTCAGCTTACCTGCAAAGCTCTCTCAGTGTTCTAGCACACACTGGAAAGCATGAGTTGATGTTGTAAGTTTAGTAAATCAAGATGCTATTTCTTTTCTAATATCATGATTCAATAAGAATTTTAAAAAGGTGCCTTCTTTTCATCTTTCCCTCTCTTTCATGCGCTGGCTCATAAAACCTCTATGTCACTCAATTAAAAGGCAGGCTTTCTGTTGACTGAATCTCTGTTTCAGAGAAGGCAACATCTGTCTCATATTGGAATAAGGTATGGACTATTTTAGTTGTCTTCAGTTTTTTATGTCAGTATTTTGATTAAATTATTGTAATTATACAGTAAGTAGTGCAGATGTATCTACAAGGAGGTATTGAAATGCTTGTAAAAACACAAAGTCCTAATATAGTAAATTTTGTGGAAGTACGTGAACAGGCTCTTAGTCCAAAATCTCGGTGAGGAAAAATTGAGGACTGACTTTAAAACTTATGAGTATGTGTACTTATTAGATTGGCCAACATGCCATTTTTATGATTTCATATAAATGTATGATTGATTTTCTAAAACATATGGATTCACTTTTGAGAGAGTCCATAAAATGTGTTTTGCTTTTCTTATGAATTCAATTTACTAACTGATCAAAATGAAAAATGTATTTAGGGAAAATAATTGTGTCTCAGTAAGTTAGCATTGCTTCAGTTCTTTTGAAAGTTATTTGTACTTTGAGTGGGCAAAGTCAAGTTCTTAATGTAAAAGTCACAGGCTTAATATTCCAATTTGAAATAATTGCCATTTTTTTCTACTAAATTCATTTATCCCTCCATGTAGATGAAGAATATAAAAATTTCACCTCAAGAATAATTATCCCTTTTATCTGCTGATTAATCTGACCAAATCTACCACTTCTTACTATCAGTTATGTTTGGTCTATTACCTAATAAAGTGTATAGGACTTTATTGGACTTGGCTTTTATTTTTTGAGGTAAATTTTATGGTTTAAGAAAGATACTCATGTGTCTTAATTGTCCTATGGAAATGTGCAATGAAATATTTAACATCAAGTTTCCAGCATGCCTTTGTAGTGCTTAATAACCTATTCGAAAGAGAAAGAAATGGCCTTCCTTTTCATTTTATCCCAGTTGTGTGTGACATATTAAAATATGAGATGAATTTGGAGAGATTATATAAAGTTTAGTGTTAAACCTGTAATACATCATTTATTAATTGGGCAAAATAATTTTTTGAGAAACACTGATACTATACTATGGTAAGTATATGATCACATCTTTCACATGGCAAAATTCTTTTAATTCTTTGAAACTAAGGGCATTGATTTGGAGAGCAATCTTAGGAAGATGAGTAATTTTGTCAACTTATTTGTTATTTGCCCTTCGTACCTGGAACTTTAAGAAGTCAGTGGTAAGTGATATTATATCCACTGTTTCTTAGGCATTCAGATAGTAACTTGTTCAATTAAAAATTCTTGTTAGGTCAGACATAATGGATTCTTGTTGTTACTTTAGTATTTATTCAATGAGAGGGATCAATATTTTTGGCCCCAAGGGAGGGAGCTACACTGATAAGAGACTGAAGTGAGTCTCTCTGTTCATTATAAACTTGTGGCTGGCGGGTGCAGTGTCTGCTGCATGACTAATTGTAATTATAACATTATAATTAATTAGATATTTTTTCTCCCTTTTTAATAGCACATATGCTTTGTTAGTACGTTTTACATTCTTCCTTCTCTCTTATGTGTGCTCCTATTAGAAGAGATTTCAAAAAAGGAGTTTGAGAACTGGTCCGATTTTGAGAAATTGAACTACCATGCACTTGAACTCTGGACAGAACCCATTTGTTTCAAATTCAGTAGATTAAATCTTTCTGTGGTAGTGTACAGACTGGTTATAACAGAGAGGTAGAGAAATAATCCTTCTTCTTTGTCATAGTCATCTTCGCCAAGTTTTAGATGTATCTGTGTTTAAATTTAATGAAACTGATTTGTGATTTTTCTGAAGCATGGCATTAAATAAAGCCGTAATAAAAATCTGTTTTGCTTTGCTACTTAAAGCACTTTTCAAATATGGCCTAATGCTGTATTCAAGTAATAATGTCACTTACAGAGCAAGCTGTCAGATTTGACTCGCTCTAAATTTGGCGAGAACTATTATTTTAAAAATTAAACCAAAATGCAAGTCCTTGTCATTCCCCAGCAGAAACTTATGCAGATCATCACATTTAATCTAATAGATGATTTATTAACTTGCCATTTAATTCATCTAAGTAAAAGACTCAAGTGAGATCATCGATTTGAGAGCTGGCAGGAACCTTTACAAATCATTTAGGTCTGCTTCTTGTTTTACAGATGGAGAAACTGAGACCAAGAGAAATTAACTGGCAAGTACAAGGTTATAAAAATAAAAAAAAATTGCCAGAAAAGCCAGTTCCCCTAACTTCTTTTTAAAATATCATGTCAAAGAGATTTGTTACTGTTTATAAGAGATAGTAATTGTTTAAAATTCATGTAAACCAATTTGTTTTCAGACCAAAATTTGCTTAGAATTATCAGAGTACAAATAATTTAGATCTGTGGAGCTTGCAAGAACAATCACATTTAAAGGTCAGCATACTTGTATGCAAAGGTTAAATGTTAGAAGCCAGGAATAATATTATAGCTTCTAACACTACACTTAAGATTGTAGGCTTCTGATTGCATGGATTCTGTATACTTCTTCTTGGTTTTCTTAAGTGAAAATATTAAAGGTTTGAGTACTCACTGAATGTTGTTGCATGACAGTAAATACCATGGTGAGGGGGTTGAACTTTGAGAGAATTTTCCATGTGACTAGTATCAATATTTTCCACACTGGAATTGTTTGTATGATTTTGCAGTTAGTGCTGTTAATGAGAAAAAAAATATCTGCTTACCTGAGATCAGACATTCCTAGAAGCACGTATCTGTCAAATCATGGTGGTCCTAAGCATCATAGGAGAGGGGCACTTATCCTAGGTTAGACTTCGAATGTAATGCGGTAATAGAGGAAAGAAGAATAACATGCAAAGGCAATTGGAGAGGTTGTCAGGAAATTAATGTTATCAGAAGCATATTTTTATTATCGCTTTACATTGGCAGATGAAATGTAAAAGTGGCCAAGAAAGGCAGAATGTCCTAAACACCTGCTATTGATAACAGCTAATACATACAGTAAGAAAGGCAGCATTTCCTTCAATGTGAAGCCCAGTGCTTGCTATGCCAGAAACACCTGTTTTTATCTTTTATGGCTTTTCTGAACAATTCCTTCACTGACCATAGTCATGTCAGGATTTAATTTGGAACACCTGATGCTGGTGACTTCGAAATGCAGTTTATATCATGCATATAGGAAATGGTAATGTTTCTTTGCTATATTTCTTCCTAGGAAACTTGGCCTCATAATAAACTGAGAAAACCTTTGTTTGACAGAAACAACAGAAAAGCAATGACACTTAACTGAATATGTCTTATATGAGAGGAATATAAGAGACCTTCTCTAAGAAAATGCAGAAGATAGCTGTCATTGTACTTTTTCTGTAACATTAACACCCAGGGAATACAGATAAGTAGTAGTAGAACAAGGGTTCAAATCCAGGTCTTTAGAGTTCGAGTCAGGACTGTCAATTGATGTCTTTAGGTGCAGGTACAATGAAATTGTGAAATTTATATGGATTGTAAATGTTTGCCCTTTACTATTATATTGCATTGAATGTCTAAGTCAATGCCCTTCAAAGTTGACAGAATCAACCCTGGTTGTTTTAGCTCAGTGGATTGAGCGTAGGTTTGAGAACCAAAGGGTCACCAGTTTGATTCCCAGGCAGAGAACGTGCCTGGGTTGTGGGTCAGGTCCCCAGTAGCGGCCGTGGGAGAGGCAACCACACATTGATGTTTCTCTTCCTCCTTTCCCCTTTCTAAAAATAAATAAATAAAATCTAAAATGAAAAGACTTCACAGAATCTGATGTTACCCAGCTTTTGAAACCTATCTCACATGAGGTTATGCTGTAGCATTATCAAATATATGATTATGCAAAAGTAGGTTTACAGTTGTAATTACACCAGTTTATTCTTGTACTACTTAGTAATTAGTGCATTATTTTCTCAATGAACAATTGTAAACTTACTTTTGCTCTACTCTGTGTAAGTACCCTAGAGCTTTTGGTGGCTTAGAATAAGAATATTGTTAAAGATTTTTAGTATTTCAGATCTTAAAATAAATGGGAAAATTTACAAAATAAAACCTTTATATAAGCATAGCACTTTGATGTACTTTCAGTGGGAATGCTCTCTTTGAATACTTCCTCAGACAGCTCGAGACACACTGCCGATGAGAATCCTGCTATGGCCTCTGCAGGGCACCACCACGCGATGCTCCTGAAAACCAGCACTGATTTCTGCTGTGTTGTTGACATATGCAATATTTAGAATGAAAAGCAGGTTTTGAATGACCATAATTGTCAACAATATCAAATTTATTTTGATAGTTTGTGAGAAGAGAATCGTCATTTAAAGTAAAAGTTTTGGAGATTCTATATAATCAAACGCCCACTGAAGAGAATGCAGAGCTCAGTGTAAAGTATATTCTACATAGATTGCAATTGAAGATAATAAATTCTGGTTCAAATTATGATGTGGTATTCTGGTGTGGTGTAGTGTATCGTACAGTGGATTCTAATATTGGATAACCTCGATTCTCTTTCTTATTCTACTTGCTAGTTGTATGACTTGGGGTAAATTAGTTATACTCTCTAAGCCTCACCATCCTCATCAGTGAACCAGGGGTAATAACAAAATCTAATTATTTTTGTTCTCTTTTCCTTCCTATCTTTGTTGTGGCTATGGAATGAGAAGGTGCATGTGAAAGCTTAATACAATTTCAGGCATCAGTGTCAGTTCCCTTATTTTTGTTGTTACTGTTGTTTATAACAGAGAAAAAGGACACATGCTTACTCAGGACCATGTTTACTGTATTGAGTTCATTTGCCTTGGAGAGTAAAATATTTAAATAGGACCACTGTTATCAGTCCGAACCTCTCTTTTCCTAAGTTTGTTATTTGGAGGAAATCGTGCAATGTATGCCTTCTGCCATTGGCAGAAGCAAGCCACTGCTGTGTCCTGGATATGGGGAACGCTAGCCTCATGTCTTCCACTCCCACTCTTTCCCCACCAGGGCCCATCTGCCCAGCCATTGCTGCAGAGTGGTACAGAGGTATCTTGTGCCTGATGGAAACAGGGCTTGTATGGAAAGGCCTTGTGGCATAGTTAGTGCATTGAATTGCTACCATCTGTTTCTTAGCCAATGTTAAAAGACAAAGAATAAAAAAAGAGAAGGGGCATTAGAAAATGAAAACATCATTTCATAAAAGCGGTACCACATTTCAAAAAGTGGTAAAAGTGTTGTTTATAACCTCCCACCCTCACCCTCCAACACGTGGCGTGTGAGAGGAGCACGGCTTCCACACTCACCATTTTAAGTTCATGGATTCACAGCTGCATGTTACACAAACAGAGGTTTTAATGAATATTTTCTATGTTCACTAGTGTCTGTCCCCCAGATGCAACTTGTGGTAGAAGTCTTAATGGCCCTTTGATATTTACCTACTATACATTTTAGTAAGTATTTTAAAACTGTTTTTCTCACAACTGTATATGTTCTTAGGCCTAAAGAATGCTGTTTTAAGAGAAATTCATATCATAAAATTAATGACTAAAAATTGTGAAAGTTCTGACTTTTCAATATATAATCTGTTTTCAGCAATCTTAGTTATCATAAAGGATGCTAAAATGACCTTTGGCTTTTTATTACAAGGCGAATCTAAACGCACCATAATCAATGAGCGCAGAATTAAGAAACCTTGAAGTGCAGATGTAGCAGTGCTAGAGGAAGAAGCTGCTGCAATTTGAATTGCTTCGGCAAGAAAAAAGTCAGCTAAAGTGTGAAAGTCAGAGAAATAGTTGATGACAGAGTCCTGGCATAAGTAGTTTTGCCCTACCTTTCCACATAAAGAATCCACAAGAGTTTAATGAGCAAATATAAAAATGATGAATGCTAACATCATTATATCAGCCACGGGAGTGACTGCCCTCTCCAGTATGAGATTGATGATTTCCAAATTGTATCCCATTAGTGGAAGACAAGAAGAGAAGAATGTGTTATGAGCTTTAAACTATGTTGGCCCCAAATTGAAAACATCTAATTCCCTATGACACTGAATTTCCAGCAGGGTGGACCTGTTTATGCTTTTATTTAGCAACTTATACCCTTATATATAGCCTAGAACTCCTCAGTAAATGTCTTGAATGAAGATTGTACTTATCAGAATGATAGATTTCAAAATAACCTGTTTAGGGTTCACAATATATTTTCTCTGTAGATTTCCTTGGCTATCCAAGGTAGAGTGCGAGTCAGTTAAGAACATTGACTGGACATGGAGAAACCTGCTCCTGGCTTTGCCAATAACTCGTTTTGTGACTCGAGGGCATTTTTAGCTTGAACTTTATAAAGGGAATAGAATCAACCTGCTATACTATTCCTAGATGGTACTATTGTCCATAGAGGTGGGGCAAAGTAACTGTTCTCTGCTGTCAGTATAGCCTGCTGTACTATTTAGACTTACACTTCACTTCTTTCTATTATCAGATAACTGTCTCCTCCATTACACTGTAAGTTTATCTAAGGGTAAGATCTTGTCTTTATCAGCTTTGACGGTGTCCGTCATAGTGTTTTTTTATACTCCACGAAGTAATTTCTTCAGTAACAACAAAAAGTACCTTTTATTAATAACTATATTTCTAAGGGCACCTGACTACTCTAGCTGATGGGTATGTGCTCCTGTTCTGATAGGACATGCATATATGAGTTCCTGTTTGTTAATAAGGAGTTTACTGTCCTGACACTGTGCAATCCCAAAGGGAGCACTGGGCCTCTGGTTCTTCTGTTTTCTTTAGGCATCTCAGAATATCCTGTAGGATTTATCTAGTCTGCAAAGTTGTCTCTCAGAGTACTTTACAAATTTAAGTTAGATCACTTTAAAGGAGCATGCATGCTGTAGCATACCATAGCCCTCCCTGTTGCTTTACCCAGCTGCTTGGCTCATTTCCGTAACCTGCCTTATTCCTGCAGGCCCTTGAGTGTGAAACCTGTGCAGACAGATCAGACTGGGCATTTGGTGACTTACATATCTAAAATCAAAGTGATGTCGGTTGGCCTCAGGGGAGACCCTGTTGAATCTATTTATCCTCTTAAAAATAGAAGTAGAAAACTAAATAAAGGTTAAAGAAGTAGACATTTGTGACCCTACGTTTTTTTAAAGCGTTAGGTCTGAGACTATAACACAGGTCAAAGACAGGTATTAGGGAAAGACAATAAACTGGCATCACAGTTCCTTATGTAAGAGTGTGGGCTGAAAGCAGAAAAATGGGTGATTTATTCCGGCAGAAGGAGGAGTAGGTACCTGAGTGCAAAGACTGTTAGACAAAAGAAGTTGATTTTCCTATTCATCAACCAGTGCATTTAAATAAAGGTCATGCTGCTGGACAGGAATAATACATTTTTCTTAGTATCTTCAAAATGTTGCTTTCTAAAGCAAAGAGGGCTCTTTCCTCATCATAACTCCAGAGCTTCCCCAACTCCATTAGAGCCATGTCTTCCATATGTATGGATGTTTTAAAACATTTTAAATTGACTTTAGAGAGATAAAGGAAGGGGGGGGGAGAGAGACAGAGGAGGGAGGAAGGTAGAGAGAGGGATAGAGGTTGAAAGACAGACAGACAAACATCGATTTGTTGTGCTAGTTATCTGTGAATTTGTTGGTTAATTCTTATATGTGCCCTGACTGACAATCAAACCGGTAACCTTGGCATATCAGGATGATGCTCTAACCAAGTGAGCTATCTGGCCAGGGTGTGTTTAGATATTTTTAAGCCATTTATGTTTTTGAGATTTAAAACTTCTTGGGTTCATATATATATGTTAGCAGTAAATGGTTGCTGTTCCTTTAATGAGACGAATGCAGATAACATGTGAAGTACCCAGCATAGGGTGTGATCTACGTAGATACACAGCCGTGTTGTTCCCTTACCCCTTCTCATGAAGTTACAGTATATGTATTTACTTTAAGTACTGTGTTTTTGTCAGAGTTTCAGTTGCTCTGGTATAGTCAACATCTTGCATAGAACTGACTAGAAACCTAAATCTAAAGTCACAAGAATTTAGTGGAAAGAATGTTTGAAAAGGAGTCTCAAAAATTTTAATTCCAGTCCCAGAGCCACACCTTGCCAGCTGTGTTGTTCAGAAAAAGTTATTTAACCTTCCTAAAATCCGCCTCTCTCATTAATGAAAATGGGATAATAATATCTATTTTGTGTACCTGGAAAGACTGTTGTAAAAATCAAATAAGTTAATACATTATAAGTTCTATTGCTATTTTTCATATTATGCCGAGCAATGCAAATGTTAGGAGGGAACCCTTCGGGAGAAGATAGATAGACCTTCATATCTGTAGAAGAAGCAGTGGTGGCCTAATCCCCTGCGGGAAGACAGCCAAGAATTTATACCTGCTGGGTAAATTCGCACTTGTGAGGCTTTGTGGCTGTGAGCAGTCAACAGTTTCCAAAGGGCTGGTCAGGAAATTAAGAGAACAGATTAAAGTAAAATTGGGTAATGTTTCCCCTGGATCTTTATACTTGAAATTTTTCCACTGAGACACAGCTGATCTTTTCATTTTTTTAAAACTATTGTAGCTGAGTTTGGCTGTCTGTACTCATGGCATGAATAACGTTTATATTCTGAAAAGATGGTCTCTTTCATCTGCCCTTTCTCTTGCTCTCCAACAGGCAGCTAAGGTCTGAAAGTTTTTTTTTTTTCTCTCTCAAAGGTATATTCTCCTTAGATCAAAACTCTGGGGTTCTGAGCAAACATATTAATGAGTCAGTAACAAGTTTAATTTAAGCTTTTCTGAGACTATTAAATATTTCTTATTTCTGCTAGAATTTGGGTAGAAAATCAGAATCATGACACCAAATTGCAACATATTTTATGGAATATTGCAGTGATATTTCAAAGGGAAAAGAAACTGCAGAGACGGTTTTGAGCACATATGGGAAGGAGCACATGTAAGCACAGTGCAGTATTGAAACCCAGTTTATGCCACAGGTTTTGTATATTTTGCATACAGACAAGCCAACTGTAGTTCACGTTGAACAAAACCCCTTTAATAATAAAGTCCTTATGTGGCTACAGTTTAGTGCCTTAGACATTGCTGCTCCATGTCTGTTCATGATCATAAAAGAAAAATATTTCAGACTCCAGAAGATCCCTTCTGTCTAGACTGGTCTCAAAAAGGATACTGCATTATTTGATAATGGAAGTTGTAATATTTCAGCTTACAGGCAGCTCCTTTTGAAGTATAGAGATCTATTTGCTCTGGGTCTTGAAGCCAAAAAGGTATCATTTCTGAAATGTAGTTTGCTTGTCTGTAACAAAACTGCTATATCAAAAGATGGGTATCCATTAAGATTTCTGAGTGGTGTTTTGTTTTGTGATTATTAGATAACAATGTTTGTTTCCCTGAACAAGGTTCACTTTCTCCTGTCAGTTGGGTGACTGTTTTCCCATTCATGCATTCTGAATACATTTACTAAGCACCTTTTATAACAGTGATCCAACAGGAGACTGTCGGGAGTATGGAGGAGGAAAGTGTCTTTAAATAGATAATATTTAAGCTCAGACCTAAAACGTTAAAGCTAGACTTACCCTGTGTACGGCTAGACTTTACAATATCTAAGGTCACATATGTAATTCCATGTGCACATGACCAATATAATACTCTCCTGTGGCTGGCTTTATTTACCATGTTTGTTCATGCCTTTTCTAGTTGGAGGACTTTCCAGGTTTCTGCTGCTGTTTTTATCCCTTCCTGTTCCATCTATTGTTGGTTTCATTTTCTTTCCCTAACACCTCCACTCTTGTCTCATGACAAAAGCGTTTGGATGTAGGAGATCAGGGTGTTGTTCTTATATTGGTTCTGTTAATAAATGTGTGATAATGGCCAAGTCACTTAACCTCTTTGGGCCAAAGTTGCCTCATCTGTAAAATGAGGATAATTATGTGTTGTAACTATTTCATGAGTACTACAAAACAAGTAATATTTCAGTTTTAAAAGTACTAATACATGTGAAAGGACTCTGAGAAGTAGAAAATAGGCTGAAAATATGATATGTTGGGATACCTTTACCCCAGGAGAGGCTGACACTCTTACAGGTGATATAAAGCCCAATCAATTTATTGCTGTTTAAAATCACCTTAAAGTTGTTTTTTTTAAAGAAAAATAATAATCTAATGGGAGTAAAAGATCCTATCCTATATAGGGTGCTGTTTTCCATCCATGATACCCCTAATATGTTATGTTGCTCTTAAATATACTGTGTCACTTTGGGAGATATTAATAGGGGTTAAATATTAGGAAATAAAGTTCCCCTCCAATTTACGGCTTTTTATTATCTGAGATTATTTTCTCTGAGAAAATTATTTCAGAGTAGATTGGCTTCCTAAATTACAAAGAGATTTTTATTGTCTAATGACTAAAAAGATATCCTATACCTTTTAAAATGGAAATAGACAAGTAATCATGTAAGTCTATGCATAGTTTAATAGCAAGGTATCAGAATCAGTTTATATACTAAGCAAAAACAGATTAATTAAATACATTGTGATAGTTTCACTTAGTGGAATGCTTTGTAACAATTGAGAGTATTGTTGCAAAATTGACACTTATTGACCTGGAAAATACCTGAAATATGTTACTGAATAAGAACGATGGTTCATGTAAAATGACCTACTTTTTAATAAAACACAGTGATAGAGATGATCATATAAAAAGTTCTGAAACATAGTACATCAAAATGTTATTTTTAGTTAAGGCTTCTAGTAATTTCTTATATTTTTTATTTTTATATATACCTTTAGATATGTCTAGACTTTTGAAAGTTAGAAAATTCTCCTTTATTGTCAGACAAAGCAATAAAGCTCTTTTCAACTTTTTTAAAGATTGGATTATGTGAACTACATTGTCTGAATGAGGTGCTATTCCAAAGACCAGTGAGATTCTAATACCCCAAACCAGATTTAGTTATTTTCATTTTTGCAATTATTTTTAAGTTTTTCACATGTAAGCTTCTCTTTGTTATGAATCTGGCAATATTTTTCTGACGTAACTTTTTGGCACCTCAAGTATAAAATCTCTTGCATATCAAGTGGTATTCTAATGGGGAACTAAATGTTTTAAGAGGATGCGTATACTAATAGGTTACTATACTTTATATGGTAGCAATTGTTAATAATTACGAAGAGCAATGGGGACTTGATTTTTGGAAGAAGCATTAAATTATGAGCAGGTGTGGAAAAGAAGGCATGATCTAGACTTCAGAAACTTCAGACTGAAGTACTCCTTCCTTTTGATTACTTCCAAATGTCTTAATGCCATAAAGCAAGGGCAGAAGAGAATAGGGCAAGGTAATTGTGTAGAATTTTACTTTCAGATCTGGATATGTTGGCTGACCTTGACTGAGCATTGGTTGTTTATCTGGTTCCATCCTGTACAGAATTCCATTTCTTGTATTGATTTGTGGAAAAAAGTTTTTAATAGGAAATAATTAGATTTAAAAAGTAGGTGTGTTCCAAGGTTAGAAAATCTTCTCAGTTTATTATTGTCAATATCATCTTTCTAGAGTCACCAAAGTGATTATTAAATCATTGAAACTGCACATTTGGTTTTTCTGTGCTTGGTCCTTAGTCTGTAGATCTAACTCGGGGAACTACATCCGGTCTGCTTTTCATTTTTCTATCTAGACTCTAAATAGGGTGGTTGACTGCTGTTTTTGCTTACCTTCCTAAAGTGGAACATTAAAATAAAATAAAAAGTTGTAATTTTAGTTCCCTGTAATTATTCATGAAGATGAAGTTTGGGAATATGCCTATCTTGAAGTTTGAAGTAGAAGGCTTCCTAAATAGTCTGTAAAGAATGCCATTTAATATGCCTCCATTCTTTTTCTGAAATACTGACAGCTGATAATAGAATTTTTAGTTAAAGAAAATCAAAAAGTGCGAGTCCCATAATTTTAATTGTGATTGTGTTTAATGACTGCTTTCATAATATCAAGTTTAGGACCCTGTAATGAGGTTTTATATCACATTTGAAGTCCACATTTTGTTATTAAATTGATTGGTAATCATTTTAACATTCATATAAGATAATTTTCTAAGGGTGTTTTTGCACATTGTGATAGTATGCCTAGTGGAAGGACTTTCACAACTTAAACATTTTGTTAGTTTTTTTGAATAATTCTTTGGAGGAGTTGTGGCTTCATTAAGGAGATCCCAATACTATTTTATTTAACATAGTGAATTATTTTTTTCAATTTCTATAGTAAATTATTTTTTTAATTCCTACCTTCTGATCTTATCTCATACTGTGTAGAACTGTTTATTGAGAGTTAATATTGGTCATAGATTTAAAATAAGTAGCATTGATACAAATAAAAATCGGAAATTCCACAGTAATTGGGATTTGATATTGGCCTTTAGACTCAGAATTTAATCAAAGTTGACACCCCTTGCCTGGACCAGTAGTTGTTTCCTTTACTCGCTCTTACATGGCAGACCCAGAATTTTGTTATCCATTCAAATATGCAGATGTGAAGAACTTCCTCGTATGATGTAACATAAATTTTCATAAGACAGATCAAATCTCTTGTTTAGTCATGGTTCACCTGGTTTAAAAAAAATTACACAGTTCTTCCTTTGTATGTTCTTGAGCCAAAGAGAGTGTTAAGAAGTCATAATAGAAGGTTATGGTTAGCTGAATAGCCAATCACACTTTGTCTTCAATAAGTTCTCCAATAGTTGTACCACACACTGACCAAAAAGATTTGGACAAATAAAACTATTCCTCTCTTTTTACTTTGTGTTCCTGTTTTCTTTGCAAGTTAAGCAAAAATGTATTGATTAGTCTTACTGCTTATGAGTACTGTAGCTACTACTGGCTTGGTGGCAAAATCTTAGCTTGCATGGAAATTGCCCCTTAAGACTGAGCATTATTCAGGGGAGCTGCCTTCCACTGTGCTCATGTTCTTTAACCTCAGCTTTTTCTTTTTTTTCCCTGTCCCCTCCCCCACTCCTCTTCATCTTCATTCTCATCCTCTCCTTCCCATCTCCACAGTAGCTATCTCAGGGGCTGATGGCGAAGGGGCCAATGTCTTTGTCCATTCTCTCAGCTTTGCTGATCACAAGTAGTGCCACCTCTGTAGTATAGAAAATGAAAGACCTTGCTCTCCCTAGTTCCAGCTTACCTTCAGAAATGGTACAGATTCTTTAATTCTTCAAATACAGTAGAGATCAGAATAATGGTTCAGACTTTGCTGCTAAAGTTCAAGGATAACAAAGGAAACAACACAGTAATTTATAAATCTGTTAAGGAAATCTCAGATCCTAAAGGCTTAAGTGTATTCACAGGGTCTTCTAGTTCTTAGCTGTTTAAAATGCTGGGCACAGCTTACTCTTTATCAAGTTGAGTGGTTCCAGCATATCACTGCCTCTGTGTTGTGGCCCAGATTTCAGAGGACCATGCTCAGAGACCTTAATGTCTCCTTATGTTGATATGATTTGTACTGTAAGTTTCCATACTCCAGAGCATCCCCTTCCTTGTAGTCTCACAACTGTATAACCATACCTGCTAGTACCACAACCACAAGGTTGGGGTCCTGTCCCAAGTATATAACTGAGCCCAGTGCATTCTAGATCATCTATCCTTGATACAATCACCTGCCTGTTTCAATGTGTTTCAATTCCCTTTTAATTGATGTAAAGTGATTTTTATGCTGTTATTTCCAGATTTCCTGCAAACAACTGGTCAAAGAAGGAATGATTTTCAGTCATAGAACGTTCTCTGGAAGTAATAGCTCGCCATACCATTTTAACACATTTTATAGAGTATTCACTCAGTGAAGAAGTACAGCCAACTTCTTTAACTACTGAGATTACTCACACCCCTTTTGAAATCTGCATCAGGTTGTTCTACTGCTTTTAGGCTTTAAAGAATGGGCAGTTGTTTGCTTCCTATTAATCTAACATAACTAATAGGGCCAAATTCTTCACCCATTGGTACAGAAATGTGAAAGGTTGTAATGCAAATTTAAATAAAAACTTAGCACCTACTCGATGCATCTACCAAGTATCATTTGTGAGCTGCATATGATGGGCCCACCTATATCTAAAAGAATGCAGAGTTTTAAAGCTTTGTCAACTTTTTGTCTACTAAAGAAATGGGAGTTATGCATTTTTTAAAATGATTTATTTAATATAGAAATTTTAGAAATTCAATGTAAATGCTCTTAACTGAACTTTGACTGGCTGTCAAAATAATTGGAGAGACAGCAAGAATGTTTAGCATTGGTGCATTTATTTATTATATTGTGTAATAAAAGACTTTTTTGAAATATACATCCTTTCTTTAAAACACCTGAACAAATGGTGAAATTGCATCATATTGGGGGGAGGTGGGAAATCACAGTAGAACAGATGTCAGTGTGTGTGAATCGACAGATATTGTTTATGCTTCCTTTCCTTCCTTTTCTTCTTTCTTTCCTCTTTTCTTCATCTCATGCAAATTATCCCCTACCCCAAACCTTAGTTCTCTCTATTTTTTGGTGTATTGTGGCACGGGCTTTCTTTAATCTTTCTGTAGTAACTTGATAACCTTCATGTCCAAAAATATGTATTTGTGAGATGGTTGGCCATAGGTAATGCATGGTTTCTGGCAATAAAAGGACTACTTAATCTGTAGAGAAAGAAAGAACTGTAACTCTGGCTTTATTTAGTATAATGCTGTAACTGCACTGAAAAAGACCATGTCTCTTGTTGATTACAGCAAAAGGTTTACCTCCTGTGTCACTTAAATTGACCTTTGAAAATAAATGATAAATTTATCTTATTAGGTAAAAATACAGAATATTTATCAACAAATGGGAGAGCAGACACATATGGTTTTATTTCTCATCTCTGGGATACTGCTAAGTTTCAAGTCATTTGTATATAAGAAAGAGACAGAGTGAGGGGTGGATGTATATATTTATTATACTTTTTTGATGGTGGCTAAAAGTAGTTTAGTAATTTTATTGATATTTAACTTAAGATATTTTCTAAAGTATTCAATGTTTATCAGTACTTGTTTTCACTTTCCTTGACTATGCATGTACCTAGGTTGTTGACAGGCCCATTGATTTGGCCATTAATATATTAAAGTTTTCACTGAGCAACATTGTCCCACAGCCACATTTTGCAAATCCCAAAGCTCGGCGCCATTCTGTGCCACTTGGTAAATTGTGTTCTGGGGTGGTAAAGCAGGACAGTCATTCACTCTTGTAAACAAAGGAAAACTATGTGTTTTCTAATCCCATTTTAACCTATTCTTACTTTACTTGGGGATTTAAAAGTACCCAATTTTGAGCAAGGCATTCTGCTAGAAACTGTTCCAGATTTTGTGAAATGCTTAGTCCTTTTGATGCTCTCCTTACATTCCAGTGAACTTGAATTCATAATATGGTACCAAATAAGCATAGAGAGAAGACTAGTCTGTATTAGGAAATTTAAAAAAAATCATTTGCTTTTACTTGACAGCTTTGACTTAGGCTTCTACTTCACTTTTTCTTTTTTTCTTTTTCCTCCAACTCATTTATAGAAGATCTACAGAAGACTATTTAATTCCCTCAGAATCCTTTAAAAGAATGAAACTAGATCTTAAATATATTAAAATACTTTGATTTATTCTGCTGTAAAATTAATTCTCTTTGTGGTCAGCTATTTTACAGTACCTTGGCATGGGGATATATAATGTATTTTTTAAATATACTTATTTGGAACTTGATTTATTTTTTGGCTCATATATTTGAGCCCATAGAATATCTCACTTGAGTTCCAATGCCAAATTCATGTCATCCTCAGAAAACAATGGTGTTCATTTTTTGATTAGAATATTGGAGTCACTTGTTTAGTATTTTTTCAACAATTAAGATTTTCACCTAGTCATGAAAGCTAGCTGGCATCAACTTTGAAATTTTAAAAGAAAGCTTGATTTTTGACAGTCATTTATTTTTTGAAGTAGAATTTAATTTTTTTTCTTGAGAATTTTAGAGCATTTGAGATGGGTGACTGAAGTCATTAAATAAGAGAAGATGAATTCAGCCTGACAGTTTAAGATGGCACAGTATTTATGTACTAAAGCGTATTGGTGAATTATATATAATTACCCAGTGAATTGGGAAACTGTGCAAGTAGTTAAATATAATTATTCAGTCTGACTTGAATTTTTCCCCTTTTGTATATGTAGAGGGAGACAAAACCTTGTGGATGATTGGATGATTGTAAATTCTTACTTAAATTCATTATATTTCCTGAATTTTAAAAAAGTCAATATGTTTTTTTCTAGATGTCCTAATTTGCATAAAGTAAGAAAAGGGGGAACCCCAAACTATACACATGCACACACTTTTAAAAAATCTTTAATTTCAATTGCAGTATACATTCAATATTATGTTGTATTAGTTTCAGGTATATACATAGTGGTTAGATAATCATGTACTTTACAAAGTGTTCCCCCCAATATTTCCAGTACCCACCTGCACCATACATAGTTATTCTATACTATTGACTATGTTTCCTATGCTGTACTTTGTATCTCTGTGACTATTTTGAAACTACCGATTTTTATTTCTTCATCCTTTCACTCCTTCACCTCTTTCACGTAGTCCCTAAAACCTCCTTCCCCTCTGACTACCATCAGTTTTTTTCTCTGTATCTGTGAATCCATTTCAATTTTGTTCATTTATTCTCTTATTTAGATTCCACATATACCATATTTTTCAGACTATAAGACACATCACCCTGCCCCCCAATTTGGGAGTTATTTGATGTGTTATTGTTAACAACAATAATGGTTGTTAATGCTGCTGTTGAGTTCTGTTTACATTTACATTGGTGAAATATTGTTATTTATGTTATTAAATATTTTATCACATTTTTTGCTTCAAAAATTTTTTTCCTATTTTCTTCCTCTAAAACCTAGGTGCATCTTATGGTCCAAAAAATACGGAGAAGTGAAATCATATGACATTTGTCTTCCTCTGACAAAATTTTCTCTTAGCATTATACCCTCTAAGTCCATCCATGCTGTTGCAAATGGTAAGATTTTATTCTTTAGTATGGTCTGGTAATATTCCATTGTCTGTTTGTATCACCACTTATTTATTTACTGTTTATTTTTTTATTTTTAAAGACTTTATAATTTTTACAGAGAAGTGAAAGGAGGGAGAAAGAAAGGGTGGAAAACATCAATATGAGAGAGAAAAATTGATTGGTTGCCTCTCGTACGTGTCCCAGCCTGGAGGGAAGCCACAGCCCAGTCATGTGCCCTGACTGGGAACTGAACCAGGGACCTTTTGCTTTGCAGGCCAATGCCCACCTAACTGAGCCATACCAGTCAAGGCTACCACCACTTTTTTATCCCCTCGTCTATTGATGGGCACTTGGGTTGCCTTAATAGCTTGGCTATTGTAAATAATGCTGCAATGAACATAAGGGTGTATATATTCTTTCAAATTAGTGTTTTAGGTTTCTTCAGATGTATACCCAGAAGTAGAATTGCTGGGTTATAAGGCATTTCTAGTTTTAATTTTTTGAGGACCCTCTATTGTGTTTTCCATAATGGCTGTAAGAATCTGCAGTCTCACCAATAGTGCGGTGTGGTTCCCTTTTCTCCCCATTCTCACTAACACTTCTCATTTGTGGACTTATTATGATAGCCATTCTTTTTCTTTTAAATATGTTTTATTGAGTATGCCATTACAGTTGTCCCAGTTTTTCCCCCTTTGCCCACCTCTGCCTGGTACCCCCATTCCCTCCAGCTATACCCTCTCTTAGTTCATGTCCGTGGGTCATGCATGTAAGTTCTTTGGCTTCTCCATTCCCTATACTGTTCTTATCATCCCCCTGTCTATTTTGTACTTGCCCATCTGTACTTCTTAATCCCTGCACCATTTCCCTCCTTCCCCCCTTCCCCTGGCCAGCTGCTAGCCCTCCAAATGATCTCCATAGCTATGATTATGTTTCTACTCTGTTTGTTTACTTAGTTTGTTTTTTAGATTTAGTTGTTGATAGTTGTGAATTTCTTCCCTTCTTATGTTCATAGTTTTGATCTTATTTTTCTTACATAGTTCACTTTAACATTTCATACAATAATGACTTGGTGATGATGAACTCCCTTAGCTTTACTTTATCTGGGAAGCACTTTATCTGCCCTTCGATTCTAAAAGATAGCTTTGCTGGCTACAATAATCTAGGTTGTAGGTCCTTGCTTTTCATCACTTGAATACTTCTTTCAGCCCCTTCTCACCTGCAAGTGTTTTGTTTTTTAAGAAATCAGCTGATAGTCTAATGGGAACTCCTTTGTCAGCAACTCTCTGCTTTTCTCCTGCTGCTTTTAAGATTCTCTCTTTATCTTTGACCTTTGGCATTTTAATTATGATGTGTCTTGGTGTGTTTCTCTTTGGGTTCAACTTGTTTGAGACTCTCTGTGCTTCCTGGACTTGTATGTCTATTTCCTTTACCAAATTAAGGAAATTTTCTTTAATTATTTGTTCAAATAAGTTTTCAATTTCTTGCTCTTCCTTTTCTCCTTCTGGCACCCCTATGATTGGGATATAAGTACATTTGGAGATGTCCCAGAAGCTCCTTATTCTATCCTCATTTATTTGAATTTTTTTTTTTTTTTTTGCTGTTCTGATTGAATGCTTTTTTCTTCCTTATGTTCCAAATTGTTGATTTGATTCTTGGCTTCATCCCTTCCACTTTTGGTCCCCTGTAGATTTTTCTTTATTTCACTTAATGCAAACTTGATTTTTTCCTGTTTTTTTTTAATGCTGTTGCAGTATTCACTCATTTCTTTAAATATCCTGATAACCAGTGTTTTGAACCCTGCATCTGATAGGTTACTTACCTCCATTTCATTTAGTTCTTTTATTTGGAGTTTTGTTCTGTTCTTTGATTTGGGTCATATTTCTTTGTCTTCTCAATTTGGCAGCCTCCCTGTGTTTGTTTCTGTGTTATGTTGAACTGCTTTGATTCCCTGTCTTAGCAGTGTGGACTATTGTAGAAAAGGTACCTGCAAATTGTGAGGGGTGGAGCCTTAGGTAATCACCAGGGTGGGGCAACCATATTTATTGCTTTATGGCTCTGTGGAGCTGGGGAGGTCTCAGAGAGGAGACAATGCTGCCTGGCCTGTGGAGATTTCCTGGGAGGAAGCTGTCTCCTGGCACTAGCCATGGTGTCAGTCACTTCACTTTCTCTCTCTATGCCACTTGTGCCCTTCCAGCTGTTGCCCTGGTGCTGAATCTTAGAGGAAATGTGTCTACATGAGACCTAAGTCTGTTGTGTCCCCTTTAAGAAGAGTCTCTTGAGAATCCCACAGTTATTTCCACTTTCCCAACCCCTGCTGGTTTTTATAGCCAGAAGTTATAGGAATTTACCTTCCTGGCTCTGGAACCCTGAACTGGGTTTTCCAGTATGGAGCTGGGCTCACGTGCTCTCATGGTATCCCTCCCAATTTCTATCTACCACATGTGCATGTGGGACCAACCATTCCATGGCCTCCTGATGCCATTCTGAGTCTCCAACTCTCCTACCCATCTGGATGAATTGGATTCTTTAAATCAGGGGCATCAAACTCATTTTCACTGGGCGCCATGTCATCCTCACAGTTGCCTTGAAAGGGCCGAAATAATTTTAGGACTGTATAAATGTAACTACTCCTTAACTGTTAAGGAGTTGAAATTACACTCAGCCCTTTAAAGGCAACTGTGAGACTGATGTGGCCCCTGGTGAAAATGAGTTTGACACCTCTGCTTTAAATCCTTGGTTTTCAGATGTCTGTACAGCTCAATTTTCTGACAAATCTGGTTGATATTTGTGTTATAGTCCAGTTGTAATTTTTGCTGTAGTTGTGCGTAGAGGTGACGTGTGTTTACTTATGCTTCCATGTTGACCAGCAGTCTTTGATGATAGCCATTCTTACAGTTATGAGGTGACATCTTATTTGTGGTCTTAATTTGTGTTTATCTGACAATGTTATGTTGAGCATCTTTTCATATGTCGGCCATTTGTATGTCCTCTTTGGAGAACTGTCCAAGTCCCCTGCTCATTTTTTTAATTGAATTTGTGTGTGTGTGTGTGTGTTGAATTATGTGTTCTTTATAAATTTTGGGTATTAACCTCTTATTGGATGTATCATCGGCAAACATTTTCTTCCGTTCAGTAAGTTGTTTGTTTTGTTTATGACTTTCCTTATTGTGTAAAAACTTTTTAGTTTGATACAGTCCCATTTGTGGGTTTTTATTTTTGTTTTTCTCCCTTGCCGAAGGAGATATATCAGGAAAATATTTCATTAAAAATTATAAAATTTATCACTTTTCTTTTTAAATAGAGGTCACTAGTTTTATGTACATTTCTCTTTGTTTCAAATTTTATACTCTTATTTTTGGTAAACAGAATGTCTGTATTTTTTAGTAATTATAAAAATCAAAGGCCACTCTTATTTTATTAGAGGCAAAATGTTGTCCAGCTTTACTTTCACTAATTTATGTTCAAAGATTCAACATCACTCTGTCTGTAGTTGTTACAGTCATATTGTAGAAGTGTAGTAGTTGTGCTTTGATCACCATTTGCCCCTTGAACATTTTAGGATTTTAATAATAGACAACTACAATGAATGCAGTCTTCTTCATTGCTGTAGCATGGCCCTCCCAGAGTATAAATATGCTTGATGATCTTAAGTTGACACATTCTGTTCCAATATATTTTAATGCATTATGTCTGTCTGGTGAATATAACTGTAATGTGCTCTTGAAACATTAAAAATAGTATCTGAAAAGGGGGAAAATCCCCTTTAAGGTGTTAGAAGTAATATATATTACTTTTCCATTATAGGAATGTAATTGTTTAAATAAATATAACTGTTATATGTACATGAACTAAAGTATAAGTGAATTCTTTAAGCAACTTTCTGAATGGTAACTGGAAACAGAAATACAGAGTCTGCTTTACCTGACATTTTTTCAAGGTACCATTTTTAACTCTATGTTTTTAAAGAAATTGATAATATAGGATTATGGATTCTTATTCTTGGTAACTTGAAAAACACCTATTCTTCTTGAGGAGTATTACCTGGTTTTATAATATATTACTTTAATAAGCTAGAACAAATTGTTTAATATTTGCTAAGTGGCTGAGATAATTTTTTGAGATACCTTAGTTGAATAAAGCGATGATGACTTTAGGAACAGAAATCTGACCGAGATGACTTAATAAGATATATGATTGTATTGATTTAACTAATGAATTGCAGGGGTATATCTGGTTTCAACAGCAGTTTTAAATAAGATTCAGGAGGTGTGATTAGGACCTCTTTCTCCATTTCTTGGTCCTGCTTCTTTAGTGTTGACTCTTCTCAAGTGATGCAAGGATGGTGGTCACTAGAGCCATAACTACACACTTTCTCTTTCACATTCTGATAGGTAGGAGAAAGGTCTTCATCCCATGTTATCTTGTAAATATCCCAGGACCAATGCCCTTGTCTATGACTAGCTTGATTTGGAGAATATACCTACCTTAATTCATCTAGGGGGCAGTGAGGATGGCATGTACTGATTGGTTGATGTCTAGATGGTGTGAGGCCAATTTCCCATTGCTGGGATATTTGGGCTGCTATTTAGAAAACTTAATGGATGTGAGAGTGGCAACCAACAGGTCTTCGTTGCAGTAATAGTGCATGTAGCTCATGGACTCTGAGACCATCGATGGATTGACAGGGATGCACATAAGTTTTTATGCTTTTGGACAGTGATATTAACACCTCCACCTTATTTTGTAGATCTTTTGATTCATATTAATCCACCCATACAGTGTATTGGTAAAAGTGGAATGAAACAGTATATAACTGGAGCAGAATATAACATAATTCTTTTAGACCTCCTCTGAACCCGGGGCTGTTTGGAGAAGGGTATTTTCTCATTTCTCTATCATTAATAGTTTGAAAGGGTTTTCAAGGACAAAAACCTTGCTCCACGGTCTAGCTGCAATGCTCTTCTCACTAAACATTTTTTTAAAAATTCTGGTTTCTAAGACAATTTTATTTCACCAAATATGTACTCCTACTTCACTGAGTCATTTAGGAGCTTTCGGCTCTACATAACAGAAGACCAGACTAGCAGTGACCTTAACCAAAAGGACACTTACTTACTTAATAACAGTTCCAAAAGAAGGTGGTACCTATGGTGGTTTGGCCTTACAACTGTATTATCAAAGACTCATTCTCTTTCCAATACCTTTGGTGTGTATGTTTTTTAACTGTAGGTAATAGGATTGTTTTTAGATAAGTTGGCATCAGGTCCTGACATATGATTCAAAGACAGAAGTACAGTGGATTGAACAAATATTCTTCTGAGGTCACTTGGGAAACCCCCCTTACACCTCATTAGCTACAACTAGGACACAATAATTCCTGCCTGTAAGATGGACTGATAAATGTCAGGGTTTCAATACCTCTAGTAGGGACTGTGCCAGGAGAATGTTAATTAGAATGGTTGTGTGGCCAGTGTCTCCCACAACTCTTTAAAGTAAATCATAGATGGCTCCTTCATTTTTTATGGGGAGTCATGTAAAGAAGAGGCCGGTCCTACATTGAACACTTTGTATTGAGATCCACTGTTTTAGTTCTTGTACTTATTTCAGTAGTTTTGAATTTGTAGGATAGTGTCATTTTAATAAACTGTTTCATATAACTAGCTAGATATGCTAATGTTATCACATACTTCAACTTGGGCGCTAGTAGTAAAAACAGTGTGCATCGAAATAAATAATGTAGAAAATTAAAAGCATACATATATGGTATACACAGACAGAATAGAATATATATTTAGATATGTGTACATGATATCATGTATAGTGGAGGTATACATTTTCGTGATATAGTACAACTGAGGAATTCTAATAATTGAAAATAGCCCATTATATTTTCTTTTAATTTCCTGATTTCCAAGTTTTTCTTCTTTATAGATTCCAATAGGTAACACTATCATTTTTTCCATTTGAATTATGTCAACAGTGTAGTGTATTAGCAAGAAATGCTTTAGATATATTTTCACCCATAGAAAATCTTAACATCATCTCAGAGAAATGTTTGCATTATTTTTCTCTTTTTCACACTTTATCTCTAATGAGATTATCATTGTACCAGAATTAAATACTTATGGCATAAATAATTTGTTTCACTGGCCATTTCCAACATTAGAAGATAATTAGCATGCTGCATAGTAAATCATAGGAATATATATTATAGCAATACTTATCTTTATGGCATGGTCATAATCTTTATTATAGTAAGGCACCCATTTATAAGTTTTAACGTAATAGCTCTTTTTCTCATGTCATGAGAATCAAAACTTCTAAATCAATTTTCAAACTTTTGAACTAAGTAAATATTTAGGTATTGATATACCAAAGAGTCTCTTCATGATTATTGTCTTTGTTCAGGTTGGATAAATTTGTTAAAAAGGAATAAAGGAAAATTTAGTGATTCCAATATAATAAAAGGAGATAGTAACAGGAGACAGAAGACAGAATGTCTAGGCTGATATGTAGCTTACCTTTTAAGAGCTTCACGACTCTTGAGCCACTTACTTGAGCTCTTTTTCCTCGGTCTTTTCTATAAATGACTGTTATGAAGATTAAATGAAATTATCTCTGTACATACTTAGCATAATGTGTAAAATATGGTAAACATTTAGTAGCTTAGCGCTTGTCATCATTTAATATTTGGTAGTTGAAAATACACTGCTTTTCTTTGTGGGGAATATCAATTTTTAGCTCTCATGTAAAAAAAGGCAGTTTTAATCATCATTAAATTTTAAATCATGCAGCCAAGAAGGGAGGTGCAAATATCTCCTCTTTGAGTAAGTGTGATGGAACATGGCTTTTCTTCAGTGTCAGTTGACTGGTATAAGTTTGTAGTCAAAAGTATAAAGCCACAACTAATATGGAAGTCAGCATGAGTCTCCATAAATAAACAGGTACAACTTATAGAGGGACCAAAATCTCTTTATAATTCCAATAACCTTAACACTTTTGACATATACTCATTTTTTATTATGGCTACAGTATAACATATTAGTTGGAGAACAAAAGAAAATTTAATCATTTATTTCAATGATAAATTCTCCTAAATTTGTTGACAAGAAGTAATATAACAACAAAACAATCCCTTGGAATTTTGCAGCTATAGTTATAAGAATAGTAATATTTACTATAGCTTTTCTGGAAGGCCCTGATAATAGTATGAAAATGAGATTATTTCTTAACTAGATAGTGAGTATGTACATATTTATAATTATATTTTGCTTATATAGAAACGTGTGTGTTTATGTTTAACTGTGTATCCATAATGAAAATTTTTTTTCAAAAACTGGATTTTTTTTTTAATTTTAGATTATTCAGTACAGTTTCTATCTTTTAATCCCATTCCAGCCCACCCACCCACCCCTCCCCACCTCCCTTCCACTTCCAAGCCCCGTAGTTTTGTCCATGTGTCCTCCATACTTGTTCCTGTCAAAAACGGGATTTTAAGATTGTATACACACAGTCCATTCATAGTCCATACTATGCTTTACCTCCAAAGCATAGTGTTGGAGTGAATAATGGAAAGGACAGAGGGTCTGCCAGGGGGCTTGTCTTTTTTAATAACAACTATTAGAGACCTACAGTCAAGTACAGAAAATCCTAATAGCTGGGAGGTAGCTAGCTGTAAGACAGGAGATACTGAGTTTAAACATTCAGGTGGAGCCTTAGATGGATGAGGTGGAGGTAGATGACTTTCTATGCATAGAAAAGCCTACTCTCAAAATGCTCTTTTTTCTTCAGATTACATCTCTGGAAAGAGCCTTCTTGACCAACAAGCTAAGAATCATTTTAACAGAATGTATACCTGAGTGGTTTGACTATGTCTTCTGACTTACAAGTTCTTAAGATCACTTTGTCCAATTTGAGGCCCCAAAAGGACAGGAAGAAGGGATTAAAGAGACAACTCAACTGAATGCTTTTATTAGCTTCCTCTGTTCAGTCCCATCTACATTTAGACACACAACGCTTGCCTCAAAAGGCCAGAGATGAGCAGAAAACTTTTGGTAAATTGCTGGGACATACTGTGTAGCAGCTGGAGGTTTTGTGAAGTTCAAGACACCAAAGTCAAGCTCAAGTGTTATGTTAAGGGGAAAAGGGCCACAGAGCTCACTTATCAGAAGAAAGTGTGGATACCTGGAACATTTTGAAAGGTATTGGCATAAAACACGATTTCTGCTACATTTCTGTTAAGTTTGTTGAATAAGGTCTTCTTGACTTTACCTGCAAACATATGATTTAAAGCAGTTGCTCAGACATTTCTAAAATTGATTTATTTTCATTTCCTCATAGTGATATTAAAACTCTGCCTTTTCCTGTAAGTGGAAGTATATGAATAGCTGAGATGCTCAGAATTCTGACTTATGACTTATTTTGCTTAGTATGGTTTACACATTTGTGCTGAATATAATCTTAGCAAATGCCTTACCTATATGTAGCACATCACAACCTCATTCATAATCAGAAATTAATAGACTCAATTATGAGCCTGATTAATGCTATTAGTTCCAAAGATTTGTTTATTCATTTTTTTAAATCCTAACCTGAAGATACATTTATTGATTTTTAGAGGGAGAAATGGAGAGGGTGAGAGAGAGAGAGAGAGAGAAACAGAGAAAGAGAGAGAACATCAATGTGAGAAAGAGTCATTCATTGGTTGTCTCCTGTATGTGCCCCGTTCAGGGATTGAACCCGCAATCTAGGTATGTGTCCTGACCAGGAATCCAACCCAAAACTCTTTGGTGTAGGGGATGATGCTCCAACCAATGGAGCCACTTGGCCAGGGCAAATGTTCGTTCACTCACCTTTTAGAATTCAGATCTAGCAAGGAGTAAATAAGCATTGAGGAGGGGTCAACTGTTGTGTGATTACTTCTAAATTCTAGCTCTGATCTTCCTATTTGTTACTAGAGCAAGTAACTAAATCTCTTTTCACCAGTTTCTCCACTTCATAAATATGAAAAGCTGTCTCGTGGTTTTTAAGGATGAAATAGGTTAATGAACTTAAAAGCTTCACACAGTGTTTAGAACATAATATAATTTATCCTTTCCAAGTTCTACATTATATACATATTTTAACATGTGAAATTGGATGCATCATAACAATCAATAGTCTATGAATTTAAATGACAACGTATTTTTTGCTTTTATGGTACATAAAACTATGTTCTCTTTTATAATCAGAGACATCTTTATCTTACATTTGTTGAAATATGATTCATAAGATTGCATATAAAATAATATTCTGCCCTTTAATGAAAGGTGTTTTAATATCATATGAATATGAAGTAGATTCTCTTTAACTATTGGTGCTCTTTCCTTTTCTGTGAAGCTATTATTTGGTGCTGCCAGCCATTGTTTTAACAGTAATGGCTATCTCAGTTTTAATCTAGGCTCCTTTTGTTTTTGGAATAAATACACATATATGTACATATTTATAAATTATTTTTGATGAATGAAATATAAACCTCACAAATATACAGCTAATAATAGAAGTACTGAAATTTCTATAACTGAACATTAAGTTAATGCTATGATTTTGATAAATATATTTTAATACCTAACCAAGTTTCCTATAAAACAGTTGATTTTGTTATGATACATGAGTTTTTTTTAAAAAAATAAGAATCAAGTATGGCACTGATAGTATATGTTATGTGTTTTAAAGGAATGTTTCTATAGCTTCTCATTTAAGGTTACTGTTTTTTTTTTTTTTTGTGGCTGAATAGTATGGAGTGTGTATGTAATTCATATACGTAGTACCAAAAGGATATTGTGAAATAGTGGCTATTTATTTTTTTGATAACAAACAACAGCAGAGCTAGCTTAATAACATTTTTTTGTGTGTTTCCTTGGAAAATTATGTGATGAGGGAGACTTGTGTTTGAGTGCAGTGATGAAAAATCAGAACCAGAACAGGACATGTTGGGAGTCACAGGACATGAAACCCAAGGTGAAGCCCCTCTTCACTCAGAACAAGCCTCTGCGGTTGACTGAAAGCCTGGGGCTGGAAACTAAGACAGACGCATTGCCCTTTTCAGAGTAAATGTTTGCAAACCTCGTTATGAGGGAGCTTCTGATGCCCTGGCGCGCCTTTCAGCGGGTTTGTAACTTCAGTAGATAGATGAAATAAAAATCAGCAGTGGGTAGTCATTTTCTTGCTTTATATTTTGATAGATAAATTGCATAAGGATTTGAAATCCATCCGCATAAGGATGATACATACTGAATTAGAATTAAGGGATTTATTTGGTCTTCTTTTTCCCAGAAAACCAAGATTACTTCGTGTCAAAACAGTGTCTTGAGAAAGTGTAAATAGCAGAAGGCTTTACTTGAAACTTCATTTGGAAATGAAGACTCTCATATTTCCAAAATATATTATTGTAGCATACTCTTTTGTGCAGCTTTGTTTCTGAAAGTAAGTAGTGTGCTTTTCACAAAGCAAAACTTGTTGAATTATGTTCATACAATATTACTTTGTGAAAGGAGCAGTGCTCAAATATGTAGTTTATGTGTCTTTTTGACTCATTAAGTCAAATCAATGAGCCTGTTTTTGAGTCTGACACTTCCTGTTGTACTTTTTTCACTATAGGCAGTTTATTTTAAAACTGATCCGTTTTATAGTCTGCATAAAATGGATGATTCTGATCCTGAGTGGCAACACTGAAAACCATTACTAAAGAGATCTCAGAGATATTTTTGGAAAAGGGAGTTTCTTTTGTTTGTTTGTTTTCTTGTATTTCTTTAGATGTATTGAATATACTGCTACCCACCAATCAGTGTATGATTTTGGCCCTATGCCTTATAGATGATAAATTGCAGTTTTCAAGCTTTTGTCAGTGGAAGAGGGATGTCTATATGTACTTTGAAAAACTGGGAAAATCAAAACTACTGAATGTTAATTTCTAACTTATAATAGTGATGATAACATTTTGCCTCATTTTTAGTTTCTCCGTTGAACCTTTGCAAAGCTTTAGGGTGTAGTCTTTTATTTCTTCTTAGTTAAATTGTTTTTAGTTTTTACTTTGTTATTTTATTTTTATTTTTAATTTTTTTCCATTACCGTTTAGTTCCCTTATATCCCCCTTCACCCCACATATAGTTCTTATTCCTAATTAAATATTTTTTTCCTTCTGTTTTTCACTTGAGTCATTCATATCCCTTTAGTTGAATGTATAGGGTATCCTTGGGGAAATGAGGGCTTTTGTGTGAAAAGGCACTAAATTTCCACCTTACTTTTTACCATAGATTGTCCTATTCTGTCATTACTGATGTGGAGTGCAAGGGTTGGAAAATAATTTTTCTTTTACACTTCTGAGCTCTTAGCTGAGACCCCTGTAATAAAACAGATGAACAAGAGAAAAACAAACAAGTTTATGAAGATGTATATATAATATCCTCATGGGATATGCCCAGGGGAAAAAATGAGTAACTAACTGAGATGGCTAAGAATTTAGTCTTATATACCATCTTAATAGTAAAAGGTTAGGGAGGTGTAGACCTATTAGGGGAGAATAGATGAGTTTTAGGAAAGATGAACAGGACCTTTAGCAAAATAGGTGGGGAGTATGATAGTTTGTGACAAAGCGTGTCCTGTGTGATGTCAACTCTAGTTTCCTCTCCTGTTATAAGTGTCAGTCTTCCCTGGCTCATGCAAAAGGATGAGGATTTCTGACAGTTGAGTTCCTTTTGGAGGCTCTGTCTTTAGGTGGGTATAGGGAGTTTAGAGAAAGCTTCTTCCTGCATTTGCTGTTTTTTGTTGTGAGTGTGCATTCAGCTCAAGATTATCAGTATTTTAAAGCAGCATATTTTGGGGTGGGATGTTCTCAACTCCTAGAGTCGTATTTTGGGGTGGCATATCTGCTACCTGTGGATGGTTTGTTTTAATTGTTATGAGATTCTTGTGAGGATTAAATCAGATATACTCTGGAATGGTACTTAGTACTGTCACCCCTGTTACTACAACTGCCCCTGCCACTGTCCAGTGTTAGAATACTTATCATTTGCCAGACTTTCTGTCAATGTGTTTTACTTGCAGAATCTTGTATAATCCTCCAAATGGTCATTTTTACATATATGGAAACTGAGTTGTAAAGAAACAGCTCCTAAAGATTATGTAGCTGTTATATATATTAGCTAAGGCTTCTAGCTATTTTGATAATCTTTTTAATGATTTATGCCATTTTTGTTACAAACTAATTTGTGTATGTTTTATTATTGAATATTCTTGAACTAATTAAAAACCTGTCCATGCAAAAGATACTTAAATGGTTTCTATGTGCTCTCCTTTTATTTTCTTTCTTTTTTCCCCCTAAAAAGAGTGATTATATCAAGAAAGCTGTCATGAATGTATTATAATAATATTAAGTGGAATATTATCAGGTTAATTCCATTTATACCACATTAACCAACCTACATTTGTGATGCATCTACTTGGGCACATAAGCTGCTTGCTGCCTGGTGCTGGTAGAAATAACTGTTCATTCCTCTGTATCCTGTTTTTGAATAATTTCATTAAACAAAAGCTTTTGAGTCTTCTTTTGTTGCCTGGAAAAAATGGTTAGATTTTAGGAAGTGTAACTACTTTTGTTATTCACAAATTCCAGAGCCTTTCAAATGTATCATTCACATTCTCTGCTCTACACACAATCAGTCATTATGTCAGCAGCTGTCCAGGGAGCCTCACTTCAATTCATTCAGCCAAATAATATAACCATCCGGATAAGCTGTTGCTACATTACAAATAATAATACAATTAAAATTTTAAATAGCAGAGTTCTTTACTTCTGTAGTTAAACATTAATTACTTACATTCAGTAGCAATCCCATTGTAGATTTTGACAGGTAGGGAAAAGCAATATCTGCGTTGAAACTTAAATTGATTAGATTGATATGTTTTAATAATAGAAAAGGTTACAAAGAGTTCCATTGCCAAATAAATGACTTCAAGTGATTTATTACAGGCAACCATAACTTAATCAGATGTTGGCTTTTGCTATTGTAGTTTAGTGAGTGAGGAATCAAAAAGTCTCTAACCATTTGAATAATTATAAATTTTGAAATCACTTTAATGCACATGAATATCACACGTCCACTTTCCTACACTAAAGATAAAAAGCACATTACAGGTTGAATATTTAGCTTGCTTTTTAATATGTGATATATGTGTGATAAAATTAGGAAATAATTACTTTAAATTACAGCTTGAGCGACACCCCCCTTCTCCTGCCCTGTGCAACCTCCCCATCATCTTTCCCTGCTTTCTCTGGTGTGTCAGTTCTGGCATTTCACGGCTGTGTTCAGAACGCTGAAATAACACTTCATATATTATATAATCAAAGTATAAATAATAATACTAATTTACACCGCATCATTATGAGTCTGCATCAGGGACACTTTCATAGAACTCCTGAGGTCTGTATAATGTTGTTAATTAGTGTCACCCCAGTAAATTCAATAAAAAGGAGAAAAATAACTCATGTGTGTAATGTCAGGTTCTTGTTATTTTAAATGTCCTCGGTCATACTCTTCTCTACTAGGTGTCTTAAAGGAAAGGCCCACATTTTTGTTAGCATTCTCACTTAATTTTCTTATTCTAAAAATAAAGGAAATTAGATGTAAATGCCAACTCAGATTATTAGGTTGCTGGCAATTTGCTTTTAATCACGTATGGAATTAGAGGCATCAGTCTATATGCATAGCATTGCCACTTTCTGTGGAAGACTTTGTATCTTGGATCTGTTTTACTTTTGGACTCAGTATCAGCTTGAACAAACCAGCGGCTTCATGTGAATTTAAATTCAGTTTGAGTTATATGAAAAAAAAAAAAAGATGCACATGTTAGATGACCTGAGGACTCGTTTTCTTTTTCTGTGATGCATGTGAGGGCTATTGGTAAGGATCTGGGGACCTCTCCTTAAAGATTTATATTGTGTATTTGCTTAGTTATTAAGCTCACAGGCAAGAGCTTAATAATTAGCAGGTCACTGTTCATTAGCAAATTCAAAGTAATAGAGATGATGTCCTGATGAAAGAGATGAAATAAAGATGAAAATTCTGTTGTTTATGGTAAAAAATGCATACGGCATCTATTATTATTATTATTATTATTTTATTATTTCATTTCAAGTTTTTATTTATTGTCATAGTTATCATCACATATTGGGAGGGATCCAGTTTTCTTTTTGTAGACAAAGTTAGCAGCATGCTGAAGGGTAGATATATTTTACAGTTAAGAATATATTTCTTACACTTTATAATAATTCTCACAATTTTCTTATTTATTTTGTTGAAAGAATGAACTTAGGTGATGTTTAACAAATGCTTAAAAGTCATGTTCACTAAGTACCTCATCATGTGTAATGCCAAGATTTTATCGCCATCTAATCCCAGTTTATTGGTGTCATGGCCTTCATTCATTGTTTCAAGGCAAATGTTTCTAAAGGGTTACTATGATTTTGCAAATACTGTAAAATCTGCCAAACAATTGTATGTACTCTAAGTGTATAAATCTTCCAAACAGATCTGATATAGGATTAATATGAAACTGGAATGGGCCAGCCTAATGAATGCCAAGCTTAATGTACAATCTATTTTTTGAATAAATCATAGAAGAAAATTGCAGAGTGTGTAAATTACATAGCCATCATAAATCAATATCCTTTAGATGGCTCTGCCTTAGATAAAGGGTAGCACTGCAGAGGCCATGACATACTTGAAAGTGATGAGAAGAAAGCAGTTAAAATGAGAGAGGAACACCCATTAAGGAAAGGAAATGCTCAGAAAATTATGCTAAAAGTTGAGTACACAAATTACACCGCCCAGGGCTGTGGTGGTTTGACACGGAGCACGTGGACGAATGAGGTGGTCGGTGCTGGTTTTCACTCTGCGACTGAGTGAAGATGTTGGCACTGTTCCTGCAAACTTGCCCCAGTGTTTAAGAAAGAGCTCTCTACGTCACGTTGTTCAAGTAATTTCTTAACAAAGATTTGAAACTCAATGATAAAGCTGCAAATCACAGTATCTGTTCTAATCTTAATTTGGTATAAGAAAATTGACTTTCATGAAGGATACTGGTAATCTCTTAAACATATTTCACTATGGACCATATACCCATTTTTTAAAATATAAAAACAAACCTTTTGACCGATTTTACATTTGTACTGGCTAAATGAAGAAAAATATTAGCCATCAATAAAAAGATCTGGAGTTTAAAAAATATGGACTATACTGGAAAAACAAGTTTTGTGAAGATATATGAACATTTTTTTAAAAGCCTTTTCACAGGATCATATTAACTGCCAAGAAGTTTTGCCAAACAGATTTTTAAGGGGGAAATCGGGCTATCCTAACTGTCCAAATGTTTTCTCACGTTTCAAACAAGCAGCTGCTGGGAGCTCCTGCCAGTAGTAAACCTTTCAGGCAGCATGTGAGCAGCTGCCAATCTTGTGTCAATATTTTAAATTCACTTGTAACCATCTTCACTGGTGTTAAAATTTCTCTTTCCCCCCAAAAGACCAACAGACAACTCTTTTCGAAGCTTTGCCTCCCTATACGAGAATACTCCCCTAGTGGTGAAATAGTCAAATGAGCACTTTTGATAAAGGAAGAAACATCTTTGGATGTTAGGAGTAAGGACAAATCTCAATTTGTTGATGAGGACAAATCTAAAATAGCAAAAACATTAACAACCATAAGAAAAATATAAAATAATATCGTATAATGCATGAATAGTTCAGCAAATACTTGTTTGTGTAATGAATTTATTTAGTGTTATTGGTATAAATTTTTCGTTTGTTTTTGTTTTTAAAGAAGGAAAGTGCAGAATTTGACCTTCAGAAACTTATACATCAAGATTGACAAGGGCAAGAAGTCAATGCCTAGAAAATCATTTGAAGATACCTGTTAAACTTACACACTGGAGAATAATTATGTGCTCGATCCTTAGATTACAGTGAAAAGATTGTATCACGATCTTCAGTCAGAAGAAGTAGTGTGCTTTAAGGTAGATGAGAATCAGAAGTGCATGGTGTTATTACAGACATAAATTGAGAGGATAAGTTGGAAGAAGATTGTGCTTCAGATGAGAATGGGTGTAACTTTATTTTGTTTCCTAAAGGATTTAGGAGGAATGGCTGTAATTTTATTTTGTTTCCTAGGAGGATTTTATTAAAAGGGTTATTGATGATGGTCAATATTAAGGAGAGGATGATGAGGGGAAGAGTGAAGAACAGTAAGATGAGGGTGAGGTAGAAGATAAGAGGTGACTTGTTTGCTTGGAGAATGAGAATTTGCCCAGAGTTAAAAATGGTGAAATAAAGTCTGCAAGTGGACACTTTGAAGCAAATGGTTGGAAATCTCTTCTGTTCTTGTTTATTTTTACCTAACAAATAGGTATTTGGAATTTTTTTTTTACTAAAAGTTGGGGAATTTGTGGAACTCCATATTATTTATTTGAACAGTTTCCCCTTTTTTTCTTTTCTTTTTTTCATAGTGCTGAAGAAAACTCCTTTATTCATGGATAGTTTTTGAAATATTTAATTTCACCTCTAAAGTTTTGTTAATTTTTATTATTCAAGTTCAAAAATGGCTAATGTATCATTATACATATTAATGTTTAAACAATATTCACAAAATAAAATTCTAATTCATTCATATTAGATTATGAGATAACTACAAGATAATGTAATTTTTAAAGCCCAAATTTCTAGAATTAGTGAGATTAGTGCAAATTAGGTACTCTTTTAAAGTAGTAATTTTGGAAAATTGTGCACTTATTCTTATGATGAAGATAAGATATTGCTGAATCATTTTTAAAACTTCTCATTGGAATTGTCTTTATAACCAGTAATGGATAAGAAAGTTCCACTGCTTTGCAAAAACCAACATGAAGTATTTTTTTCTGTCACTCACTCAGCTTGGCTCAAAATATATTTTGACATTTCAAAAACTGAAATTTGCTGCCCCAAAATAGGAATATAATATTAAATATAATATGGACCTCATTGCCCCACCACTGATGTTTTAATTAATGAATATGAAAATGAATTCTAACAGAAGTGCTAAATTCAAAGAAGAGGCCCAATATATCTTTATAAATAAGTGGAAATTTTGCTGTATTATGGCATAAAGTTTAAGGCAACTTACAAGGACATTTCTTACTATGTGTAAATTCCAATAAACACTTAAAAATAGAGCTTTTCTAATTTATGTAACTATCCAAATTTATCATTTTTCCTTTCCATGGAAATTTTTAGTAAATTTAGAGTTAACACACCAAGCATTTGCTTCTTGGGAGAGTAGCTTAGATACTAATTGTGCAGAAGTTTGACTCTGAGAGCCTTAAGACAGAAAGCCTGTTTTGAAAGCCCAGTTTCAGCCTGTATTAGCTGCATGGTCTTAGTAGGAAAATTACTTCAGCTTTCTGTAATTCAGTTTCATCTGTATATTGGGCATAGTAATAGTGTCTTCCTCATAGGGTGTTTTAAATGTTAATAAGTTAGCCCTGGCTGGTATACCTCAGTGGATTGAGCACTGGCCTGGGAACCAAAGGGTCCCTGGTTTGACTCCCAGTCAGGACTCATGCCTGGGTTGCAGGCCAGGTCCCCAGTGCGGGGTGCGTAAGAGGCAGCCACACATTGATATTTCTCTCCCTTTCTTTCTTCCTCCCTTTCCCTCTGTGTAAAAATAATAAATAAAATCTTAATAAAAATAATAAAGGTTAATAAGTTAGTGTATGTGGAGTGTTTAGAATGCGGCCTGGCACACAGAAAATGTTATCTAAAGGTTGACTATTATTAAGGTGTCTTTATTTTCCCTTGCTGGCAAATTTAATATTAAATGGTCCTCTTTGTGATTTTCACCTGAAAGTAATTGTGACAGAAACTTTCTGGAAAAGTATTGGTATGTGACTAAATCTGTCATTTTTTTTATTGTTTGGAGTCTTACCCTTTATAATAAAGACTACTAAATTAGCTGTTTATGGATTTAACATATCAAGTGGCAGCATTAAGTATCTGAAATGTGGGATTTTTAAGGTTAGCACAGCTTTCTCAGGTTTTAACGTTAATTTTGTGTTCTTGTTTTCTTTTTATTGAATTTATTGGGGCGACACTGGTTAACAGAATCGTACAGGTTTCAGTTGCACGATTCCACAACACATCATCTGTACACTGAATTTTGTGTTCTTAATTAAACATAAATAGTAAATACAGTTTGATTCTCTCACTATTTTGGATGGTCCCATGAAACATGGATTGACAGAAGACGAAAGATATATGAAATCTTGTAAAAAAATCACAGTGGAAGGAAATGTGTTTAAACACAACACAGAATCTCTGCTCTGTTCACAGGGCAGCATGCTCAGTATTAACAGATGATAATGGATGGCTTGTTTTTTCAAGGGTGTGAACATGTTCATTCTCTGCCTTGGGTAGCAGCTGTGGCTGCTGTGCACAGATGTGACAGACTCCAGGTAAATGAGAGCTACAAGGTTGTTTGTGTAGCCTCTGCTGATAATTGTTGAATATGTGCGCAGTAGCCCTCCTACCTTGCTCTTCTGCATTCCTGTGGTAAAGGCTTCAGTGTGTGATTGGTTTTGCCTTCAGGTAATTGATTCAATTCTTGTTTCCCATTTTGTAGTGAAATGCATTTGTTTTTAATTCAATAGTTGTGCACTGTCAAGGGGTTACCCACTGTACTATTGTAGGTGAAATTCTCAGTGAGCTTTAGGCATCAAGGCTTCCAGCTTGTTGGTTTATAATATTTAGTAAAGTGATTACATACCCCACTCCACCTTTGGGTTATGCTACTGAAAAACAAACTCTTGCATGGCAACAGGGAGTGAAGAGGCATTAAGAAATATTTTTAAGCTCTATACTTAAAGTCTTTTGCTTTGTAAGTTCTCACACTTATTATTGTATGAATATTTTTGGCTTTTGTATGCTTATTATTCTGTTTCTATTCTTGTGTCGGGTTGTTAGAATTTTCTGATTTTTATTTTAGAAGTGAGAGAGAGTGTGTGTAGGTGTACGTAATAACATGTTTCTGTGGATCTGATCGTGTCTGTTTTAACAAGCTCCAAAGGGCCTTGGAATAACTTCTCTTGGGTGTCCTCTCATTGATTTAACACCTTATTAATGGGCATCACTAATATAGTATTTACTGAAATCCCGGAGCATTGTAGACCTCTCATAGGAAGGTTCTTCCCATCTTCTGTAAAGAATGACCTTGAAGTGCCCTGTTTAGATAGGACAGCACTGGTGCCCACGTGGAATCCTTTGTTTTGGATACCACTGCCCAAGCTGGAGGCAAAGAAAGCAGAGTTCTGGGGCATTTTTACATCTCATTAAGTCATAAGACATGATTGAATAATTAGATTCTGAAAACAAGATTGTATTATTCAAAATCAAACAACTAGTGTTTGCTATTAATCATAAGCCTTGTGCCTTACATAAACCATTTTCAGGAATAATTTGAAATACTTCTTTGAAGAAGCAGATTTGCAAATAATTTTTTTCAATGATTTTACTTTAACTGTATAATAAACAGGACACACAACCCTTCAATTGTGATTCTCTTTCTTGGAAAAATGGGTTTTAATCTACATTTTGGCTTTCAGTACTATGACACGTGTATTAGAATTTTTTCACTATTATATTGTTACAGAACTTGTAAAGTATTTTGTTCCCCTTCTGAGGAGAGTTCAAGGTTAAAGTACCAAAGCAACTCTTCTGTATGGTGTTGTAGAATGAGTGATAACACCAGTGAGCCTTCTGTGTGCATAAGTGTGTGCAGTTGGTGTAGGAACTTACCAACAGTGGAGTTGGTAAGGTCTGGGGAGCTGTTTCTAACAGGTTAGCTTTTAGTCAGCTTTAATGATTTCTGCCTCGAGGATAGGTACATTCACTCTTTCCATATCTTCTGATTTTAAAAATAAGTAGGGCATCTAGATTTCCATGGGAACTTTCCTATTAAGTCAAAATTTTTTTCTATATTCATTTAATAATAAATGGTTCATAGGGAAAAAAGATGTATGGTATCTTTCTATAAACCCTTTTGGTTTTTGTCTCATATCAATCTGGGTTTTGAAAGATTGAGACATAATTAACATAAAATAACATGCACACCTGTTAAGTGTTTGATGATTTTTGACTCTCATATACAACTGCGTAACCACCACCTAAAACAAGATTTAGAACGTTCTCATCACCCCAGAAAGTTCCCTGCTGGCTCTTCCCAGTCGATTCCCCACCCTCCACTTGTGTAGCCATTTTCTAGACCTTTGTTTTAAAGGGTGAAGAAATCATGTCTTTACATCAGATGAAGCCCATGGGCTGCAGCTACCATTTCTGTCTCCTGTTAAAAGGAAACAAGACGAACTCAAGTCTGTGGTCAAGGAAAGGAGGGAAAGGAAATAATGTTTATGCTTACTCCATGCTATTTGATTTCCATATTGAATCTCTGTGTAAAAATTCTGCAGCTTTTTAAGAAGATTTTATTTATTTATTTTTTAGAGAGGGGAAGGGAGGGAGAAAGAGAGGGAGAGAAACATCAATGTGTGGTTGCCTCTTAGTGCCCCCTGCTGGGGACCTGGCCTGCATCCCAGGCATATGCCCTGACTGGGAATAGAACCGGCTACCCTTTGATTTGAAGGCTGGCACTCAATCCACTGAGCCACACCAGCCAGGGCAGAATTCTGAAGTTTTTAAAGCACCATTTTCTAGATGTAGGGACAGAGGTTCATAATTGAAAAGTTACTTTCCCAGTGTCAATTAGTGGCCAAGGTGAGAAAGAAAAACCAGAACCATAGTTTTAAAGATTGTTTTTCTGTTACTATATCAGACTTGAAATGTATTTTTGAAAAGTCATATAATAATGGAAAATGGTTATATATTATATTACCACATCATGATGATAATACCTAAAATATCTTGATCATTTATGAATTGCCTACACCATTCTAAACTACCATTTCCAACATTATACACACACAGATGAGGTCATATTCTTATTTTTAATTTCACAGACTTAAAAAATAGGTATTGGAGACACTTGCCCAAATTTACATATCTAATATATGAAGGAGCTGGAATTTAAACAGGGGTTGTGAAATTTAAAGACTGTGCTTTTTATGAAAGCATTTTGTTGTTACATTTTAATATCAAGGATTTTGTTTTGAAATAAAACTTTTTTGATGAGTTATTCATCCTGTGACAAATGTTCATAAATTATAGATATCAATTAATGATATGAAGTATGAAAGTATGCAAACAATATAATGTTCTCAAAGGTATAGGAACAATGTTGATGAAAAACCATATAGTTTGTATACTCATATCACATAATAGTAGAAAAAAGTAAAGTTCAATTACAGAATACAGCATATTGTATTGAAGGATGAGTTTCATAGTCCAGACATTGGATGATTAGCAATTTTGAGTTTTTGTACCATTGGTTTGGGGTTGAATAGTACAATTTAATCATACCCTCTCTTCTATCTCATTTGTAAAGCAATTGGGAAGTTAAAATAAAACTGTTATATTTAGAATTGACAAGGCTAACTTAGAAAATGTAGCTTGGTTGAAAAAGGGAGGTATCTAACTATTTACCCCTAAAATAGTATCACTACCCAATTTGTAGAGGGAGAAGCTGGAGAATCCAGATCTTCCTGAGAGTGTGCACAGGACATGGCCTGGTGACTTCCTGGTGGGAAGAAGAAGAAGAATCTGTGGTTATGCAGGTCTGTGCAAAAGGGAAAGGACCCAGAGAGGGTCCCATGTAGGAACAATGACCATGGCACAAAAACTCTTCTCAGTTCAATATTACTCACTGAAAGCTGGTCTCTTAGAATTCGTCCACTCCTTTGCTGGGAACAAAGAGGGCATGGAGAGAGGGTAGGATCTTCCACTCTAACACTGCTCCTGAAATGGAAAGGTAGTAGGGAACACTGACACTTTCCTGGATGGGTGGCAGTGAGAAGTGGGGGCGGGGAGGGTCACATCTATGTTGGTTTGCTGCTCATTGTGGTATATACCCTGAGGTTTCCATGTAAAGGACAACAAAATGTTTGTATATTCATACTTGAGTGATTTTAAGACTTCCTTAGGGGACACTTAACTACGTCTAACCTGTCCCTTCACTTGAGACTGCTGCTAGTGTGTTAATTCATCCTGGTACCATAACTGCATTTGAATTCACAATAAAATAAAAACCATTACTGAAAGCATCAGTTATTAATAAAAATAAGGTTGGCAAATCTTGTACTTTAATTAAAAAGTGGGGGCTATTAAAAATGAAAGATTAATGGAATCATAAAATAAAACAATTAAAATGCACATGTAAAACCGAATGAAATAATAGTTCTGAAGATTTACCTTGTCTTAAAAGCATCTCTGTAACTTTCCTCTCAACAACAGACTGCAATTCTGAAGGTCATGAGGCCAGCTGAGTAGGAATTTGCACAGCCAACGTTACTGAATTGATGGTAGGGTGAACAGATAACTGTCTTTCTTAAAAAGGTAATGCAGTGGAAAATACTATTTAATTTCTTCCTCTTCTTTTTCTTTTCTCTACAATAAAATAGAAGATGCATTTGTTTGTCAAGTTCTTCAATTATATTTTTGTTGCCCTTGTAGAGAAGAAAACTGCTTCAAATTGTGTGGCTTGAGAGTAAATTTCAAGAGATCAAAATTTATTTTTGAGTCATGAACATGTAGATCTTTAAATCTGCTCATTTCTAATTGATTTTCCAGAGGGGAGGAATAGGTAAAGGAAGAAAGGAAGTCACATCTGTCCATTTCTTTGCTGGAAATCTATTAGAATTCAGTAAATTAAGAGATGACTTGGTCTGCTATACGGTGTAAGATCTGAAGGCCACACATCTGGTACCCTAATTTGGCTCTGCCACAGTTGAACAGTAGGGATTTGGGTCAAATTGTTTAAACATCCTTCTCTTCCTCTTCCTCCTCTTCCTCCTCCTCCTCCTCCCTATTCACCATACTCCCTCCTCCTTCTGTTTTCTCTCCTCCCTACCAAGCCTCTACAAATTAAAATGCAGGAGGGTAAGCACAAGGGTTTGTTACTCATTGTCTGTGTGGAAAATTAGCAAGACAGCTACTTCCACCATAACACTCCTGTATTGCTATGTAGCCATGATCATTTATCCACACTAAAAATCTCATCCTTATGTACACAGCTCTCCTAATAAATCATGGACAGCATAGCAATATCTTCAGATAAGAATAACAACTCATGCTTTAAAGAGGCTTGGAGAAGAAAGAAGGTAGACTGCTGATAACTCATTGGTCCAGAGTATTCTTGTCTAGTTGTTTTCACCAGTGGACCTACAATAGATGGTCATTGTCCACAAAATCCTCACTAGTGCAATATCCTATCCAAATACAATGGAAGACAGGATTTGGTTGTCCCATAAATCATTTTTCCAAGAAAGCAAGCTGTTCTTGCAGTAGGATGGCAGATGGAGCAGCTTTTTACCAGTGGGGGGTTTTGTTCTCCGCTGCCAAGGATATTAAGGAAAGAAGGAATTATGCTAATTTATCTGTTTTGCTTCTTTTCTAAGCAATTTTACATATAAGAGACTCACTCATTTTGGGATCTAAGTTATCATTTTCTGGCACTTGGTGCATACCACAAATTATGTGTGCTGAATGTATGTGCACCATTTAATCTTTAAACATTAGGTATAAATGCCATTTTTGTTCAAGGGTCTTCTGCTTGCTGAATTTTAAAAAGTCATGGGAGGGTTAAAATCTAGAGCATATTCCAGGGAGTTGTTCCTGCTGCCCAGTTTCTAAGGTCATGAGCAGAATATGAGAATTTTTAGGAAAGAGGAGATTTTCTTTTCCCCAGCTAAAACCTAATGTATAAAAACTGTATAAAATGGGCTGACTCTGACTCTGATTGCCCATTCAATGATTTTAATTTATAAAATGACTAGGGTCATGGAGGAGTAGAGTGCTTAGGCTCTTGGTGAACTACTACTCTCACTGTGTTGGCTTCTGATATATGTACAATTTCCCTGTCTTCCAGACTTTACGGCCTTAATGCCCAATCTATTTTATCCTTTTTTTTCACATGAAGAATACCACTGGTTTTCGTTCTTTGCCAAGGGCATGGGTTGTTTCAGGGTGTAGTCAAGTGATCAGTCCATTGGGACACACAATTAAATCCTGCTCTTTGGTGCCTTCAAAGAGAATATTTTGCTAGAATTATTAGTTTTCTCAAGCTGTCACATGTGTATTGAAATTGCAAGATCAAATCCGAAATCCTTTGAGCTTTTGGGGAATAAAGATATCATATGAAAATGCTGAGCATCCTCATTACACTTGCTACTTTCTAAGAAAGCCTTTTTCCATGTCCTCTAAGATCAGCTTATTTTTTTTAGAATTCCTTTGTTCCTTTTTCTTTCATCTGCTGCCTTTTACTTATCCCACTTCAGGGAAAACTGATTGAATCACCTCAGGCCGAGTGCTTTGTGGACCCTACAAATTTAATGCTGCTAAATAAATTATGTATGCTCTATAGTACTTAGAAAGAGTAGAATGGGTATATTCCAGCGTAGGTTGTGATTGCAGATGAGTAGTTCATCTCTTTGGTATCTGTATTATTTTGACATGAAATGAATTAAAAAGGTATCCAGGTTCCTAGGCAAGAACATTCTACTCTGTGCCAAATTTTAACTGTAGGGAAAATAAGTCCGTTTTCTGAGCTTCTCATCTTGACTGCTGAATGATACTGATGAAAATCCAAATACAGTCCCAACCTACTATTTTTAGTGTAATATTCAGGATAGCATAGACTATGCTGCAGTGAAAAATGAAAAGTTTTAACAGATTTGTTTCTTGATTGTGTAAAGTACATATCAGGTGATACTCTTGGGCACTTCTCTATTCATCACGTGTAGACTCAGGTTGCTTCCATTTCGATGGCATTCCTTCTGGAATAACATGAGAAGCCATGTTGCTGTAGTAGTTTACTCAAGCCCAGAGGTTCTTTACTGGGGACCGTTTTGCTCTCCAAGAAACATTTGGTGATGTCTGGAAACATTTTTGATTATTATGGTTGAAGTTGTGTATGTGTGTGTGATAGTAGAGGTCAGAGATGCTGCTAATCGTTTTATAATGTGGAGTACAGCCTCCCACAACAAGGAAATACTCATTTCCAAATGTCAGTAGTACTGTGGTTAAGAAACTCTGCTTAGCTTTATTGTTTTTCATGCATTGTTGAAAATGGAACCTATTATCCAATCATCTGCATACTCATTAATTCAGTCATTGGATACTTAATGGGTAACTACAATTATAAAAATTATAATTAATGTTTTTAAGCAAGAATATATATGTGGGGACTTTATATTACCTGGGGTATGAGGGAAATCTACCTAAGGAAGGGATATTTAAACTGAGATTTGAAGGATAAGGGATAAAGTTATAGGAGTAGCATGGGAAAGGGTATGGCGAGGGAACAGTGTTCAAAGCCGAGCTAACACTCCTGAGACTGACAAGAATAAGGTCCAGCTTTTCAAGACAAGAACCTGCTTGTTCTTGACTAAGATCTTGACTCACAGGTGCCATTTCCCTGAATCCCCTCCCTTACTTCTGATCTGGTATCTAGTCTGATGGTTGGCCATAGACAGGAAGTGTTTGATTCTCGATCCCAATTCCAGGACAAAGAATTAAGGACTGTGCTTCAAAGTTATTAATAGGATGTTCTGATGTCCAGCCTAGATTAGCCATTAATACCTTGGTAGTAAGCCTCAGGATGTTAGGCATGGGCTTTGTATGAGGTCAGGAACGCAGACTCCCATGACAGTGTTACAAAGTGTACTTCAAGTGATCTTGAAGGAGAGGCTGTAGAGGCAAGTAACCAGATTGGGCTTGAGTTTAAGTTTTAGATATTTATATTCAATAGGATTCTTCCTTTTACCAGAAGCTTCTGGAAACCATGAAAAGAGGTAACCCAGAGCCATAACAGGAGCCAAACTTATTTGGCTTTCATGGCCCTTTGATTGCTGTGTTTTAAACTGCCATAAAACCATTTTCAAACATAGAAGTTTTAATAAAGAGTCCTCAAAATGATAGTACTTCTTAGTAGCCAGTTAAATGCCAAAGGACTTAGAGGATAACTTTATCTTTTTTCTCCCCACTTTTCATATATGTATCATGTATGTAAATACAGTTCCAGAATATCATAATTTAACCTTATGTATATAGATATTTATTGGGCATCTTTTGTGTGCCAAATGTATTTGAAACACTGGAATGTAACAGTAAATGAAAGTTTATGACTGCTGTCTTGAAATTTAATTCTACTTGAGGGAGACAGACTATGAAAAGAGTTATAATTATCTTAGTGAATAAAATAAATCCAGATAATGTTAAATGTAATTAACGTGGACTAAAAGCTTCTGGTCGAGATGAAAGCATAGGTAGACACACTTCATATCCTCACACAGCCACAAAAAGAATAAAAGAATTACAACTGAATCTCTAAACAAGTAATACCCAGCACTGTTAGAAAGTTGAACAATAATGGAAGTCCAACAATCAAGGATTTAAAGAAGTCACAATCATCCAGACAGGTAGGAAGGGCAGAGACACAGAGATGCGGCAGAGAGGAAAGGTAGACATGGTGTGGCATGAGAGGCAGTTGCGGAATGGGAAGGGGTGGTCCCACATTCATGTACAGTGGGTAAAAATCAGGAGGGTTACCTTGGGAGCGAGAGATCCCAGCACAAGGCCAGACCACACAGCCCAGGTTTCCAGCACTGGGAAGATATATCCCCCTAACATCTGACTGTAACAATGAGTGAGGGTTGAGGCAGCAGAAGAAACTGCCAGATTTTCAGGAATCTTTGCTTAAGGGCCCCACAATGTCTTAAAATGTATGCAAACCCACCCACTCTGGGATTCAACACCAGGGCAACAGTTGGAAGGGTACCGATTGAATATCAGGAGTGGGTAAAGTCACAAAAAGGGGTAAGTGCTGGACAGTGCCCTAGAAGCCAGGCAATGGCACAGTCTCCACTCTGAGCCCTCCCCGCAAACAGAGCCATAAAGCTGTGAAGTGAGTTGCTCACCAAAGTCTCTGCCCCATACAATTTATAGGTGTCTATTACAGGAAGTCAAAGCAGCTCTACCTAATACACAGAAACATACACAAGGAGGCTGCCAGATGAAGGAGAAGAAGAAATATGACCCAAATGAAAGAACAGAACAAAATCCCAGAAAAAGAACTAACTGAAACAGAGATAACCAACCTATCAGATACATAGTTCAAAATGCTGGTGATTAGGATGATTAGAGAGCTCATTGATTATGGCAAGAATATAAAGGAAAAAAATGAAGATTACACTAAATGAACTAAAGAGAAATACACAGGGAACCAACAGTGAAGGAAAGAAAGTGGGGATTCAGATTGGTTTGGAACATAAGGAAGAAATAAACATTCAACCAAAACAGAAAGAAGAAACAAGGATTAAAAAAAAATGAGGATAGTATAAGAAGCCTCTGGGGCATTTCCAAACGTGCCAACATCTGAAATATGGGGGTACCAGAAAGAGAAGGGGAAGAGTAAGAAACTGAAAACTTATTTGAAAAAAATAATGAAAGAAAACTCCTTAATTTGGGGAAGGAAATAGACATTCAAGTCCAGGAAGCACAGAGAGTCCCAAACAAATTTGACCCAAAGAAGACCACACCAAGACACATCGTAATTAAAATGCCAAAGGTTAAGGATAAAGAGAGAATCTTAAAGGCAGCAAGAGACAAGCAGAGACTTACCTACAAATGAATTCCCATGAAACTACCAGTCGATTTCTCAAAAGAAATTTGCAGGCAAGAAGGGACTGGCAAAAAATAAAGTGATGAAAAGCAAGGACCTACTACTTAGGTTACTCAATGCAGCAAAGCTGTCGTTTAGAATGGAAGGGCAGAAAAGTGCTTCCCAGACAAGGAAAAGCTAAAGGAGTTCATCATCATCACACCATTATTACATGAAATTAAAGGGATTTATTTAAGAAAAAGATGATCAAACCTATGAACATTAAAAAGTCAATATACTCACAACAATCAACAATTGAATCCAAAAACAAACAAACAAACTAAGAAACAAACAGAACAGGAACAGAATCATAGCTGTGGAGATTATTTAGAAGGTTATCAGCTGGGAGGAGGAAGGGGTAGAATGAAGGAAAATACGCAGGGATTAAAAATATGACTAGTGAGTACAAAATAGATGAGGATGTTAAGAATAGTATAGGAAATAGAGAAACCAAAATACTCACATGCATGCATGGATGTGAACTAACCTTAAGGGGAGATATTGATGGAGGGAAGGGGGTTACTGGGCAGAACAGGGGCTCAGGGGAAAAATTGGGACAAATGTAATAACAATCAATAATATATACTTAAAAATGCAATTAAAATAGAATAAGATAAAGGTATGCTGAGTGATCTGGGAATGAGGTTCACCTGGGCTCCCCATTAAGGAGTAGGATTTGGGATAAGATCCAAATGTTAAGAAAGAGGAAGCCTCTTGAGGATCTGGAGGAAGAACAAATGAAAAAGGCCTGAAATACAAGCAAATTTGCCTTATTTTAGGAGCAGAAAAGGTTGGTTTGACTGGCGTTTAGTTTGGTAGGCGAAATGGGATAAAACATAATGTTAGAAAAATAGGCAAGATCTAAATTATGTAAGATCCCAAAATGCTACAGTAGGAAATTTGAATTGTCTTCTTTTTCTTGCAAATCATTTTGAAGAGTTATAAAAAGGAAGAATGACATCTGATTCACACCATAAAATGTCATTCTGGTTACTGGCTGGATAATGATCTGGGGTGAGTTGGGGTAAGAGTAGAAAGCAGATCAGTTTTCTAGGTGAGAGATAATGATAAGTTCCTAGAATTGAACTATGAAAAGAACTAGTGTGATTATGAAAGTGATTTGGAATTGCTCCATTCAGTTCTGTGTCATTTTCATGTTTTTAGGATCGTTTACCTTGGGATCATTTTGATTATTTGAGTACATTTTTTTTGCCAATGTATTAAGTGTCTTATAAATAATGTGGGCTCTCTTCTCTCCTCTTTCCTTCTTTATATTTCTGGGAACTATGTAAAGGGAAGTAGAGAATTTTAAGCCATTTTTCTAATGTCTCTTTTTCAAGATTCATTTTGTTACAGATTATAGTAAAATTTTGGATAATACAGAAATTGAACAGTGTAAATTGATTTCTTTTGAAGTTTTTTCTTAAGACTTTGAAACTTTTAAGCTTCCACCCAGGGCTTAATCTTTTGTGGGTATTTATATTTTATCTAGAAAAGGTATAAAAGAGAACTAAATCCTGAAACTTGTAGATGAAAGCACTATTGATTTCTAAATTCCCTTACAGCTCTGAAAACTTTGGTCACTTTCTGACTGTGTGATTGTTTGGTTATAAATCATGAGGCTGGATTACATGTTGTTCAAGTACATTAGTATGTTTGTTAGAATTAAATCTGCAAGAGGATCTGGCAGATTACTATCCTAGCTACTGGTACTTGTTAAAGTAGCATCAATTATTTTAGCTTTTTAAAATATAAAGCAGATTTTTTGTGGAATCATGTGAGTACCCTTGTATATTATAAGGCACTTTTGAGCCCAAATTAATAGGATCCTTACAAAGGCTCTGCACCATGTCATAATTCAAGGAGTGGTTAGAGTACATTCATTATGTACTGCCAGGATCCTTAAGGGGTTTACAGAAAGGCTGGAAATGGATCTCCCTACATCAAAAGCTATTAACTTGTTTTTTTTCCTTCTTGCATAAAGCATACATTAGCAGGGTTTTCTTTGTGTGTTGGGGTTGGTACTTTTTTGAAGGGCACAGAATAAATTGTGAAATGTGAGTGCAGATTAGTGGTGAGTGAAGTAGCTTGTTTCTCAGTCATATTTTTTGACTGAGGAAGGAGAAGCAAAAGCAAAGATTGTAGCTTCCATCCTTATGGGGTAACCAGGGACTATATTAGCTTTCCAATTTGCCATACCCTCGGTATTAATTGTAAAATATTGTGTCTTAAAATATTTTCACTCTTTTCCATTCTGATGTAAAAACCATGGAATGCCTTTGTTGGTGTGGCTTAGTTGGTTGGATCATCATGATGTAGCCAAAAGCTGCAGTTTTGATTCCCAGTTGAGGCACATGCTGGGGTTGTAGGTTCGATCCCCAGTACAGACAGGCATGTACAATCCCCAATCTGGGCGCATATTGAAGGTTTACCAATCCGTGCTTCTCTTTCTCATCATGTCCCTTCCTTTCTTTCTAAAAGCAATGAAAAAAAAATCCTCTCGTGAGGATAAAAAAAGGAAAAAAATACTCAGCTATTTTTTCTGCTCATGAAAAGAGAAAATATATAGGATATTATGGTAAGTAAATTATTTTTTTAAATTTATTCTTCTTAACTTTGGAAGAAGATTGTTAGAAGTCACCCTGGACACTGAGACTCAAGAAAAGAATTTAACTCTGTTTTGTTAATGGGCCAAAGTTTACCTTTCAGAACTCCATTCCCCCAGCAGCAAAAACTGCCATAATAGTGAATACTTGCCTTACGTTTATATGAAGATTGTTTTGAGGATCAAATTAAGTAATGCTTGCAAAAATCTGTGTATTGTGAAGTAGTATAATGTCATTATAGTTCTCACGATTTGAATCATCACTCCTTTTTAGAAGAATTAACTACCCACACTATCTACTAAAGTCTTCTCACTCTGGTTTATGGAGTTAGCCTATACTAGTCTACAAAATGAAAAGGCACTCTGAATATGGTCTCTAAAGAAGCAGCATCAGCATCCCTCATCACCCAATGTGGTACAACAACAAGCATAGTGCATACTACTATTTTGCCCAGTTACAAACTCTGTAAAATTTTGATAGAATGAAAACTCCCTCAGCTAAATTTTTGATTTTTTTGACAAATTTAATAATTCAGAGAATTTAAAATATTATAAGTAGAAGTGTGTTGACAGTCACATCACTAATTAAATTTTATGTTTATTTAGCAATTATTAGCTGTCAGATATTTGTCAAGTTCTATAAATTAATTCTCTAATTCAATCCTTATAGCAATCTTGCATTATTATGTCTATTTTAATTTTCAAAAAGTAAACTGTAAAACTTAGAGATATTAAGTAACTGGTCCAGGTGACAACAGATTTGTAAATGGTGTAATAAAAGTCCAGGTTGCCTGGTTTTAATACAAGCAATGTCAGCCCAATAACTTCAATTCAAAAAGATACTACATACTCCTGAAGTGGAGAACTTGACAATATACATTAGATGTTCTAGTGTATCTGTAAGATATATGTAGTTCCAAATACACTTCAGCTTGATAATTTTTCAGCACTCTAATAAAGTTATTATTCTAAATGTGGAAAAAATATGCCCCAAAAGACTACCTTATTCTACCTCCCAGGGTATTTTTTTTTTTTTGGTGAAATCCTAAGAAAAGATTAAGGTAGAAATGTAGCATTTTTAGAAACTCAAAAAACACCACTCAAGGAAAACACATGACAATCTTTCACTTTCTTTGCATTTTGGTGAAAGAGAAATTCTTCTCTACAACCACTTGGAATAAATTACTAAGTACTTTGATAGAAATCTTCATATCAGTATCACTCTCTGTCCCATATGTCCCAGATATTAAAGTGTATCTTTTATTCTGTTAAAACGCTTGGTATATTGTACATGTTTATACTGAGAGCTAAGAAAAGAATGGGGATATATGGTTAATTCCTGAAAATTGCCTTTACCATATTGTGTTAATCCAGAAATTCTTTGCCCTTATCCCATGTGTTGTAGCTGATATGCAGCTCTGAACATACACAGCCTGTAACATTTAGAAGTAGTGGGCATAGGTTCAATCCCAGCACACTATTTGTGAGACTAGCATATTGAAATTCAGTTCATTCCACTGAGCTTGAACTTGATCATACATAAAAATGAAAATGACTATTAAAAAAGTTTTGTAATCTGTTTTTTTAAATATATTTTATTGATTATGCTATTACAGTTGTCCTATTATCCCCCCTTCATTCCCCTCCACCCTGAACAACCTCTCCCACCCACATTACCCCCTTTAGTTCATGTCCATGTGTCATAAGTTCTTTAGCT
>CM052538.1:33592792-33691116 GCA_028533065.1 Trachops cirrhosus
GTTGATGTTGCAATCTTGAGTGGTTACTGAGGTAGAATTTCTGTGTTGCAACCTAGAGGTAGAATTCTTTATTCCTTTGTTCCTTCCAGGGGTATCCAAATTCTGGGGTTTCCAGGCCACTCTGGAAGAAGAAGAATTGTCTTTGGCCACACATTAAATACACAAACACTAATGAAAACTGATGAGCAAAAAAAAAGGTTTTAAGTAAATTTATGGTTTTGCGTTGTGCCACATTCATAGCCATCCTGGGCCTCAGGTTGGATGCCCCTGCTTAGTCTTTCCTCTAAGGGCTTTCAAGTTGGATGAGGCCCACCCATATTACGAAGGGTGATGTTTCACTAAGAGTTAATTGATTTTAAATTTCAATCACATATAAAAATACCTCTAGAACAACATCTACACTAGTGTTTGGTCAAATTGCTGATCATCATTGTTGAGCTAAGTTAAGATAAATGTAACCATTACACTGCTGTCACAAATTACTACTAATTTAGTGGCTTAAAACAATACAAATTTATTACCTTGCAGTCTGGAGGTCAGAAGCCTGGAATGGTGCTCACTGGCCTGAACACCAGATGTTGGATTTATGGAGGTTTTAGGAGAAAATCCATTTCCTTGTTGTTTCCAGCTTTTAGAGGCTGTCCACAGTCCTTGGCTCATGGCCTCAACACTTCATCTTCAAAGCCATCTTTATTCTGCCATTGTTGCTGCTGGAAATCACGATCTTCCATGGGATTATGAGGAAAGCATTCCAAGCATGCACACACAGGAGATCATGATGCGGCAAGGTTTATTTGGGTGGAATCTGCCCGGGTTTCCAATGGCCCATTTCCCTTTTTCATGCCAAGGAAAAAGTCCAACCCTGTCTTCAGTAAGGCCACAACAAGCAGCAGTGTCCGGAGTTTCTGTTTCATATTAAAGCTCAGGCCTTTGGAGCCCACACAGTCTGCTGTAGCCACAGGTGGCTGCTAGACCCCCACGGTCCCATGTTCCTGGGAGAGAGGAGAGCATGCAAATGAACAGGGCTAATGCAGGTCACTTAGTGAGAGAGAGAAAGAGATTCTTTGTTTCCCTGTAGTTATAATCAGGAGCTTTTCAAAATAACCAATCAATTAATTTTCCAAACTTTTGATGGCTTACGATGGATGGGTCTACATCATAACTAGACTGATAGGCCTCTATGCTCAACCACCACCCCCTGCATACCCCCAGAGTGTGGTACCTGAGGGCAGACAGTGCTCCTGGGGAGATTTCCTCTGCTTCTAGGATTAAGTGTCCTCATTGGCAGTCCCCTAGAGTATGTGAAGCTGAAGCTTTCTGGTTAAGCAAAAGGCTTATGCTCTCCAATTTATTAAATTCAATGTCTAATATCTTTGCCCTCTTTCTTACTAATAACTACCTATCTACGGTAGGTAACCATCTCTAGTTCTATCTCATTCGTCTCCTTCTTCCCTTTATAAAGGCCCTTCTGATTAGCCCCTACCTAGATAATCTCATCTACAGGTCAGTGGATTTGCATTCCTAAATTCCATTTGCAAACTTAATTCCCCTTTGCCATATAAATAAGATATTCAGAAGTTCTGGGGTTTAGGACAAGGATGTCTTGGCAGGAGGCGTACTTCTGCCCACCTCACCAACTGATCTTTGTGGTCAAAGAAGCATGTCATAGTTCTTGAGAACAGACCTTCTTTGTTGAAACAGCCTGAGTTGGCAGCCTTAGCTCTTCTTCCTAACTGAGCTCATCTGGCAGGTGACTGCATTGTGCCTCAGTTTTCTCATTTAATTGTTTTTGAGAGGCTGAGCTGATAACTTGTAAAGCACATAAAAATGTGACTAGCATACATCGAGGAATTGGCTCATTTATCTGTTATTTTTTTAAAATATTTTATTTATTTATTTATTTTTAGATGGAGGGGAAGGGAAGGAGGAAGAGAGGGAGAGAAACATCAGTGTGTGGTTGCCACTCACACACCCTCCACTGGGGACCTGGCCTGCAACCCAGACATGTGCCCTGACTGGGAAATGAACCAGCAACCCTTTGGTTTGCAGGCCAGCGCCCAATCCACAGAGCCACACCAGCCAGGGTAATCTGTAATTTTTTTATTAGATTGTAACTGTGGTTGGTTTAGAGAATTAAAAGTAATATAATTGGTTAGGGGGAAGGATATAGATATAATAATAATTAGGTTTTTTTGTCCCCTTAAACTCCCCTACCTCCATCAATCACCACACTGTTGTCTGTGTCCATGAGTCCTTTTCCCTTTTTGCTAAATCCTTCTGTCCCACACTGCCCCCCACCCCATTAGCTGTCATCCTGCTCTCCATCTAATAATTAGTTTCTTCCATGGCTTTTCTTTAGGTTTTGTACAATCCAGGATAACTCACTTCTTCTGTTTTAAGTTATCTTGGAATCCAGAGACACTGTGACCTTTTTATATATGCATATGTACCTACTAAATAAAAGATACTTCATACTTGGAAATGGAAATGCAAGGTTAAAGAGCATATTAAAATAAGTGTTTGAAGTAGAGGTTTATTGTGTTCTGGCTTCCTCTTGATTTGAAGGAGGAGGTGGGGGTTTTAGAAAAAGATATGGTAAGGTAGGATTATTTTTAAGACTATATAGCACTATAAATAATTAAGTCTTCTTATAGAAAATCAAAAGCAAAATCAGATTTGATTAGAACATTGACTTCAGGCATAGATTTGTGTTTGTAGTTTTCTTGTTGGAAATGAGAAGTAATCTGCTAAGTATTTTATCTATTATCATTTTAAAGATTGTATTTACTTATTTTTAGAGAGGGGTAAGGGAGGAGAAAGAGGGAGAGAGACATCAATGTGTGAGAGAAACATCAAGGAGTTGCCCCAACCAGGGTTGAACTCGCAACCAAGGCATGTACCCTGATGGGGGATCCAACCGGAGACCTTTGCTTTGCTTGTGATAGCCAACCCACTGGGCCACACTGGTCAAGGCAATCTTCTTTATATTGAATTTGAGAATATTTACAGAATATTTTGGTTTGTATTTTTAATTTTAAGATTTTTGACAGCAATGCCACATATCAAACTTTTTTTAAAATTTTTTTGCATTTTTCTGCCCTAACTCTTATAATTCTTATTTATGACAAATATTGTGAATTTAGTATTTACATTGGTATAGATAGGGAGAAGCTAAATGTTAAACAAACACATGGATAATATACTCTATTAAGTGGTACATAAAAGGGGATGCTAAATCCTGAAAGCCTCAAACAATGACCTTATTATCACCGTGATAATAGAGTCCTTATTGTGTGGAATTCTGACTTTACAGTTTACTTTCTTGAAGGCCTTACTTAAAAGTGTCATATACAGGTTGTCAGTGACCAGAGGGGAGAGGGGAGGGAATTTCAGGGGAGAAGGGAAGGATTTACAGGAACAAATACAGAGGACACATGGACAAAACTAGGGGGGCTGGAAATGGAAGGGAGAGGGGAGGGATGGGTGGGTGGGCTGGAATGGGAATAAAGGATAGAAACTGTACTGAATAAACTAAAATAAAAAATTAAAAAAAGTATCATATACAAAATTTGTCACAGATTTTGTATTATTTATGATATAGTGCAATATTTGAATATTAACATATGTCATATACTAAGGCAGACGTACTATTAAAATGTGGGTAGAAAGAACTTTTTAAGTAGCTCAGTAGAAAACTATCACTTTGAAAGTTGCATGTGACTTCTCATTTAACAGGCTTTTCATTTTTCTGTTTTTTAAAATTTAACAAATATTTTTGAGCATGTTTCAAAACTAATTCAAAGTTCTGAGGAGTGGTTAACAAAATAGAAACGGTTCTGCCCTTATGCATCTTATACTGTAGCAATATTTTACCTTTTCTGGCAGTTATAAGGTAGTATTATTTTATTAGTGCACATATGAAACAAATTATTTGAGTAAAAGCATATTTAACATAATAAGGTGTTATGTAAAAGCCAATTTTAAACTAATGGGATTAAATAGCTTTCTATGAAATAGGAAGAGAAGGCGGGCACTGAGTGAAAAGTTATTGATTACTTTCGTATTACAGAGCATTATGTCGCTTTAGGAATATGAGCATCATTTATCTTGAAAAGGACAATGTTAATATAGTGCATTAAGAAATAGCACTACAGGGAAACTGGCTCCTAGAGAGTTAAATTGTTTGCCTATGGTTATACTGGTGAGGTAGCAGGGCCCCCCCTGCTGAGACTGGTGGCCTGGTGTTTCATTCCAACATAAGTACTGTTAACCCAAATGAAAGCTGACAACTTGGTTTGGTCTGGTTTGGTCACTACCTGTTCTCCTCAGTGAGATGAGTCTACTGTCTGTATGCTGTTAATGTGTACTGTGTTCTGAGGAATTAGAAGTCTCTTGGGCCACTGTGTATGTATTACCACACAGAAGAAGCTCTCTGACCATTATATTGGAATCCACATGCAGGTAAGAAAACAGACTCATTGTGTATATCTCAATGGGAATTCTGGGAAATATATATGCTTTTCATATAGGTTTCAAAATATGCACTTAAATCTTTGGGAATAGAATAGGAAAGCAAATATTTATTACTTTTTTTGAGAAATTTAATTTTGAATATTTGTAAGCCAAAATTATTTTCTGTAGTTGAAATTTACTGGTAAATTTTTCTCCTTATTTTTTACATACTTGAAAAAATTGCCAATGTGAAAAAAGTTTATTTTGTTAATCTAAAAAGTGCTATGTATTACACAAGATTTTACAGTAAGCACTACTTGTGTAGTTACTATTCGCCATGTGCTGGGTGGAAGAAAATGAATTTGCCAATCTTATCCTCAGGAGCTAAATATTTTAAGATATATTCACTTCGATTAATGTTGCCTCAGAGTCGTTAGAAGATATCCAGTCCTTTGCTGTGTTTTGTTTTATTAGCTGTTTAGACCAGTGGAACTGTTTATAATTATCTATTCATTTAATTTATTTTAGAACCACTACAAAAGAAATCATAAAATGAAAAAATTAGGCAGCAAATTAATATTACTTCTAATATAACTTACCATTAAGCTACCATTAGTGGCTTAATGTGGAAAAACCCATGAGCTTTTATTTGATAGGTTTTATTTAGGACAATTTAATGTGATTTATGAATTTCTTTAGCGAAGTTACCGATATACAGCTAACCAATTACCCAGTTTAAAAACATAATTAAAACAAAGAATTCAAAGTTTGATGTTCAAATATACCCAGCCAAGAATTATCTAAGAATTGGTATTATCTGAGAATGGTATTTTTTTGATAACCTATTTTTGTATTTTATATGATATGCTCTAACTTCAAACATGAATTTATATTTATATGATCCCAAACTTGGGAAAATATGTAAGACAGATTGGTGGATAGAAGGCACAAAACATTTGGCACTCTTTTTGTACTGAAGGTTATCCACGGTCAACAGAGAGCTACATAGTTAAAACACTTTGGTTAGCACAAGACTGAGTGTTTTAGCCATCTGATGGTGTATTATTTTCAGTGAAATCTCTAAAATAGTTGGAAGATATTTCATTATGAGTTTAATATTAATGAGGAACAGAGTCACCATAATTAAAAATTACCACTAAACCAGTTCATTTTTTTTTTTGAAGATAAAACAACTAGTGTTAAGGGAAATAATATAATTTTATCTTATGAGTTTAAACCTGGTGAATGGGTAATTATACTGAAAAAGCTAGAATTCTCTTAGAAAATTAAAAATTTCCCTTCTTTTGGGGAACTTTTGCTCAGCTGCTTTGGGGTAAATTTTCAACACAGTGTGTGCTAGGATTGAACCATGAAACTCTCATTGAAGTTAATGGGAATCTCTGGGCTAAATCCGGTCATGCTGTGTGGAAAATGTACCCCCTAATGTTTGAGTAGTTTTTCAGCTATCGTGGATGCTAAAATAGAGTTATTATGGTCCACAATGTAGATGTATATTTAGATAGTTTTAAAAATATTTATTTGATATAGGGTTTCATGAATTGTGATAAAGAACTCTGATCTAATATACTACCTCTTACTATTGAAAATAGTAGTGTTCGGGGAACTAAACTATGCATTTCACTTCACACGAGACAGAGATGCTATGCTTCATTTTGACTTTATTTTACTCCTTGCTATGATTCTGAAAAGAAACCACTACTGCACAAAGTGAGAGCACCCAATGGATTTGTTAATGTAATGCCATATGTTAGAAGTATTCTTAGAGCTTCCCTCTTTTTCCCCATTGTCCTTATTTTCAATCTAAGTACATTGAAGGCTTCAAAAATATTCTATCTAGTATAAGTTATACATTGAATTTTACTCATTTTTTTCCTCTTCATTTTGCTGGTTGAAACAAAGTACTTATATATAAACCCTGTGAAGTGTGCCCCAGCCTCATTTCTTTTTCTGTTTTAGTACAAATAGATGCTTATAATTATATTTTATTGATTTTGTTACTACAGTTGTCCCAATATTTTTCCTTTGTCCCCCTCCACCCACCACCCCCCACTCCTTCAGGCAATCCCCACACCATTGTTGGGTCATGTGTGTAGGTTCATTGTTGGCTACTCCATTTCCTGTACTGTACTTTACATCCCCATGGCTAGTCTGGAACTTACCTACTTGTGCTTCTTAATCCCCTCACCTCTTCACTTATTCCTCCACACTCCCCTCCCATCTGGCAACCATCAAAATGCTCTCCATAAACATGATTCTGTCTCTTCTCTTCTTGTTTGCTTAGTTTGTTTTTTTAGATTAAATTGTTCATAGATATGCATTTATTGCCATTTTATTGTTCATAGTTTTGATCTTCTTTTTCTTAAACAAGTCCCTTTAACATTTCATATAATAATGATTTGGTGATGATGAATTTCTTTAGGTTTTTCTTGTCTGGGATGCTCTTTATCTGTCTTTCAATTCTAAATGATAGCAAGCTTGGCCATAGGTCGCTGCTTTTCATAACTTTGAATATTTCTTGCCAGTCCCTTCTAGCCTGCAAAGTTTCTTTTGAGAAATCAGCTGAAAGCCTTATGGGAATTCCCCTGTAGGTAACTGTTTTTCTCTTACTGCTTTTAAGATTCCCTCTTTAACCTTTGGCATTTTAATTATGATGTGCCTTAGAGTGGGTCTCTGTGTATTCATCTTTTTGGGGACTCTCTGTGCTTCCTGGACTTGCATATCTATTTCCTTCACCAGGGGAGTTTTCTTTCATATTTTCAAATAGGTTTCCAATTTCTTGCTATTTTTGTACTCCTTCTGACACCCCTATGATGCAAATGTTGGATCTCTTCAAGGTGTCGCAGAAGCTGCTTACAATATCCTTGTTTTTTGGATTCTTTTTTCTTTTTGTTGTTCTGATTAGTTCTTTTTTTCTTCCTTATGTTTCAAATAGATGCTTTATCATTAAAATGCTTTGCCACTCCTCCTTTTTTAAATACTTAATTTAGAGAAATTCAAACATATTGTAAAGCTAATTTATAAGATTTTTACTCTCTTATATGTTGTTTTAGAATGATATTCTTTAGTTACAGAAACTTGTGACTTTTTAAATAGTCAATAAAAATAATTTTTAATTATTGGTGGATCAGTGATGATAGAATATTTCTTATTTAATACTTTCTGGTTAGCAGAGTCCAAGTGAAAATCATCCTGAGTTTTGCTTTGATTGTTATTGTTTTGTATGTGTTTGAAATAACTTCGATACAGGGAGTTTCAGAAGAAATATAAGAAGGAAATATAATCTGCAAATATATATTAAATATGATAGAATATCATAATGATATAGCATTCGAGTTAAAGGAAATGGATAGTTTTGAAGGTATTATATTTGCTTTGGCAGAGGAAACAGACTAATTCCACAATAGGCTTAATTTACAATATTTAGCTTTTCCCATGGTTAGAACACTTTCATTCACAAGTGATGCCATTCAGTATTACTGTTGGGTAAAATCACCATTTCGTACTTTCCTAGAATGATTAATAAAGCACTTGGAATTGGAGAGAGATTACACATTTAAGAGTGATTCAAACTAGTTTGGACTTCTTTAATTCAAAATACCTTTATATGCCATAAAGAAGTACCTCCTATTTAGACTGAGATTGGAAGTCTGTCATATTGGGAGAGGTCAGTTCAAGGGACAGATTTTGTAGTCATGAGCATACAAGCAGTATTTGAAATTCTAAGATTGCAGTAGATCACTGAAGAAAAGCAGGGAGAATAAGAGCTGAAAAGTCTCGAGACACAATGCACATAAGGGAAAGGGCACAAAGAGAATTTGAAGATTTAGGAAGAGATTGTGAAAATAACGTATAAGGAAGAAACAATTTTAAGAAGGATGAAGTGATTAAATATCTAGTGTTCTAGTGCTATTGACATAGCAACTGAGAAAAGACAAGTCAATTATTAATTCATGAATATGTTTAACAGTTTGAACGGGAGTTAGGTGCTTAAATATTGAAGTGTGAATGGAAAATGAAGAAATGGAAGCTGCCATTAAAACTCTCAAAAATTATGTCCAATTGGCCATGAGAATAAGAACCAAATACATTGGTACCATGATATAGAGCAGTAGTTAAAAGAGGAATATTGTTTGTTGATTATTTGGTATGGGCAAGATTTGTGTATACTTTTCAATAGAAAATGTGTTAATTTATAGTCCAAAATGGGTCATCTCTGACAGTGAAAATGGGCTACTAGAATTTACTCCAGGACAATACGCATATCCTGGAACTTTGCCTGGCAAATTAGGATATAAAAGATGCACTATTTATAGGTAGAGGGAATTAAGCCTAGTAATTTTTAATTCTAATCTGTTGGGTAGACAGGCTGGGGTATCATAGAAAGCTTTTAGGATTTTGGATGATATGAAGACCAGAAACATTGTGACATTTATTACTGAGTTAATTGGATCCAGTGACACTTATCCCATGATTTGTCACAATGTAGACACCACTTGTAAGGCCTATGCCAATTGTTTCATTTAATATTATAGAGTATTTTCCTTGCAATGAAAGGGAAAAACAGAAACACAGTATATGGCATTGTAAACAACTTTTACATAGGCAAGTATTCACAGCATACAAAGGGATATGACAAAGGGAATACCATATATCACAGGCAGAAATAGCCAGAATTACAGGATTTTTTTGTTTTTGAGATTTATTTATTTATTTATTTAGAATTACAGTTAATTTTTTTCAGACATAATCTGGGCAATCTAAGATTTAGATACATCTTTACTTGCATATTTGAAGCTCTCTTTTTCCCCTTATGAGGAAAGTAGAGTACTTGCTTCATAAATATGATCAGAATATTATGCAATATGATTGGCTTCTCTTCCTCCTAAGAGGGTCTCATTTGGTTTAGTTTGTTACACTGCTGAATTCACCTGGTCCTCCTCCTGCCTCTGCATTCTTTGAAAATTGACCTCCATTCCATAGTGTGCAGTGATTCAACTTGCTCCATAATTGGGATTGCTCTGTGAATGAAATTCATCATGGGGGAGTTGATTACTATCTCCATCAGGACTGACTTGGCTGAAAGGGCTGTCAAGCTGCCTGAAATTTGGGCACTTTGGATGTTAGCCATAAGGAATTCTTTGCTCACCAAAAGAGCTAAGAGATGAGCAGAGATGAAGGACTGAGGTTTATTGATTTCTTTTCCCCTTTGCTTCACAACAACTCGAGGATAGGACACAAATTTTAAGGCTCTCCTCTCATATTTAAGTAAAAAACTCCTTTAATCTTACAAGTCTTCCTGATATGATTTCACATCATTTAATAAAATAAATCAAGTTTTATAAATGAAAAACGTATATTTACCTAGCTAATAGGAAGCCGAATAAATTTTTGAGAGTGTTTATTTTTGCTTGTACCTGCTTTTGAAACCTGGTAGTAACCTTCAGAGTTTCCTTCCTGTAGGGATCAAACCATCCTTTGTTTGAAATGAGAAATCAGTCCTTTGATGTTTCACTGAGGTTTTTCTTCCTCTTACTTTTTTCTGTTTGTTTCTCTTCTTATTTGCTTAAAATGTAATAATTAGTATTTCTCCTAATTTGTTTTTTAAAAGATGCTTAAAGATAAGTCAGCTAGAGAGAAAATTATACAGGAGAATAAAATCACCTGATATCTCTACAAAAATAAATTTTGTTAATTTTAGGTCACTAAACTTTTAGATATCTCTTAGTGCTCATATAATTGAATCGATGATGTTTGTAAGGTAAGCTGCTTTTCTTTACTCAACATTACCACTTTTCAATAATTACAGGTCTGTGTTTCTTTTTATGACTGTACAGGGTTCAGTTACTTTACTGATTTTCTAATGGTGGGCATATGAAAGTGTTCCCATTTTTATAATATCATAATCAAAGCAGAGTAATAACTTTGTCTTATTTATTGTTGGTGTTAGGACAGAGTTGTTCAAGTTGCGCATGTAGAGATGTGTGAACAGAGGACAGCCCCTTGTTAGGCAACTTAAGGGTGTTCCGCGGAATTGGGTGTCCTTTAGTACTTGGAATGAAGTACATTGGGGTCACTTGTGAGCACATTTCATCCTCTTCGCTTCATTTTGGCATCTCGTGGCAGTTTTTGCATCTGGGAATTTCATGGAAAATGAGTGCTCTACTACTAAGTTTCTTCACAAATTAAGGTTGATTAAAATTAACTTATAATAGCCAAAAAATTATGACTAATTATGTTTGAATAAAATTTCTTTAACAGTGAGGTTAAAAATATTTTACATATATTTCCCAGTGTTTTTTCTTCTGTTTAAATTTTCATGGACTAATTTTAGTGGTCTTTTGTGTTTATTTCATAGGACCTTTTTCTTAGTATTTGGATTATTAATCCTTTGTATATCATTGATTATAAGTTATTTTACTACTTAGTCTTTCTACCTTGTTTACGATAGTTTTGCTCTACAGACATTATGTTTTTAAATTTGTTCAATTATTAATCAATGGGACAATTTGGGTTTGAGGGATATAGATTCTCAAACCTAACTTTAGCCGTAAATAATAGTTTCTGATTGTGCTAGGTATAAATTGCCAGTACAGATATAAAAAAAAATTACTTCTAGAGTTAGTTGTTTTTCTAGCTTGAATGCATTGAGTTGAAATGTAAATCAGTCTTTTCTGATTTGGGGTATTAGGAGCATGAACTTTGAATCTGTTTCATGTGACTGGTTTTTTTTAAAGATTTTTTAAAAGATTTTATTTATTTATTTTTAGAAAGGGGAAGGGAGGGAGAAAGACGGGGGGGGGGGACATCAATGTGTGGTTGCATCTCATGCGTCCCCAACTCGGGACCTGACCCACAACCCAGGCATGTGCTCTGACTGGTAACTGAATTGGCAAATCTTTGGTTCACAGGCTGGTACTCAATCCACTGAGCCACACCAGCCAAGGCTCATGTGATTGTTTATAAAAATGTGGGCGCCTTCACTTTTCTGTTGGAGTAAAGTCTCTTTAAATAGTGTGGTTTCACTTCATCTGCTGTAAACCAAGACAATTGGAACTGTAATTTTTATAAGTGTGTGTTGAGCATCTATACTTTATCAGACTATTTATATGTGCTTTTTATTTATTGATCATTTCAAACTTGTAAGATAGGTATTATTGCCTGCTTTTAAGATGTGGAGAATCTGAGGTTCAGGGAAATGAACTAACTTTCTTTTCCTCATACAGTTAGTATGTGGTGAAACTAAAAGGTGAATTTAGTTCTGTCATTTTTCAAACTCTTCATTTCCATGATTATATCATATACATATTAAAGTGATGCAGACTCTGTGATCTAGAAACATGGTTTCTAATTGGGAAGAGCATGTATTTAGTGGATATGTGCTACACAGGCCAATGATGACTATTTAGGATGGCAACACCCCTCAAGGTTTGGAAATCTGCAAGAACATTTTCATTTGTCATGTTGACTGGGAGCTGCCACCTGTATGTAGTGATTGGGGTACCAGAATGTTAAACATTTTGCAATGGCTACTTCAGCCCCCTGTAACAGAGAATTTTCCCCCACATGTTTCCATTGGCACCTCCACTGAGAAACACTATCTTCCCCTGTGACATCTCTGAGCATCATTCATCCTGTTGTATTACTACTGCGTAGTACAATGTATACAATGCCTTTTAGCTTTGATCCTTTAATGTATGTACTGAAAACTTCCTAGAGTCATAGAGCCACACATAGGAGCCACCATGTTAATGGGACAATAGCTATTACCACCCTTTATCATCTAATGCAGAGTTTTAATTCTAGGCACATTTGTTTATGAAGAGAATATTTAAAGCCTTAATGGTACTCTAGATTTTACATCATAATCTGCTCATAGTATCTGACTTTTTCCCTCTCAGAATATTTCACCACGTACTTTCTTCCCTCCCACTATATTCTGTTGATATTTAACTAGCAAGGGAACCCTGCACTCATGTTCTTTCTAGTTACTCTTTCTTGGGTCACGTTCTTTTCTCTACTAGCAATGGCATTCCCATTTTTCTTTACCTTGGTAGATCTAACCCACTTTTTAATATGGCGTTCAGTACTTACTCCTCCTGGAAGTCTTCCCTGAAGCCCAAGGTGTAGGGGAAAGAGTTCCTCATCTGTAATTCCAGAATATCCTGTTTCTATTGCTTTTAAGGCATTTACCACTCTTATTGTATGTCAGTTTTCTGATTTTGTTTTCCCTCTCGCTTGTTTGATCCTTAAAGATATAGGACAATGTTTATTTCAGTAGGTAAAAGATTATTGAGTACTTACCCTATAATTGGAATTAAATGAATGTTTGAACTATTCTTGATGATTTTATCACCAGGGTAAAAAATTTGAGAGTGATTTTGCAGCAAGCTGCCCCTTGCACCAATTCAAAGTATCCTAATAGTGGATTGAGTCTCAGTATTCTTTGTACTGGAATGAACCTTGTAAAATCTTAGTGTATGTCCTCTTCGCAAATGAGATATTTATATGGCTTTAAATACATCATGAATTTTTAAGTCTATTATCAAGTTTGACAGCAGACACATTTTATGGATTATAAGGCTAAATCTTTGTTAGAATTTACTCTCTGCAAATGTTTTGTTCTACTTAAAAAAATTATGTAGTTTGTTCTAAATAAGCAATTTATTCAGAGTAGAGTATAACCAAATGATACTTCATAAGTAAAGTGGGAATAGGAATTAACACCAATAAGTAAGAGAGAATACTTGGAAATTTTTTAGTGACTTCTATTTCTATCTTGCACTACATAAATTGACTTACATGCAAACTATATCTTTTTTTTAAAAATTTTATTTTATTTATTTATTTTTTAAAGATTTTATTTATTTATTTTTAGAGAGGGGAAGGGAGGGAGAAGGAGAGAGAGAGAGAGAAACATCAATGTGTGGTTGCCTCTCATGTGGTCCCCACTGGGGACCTGGCCTGCAACCCAGCCATGTGCCCTGACTGGGAATCGAACCTGCGATGCTTTGGTTCGCAGCCCGCGCTCAATCCACTGAGCTATGCCAGCCAGGGCTCTATATCTTGATTAAATCCCCAAAAGAGAACTTTAGTAGGCTTGTGCAACTACTATAAATAATATAAATATTTGAAGTTCAAAAGTGCAAAAAGTCACTGACAAAGGGCATTTGGGGATAATCAAGAATTTTTAGGTTCAAATTCATAAAGTGTGAGCTAGTTACCGCAGTTTTACGGTTGTATTACAAATATTTCTAAAATGCTTTAGCATATTAATTTACAAGTAGAACATTATAAGAATCATATATCTTATTTGTATAGGATCTTTTAGTGCCTGAGAATCATTTCTTGAAATATGAAATTTTTAATTGTAACTGTGGGTTATAAATGAAATTATGTGGAATATCTCCTGAGTCCAGGATCTACTCTGGATAATAATGTTTTAAGAATAATTTGTAATGTGCTCTTGTGATTTATTTCTGTCTCTTAAAAACTATGTTTAACAAAAAGTTTGATTTTTAATTGGGTCTTATTGATAATTAAGGTTTTAATGTGTCTAAGAAATATAAACTCTTTTGCTGATCAACGCTAATGACCAAAATGAACTTCAGGATCTTTGTTTAAATAAGTAAATGGTTAAAGGTTGAGAGAAACATAAAAAATATGACTTAAATTAGTGAACTGCTCTCTATTATTTTATATATACACATATATATATTTCTGAGCTTACTTTTAGCTTATAAATATATACACATATATGACAGTAAGAAAAATCAAACTATTACATACTTCTAATAAAATGGGATGTTCTTATGCTCTTTATATAATTCATTTTAATTTGAAAATGTACATACACTAACATCAATAAAAATAAAACTGTCATCTCAAACTTTGGATTTGTCATGAGAAAACATTTTATTGTATGTTAGATCAAGGCTAAAGAATTTATTGTGATTGAAGGCTCTGACAGTTGGGTTTCTGACATGGTGAGAGTCTGCATTCCATTAATGAGTGAACTTCTCACCCACGTGATAAATAGTATGCTGTACAAAGAAGTGAAACGATGAGATTTATTTCCTCTGTTGCGGGGAAATGAGGCAAGGTGCGTATGGGTATCTTGACTTAAGTTTTCTCCTTACACATAAAAATGTCTTGTTTGAATCCAAGTTCTGAGCACATGACAATATTTATTGAAACTTTATTTTCTTTGGACTTTTTTGTAAATTAAATGAAAAAGAATGTATTGCAAACTTTTAACTCTGGTGTAGACAGTACTAATATTGCTGAGACAACTAATGTCTTTATGATAAACTAGCTATGTTATATAAGGTTTTACCACATGGAGCTGTAATGACTCAGGGGACATAATTTGAACTCTTAACTTTTGAATACTTATAACTGAATTAATGGAATTCTAGTTTATTTAATCTTCTTTTGTTCAGGGTAAATCGAAAACACACACATATATATATATATAGTCCTGGAAATGTACTAAATTAGAAGCTGCCTTAATTTTATTTGAGTATGTCACTTATATGTTATTTCATCTGTTTTGGATATGTTCAGTTCTTATTTAAACTTTCCATTTTATTGACCTTCCTGAACTTTGTATTACCACAGCATCCTTCAATATAAAATCTCAGTTGCAAAAATATTTTAAAAATATCTCCATAGTTTATAAATAATTTAAATTTATTTCTATATTCCAGGACTGGAATAGACTTTATGGAACAGTGGGGATGAGGGGGAGAAACTCCACCCTTAGAACTTTGTAAATTTTTTCTTCGCTTTGGTGTTTTCAGGGAAGAAATGCTGAAAAGAATACTATGTGGTGGACATCCATTACCTGTAGGAAAGTTTAAAAGAGTATATTTGGCATGGAATAAAAGTAAAAGAAAGCATTTTCAAATTCAGATTAGATACCTAATGCTATAATCAGATAATAATTCAAAGCAATAATCAGAGTGCTAACTATCAATAGTGCCATCATGAAATGTTGTCTGGGGCAACCTTCCTTTTCTCATACAAACTGTGATCAGTTTCCACACGTCTAGAAAATGTGCCTTAGAAGCCAGGCTTCTTTAGCCATATTTTAGGATCCTGGGAAGACTTCTGCAGATGTCTCCAATTGCATTTTACTCTATTAATCTCATTTTGGGGGATTAGGAACAACAAACATGAATACATGGTTTTATGATGTGTATTTTTCAAGACTCCTATACCACACTATAAAATGTCTTTTTAGAATTCAATTGAATTAGGTTTGTGAGATAGCTTCGGTAGGATTTATTTTTAATTTATCAAATTGGATTTAGAAAGACAACTGTCATTTTAATAGGTTAAATGGGGAAAATGGCTAGTGTTAGGTTGTATCCAACGTAATATTGAATATAATTTTGCAAATGTGTATAGTTGATACATTTGCTCCCTCATTAAACATAAAAGGATGACTATTATATATGACTTGAATTCATAATTTTCCCTTTTGAAAGTACATTAATAAACTATTTTTTATGAAAAAAATAGAGTGATTTCTGCTTTTCATGGATGAGCTTGCTTAGAATAATAAATTAGATTATTAAAAACTAATAAAATGTTGAGTTAATATCTAGTTATCTAATTTTGGTTGAAGAAATGACATTTAACAAAACACGTCTTCATGGAGAATTTGTATTGGGTTATGAAGATGGCCTCATCCCTCATAAATGGAGGATACCTAGAAAAGCAATACTGAATGCATAGATTCCTTGTTATTATTTTATGTTTTAAATTATTCAGCTTTTAAAGACATATCATTACTGTTTAAAGTTATTCTTGTAATGAGAAATCACAGCATGCATCTTGAGAAATGGTTCCACTTCATCTTTTCTCATTCATCTCCTACTATAATTATAAATGCATGAGCACAGTGTATGGCTATTCAGGTCAAATTCTCTTTCAGGATTAATGTTCTGGTAGTACAGTTTATCTATCTATTAACACCACAAAATGTCAAAAGCTTCATTTTTTTAAGACTAGAATGTTGGTTCCTTTTTTCACTTAGAGCAATTTACCCTGCAAAAAAGCAACAGATTTGACAGTTGCTGCCATCAGAGCAAAGACTGGCTGATGATTTGAGGAAATAGGAGTAAATGTTCAAATATATATCAGCATGCCCACAGTTTCTGTTTTTAGGACAATGCATGAGGAAAATGGAAACAGATCAGAATGATCCATGTGTATATATAACAAAAGCTGCATCTGGTTTCTAAATTTCAGGTTTTGAGAAACATTTCTTCATTCCAGTTAACTTTATATCTAACTCTTAAGTGACTTTTGTATTGCAAGCCAGCATATTATTGTGATTGCATGAAAGACGTTTTTAGATGTATTATTTATATCTAATTATTTACTTCTGTGATTGAATACTTTTCATTGATAATTAGAACTTTATTTATTAAAAATATTAACAATGAGGAAATCAAGGATACCATATATATGTGGAAAAGATGTTGGCTAGGAAACAAGGATTGCATATATTACTAATGCAGATATAAGATGTATTCCATACATACGTAATTATTATATGTAAAAGACATACTACATCTACAACATTGCAGTTACTTTAAAATGCTGTAGATATGAATGTGCTAACTTAATTGTGATAACCATTTCACACTGTGTACAAATATTGTCATTGCATTGTACACCTTTCACTTTTTTTAAAGTACTGTGCATGTTATTCAAATCAATGAAAACTACACAAGCTGTAGTTTCCAACTTGGACATTAAATCCAAATAAACTTCCTGTCAAATCTCTGAAAATTATCCTTTTTGTAAGAGAATGAATAGGAGTGGCCTTTTTTTTTTTTTCCATTTTGGGACTCATTGGACCTGAGGAATGATTTGGTTGTTTGTCACAACCATGTGGATTGAAAATACCTTCCTCTGCACCCATGTTCTGATGAGTCTTGGCTGTTCTGTAGGGGTGGTGAGGCAGAGGTCCTGCTCCTTTCTTTAATTTTAATTCCTTGGGTAGGACTGTGCTGTCCTGAGAAAGTCTATCTGTTTAGAGCTTCCTCCTCTAAAAGCAGAGCAAAGAGTGTGGAGGGTAGCCAGATATTTTGGTGGCTTATTTTCCTCAGGGTGTAAGTGTGTGGGGAGGTGTGAGGGTGGAAATCAGGCTCATTATGCCTTTCAGTTTATTCGTTTGTTGGTCCCCTGTCAACCTGCCAGCCCTCTCAGTGGGATAACTGCTCTTTGTATAATAATCTGCCAACATTCATGGTGGTGGCATTCACTGTACCCATTCTACTGTGGAACTCTATTACAACTGGGGTTTGAATGCAAAGCTTCATGATATCTGGGTATAAACAGTGTGCCGAGCCACAAAGGCTTCCTTTGTATTTCTTAGTCTTCTTATAATCCCCCCTTAAAAAAAAAACAAAAACAGAAAAACAACTAGCTTTGAAGAGGGGATTTTCTGGAAATAGGAAGGAAAACACATGCAGTCACCACTTTGTGTCATAGTTTTATATTGTGGTGATTGGGAAGGGGAGAGGTCTCTAATTTTAAAAACTGATTTGTTCTTAGACTAAAGTGGGCTTCTTAGAGGCTAATTTTCTACCTTTGAAGGTGTAGGTGAATTGTCCTTTGTTTTCTTGCAGTTACCTTGCCTGGCAGGTGGCCACATTGATTATTCTTGGCATGTGCTTTAGAAGTGCCTCTCTGATCCTTGTGAGCTCCTGCTTTGTTCACAGCACTCCTGTAGGATTCTTAACCCCGAACTCCCTCCTTGAAGAGAGATGTGCCTTTTGACCTCTGTATGGTTGCCTCCTCTGAGCCTCTTTTGTTTATTCTCTCTTGTGTGTGGGTGTGTGAAGTAGTTTTGAGAATAAAAATAACAGAATCGTCAATCAGCCAACAAGTGACAATTACAAATTCAATAGACAAGGTTTGTTTTCCTTCCCTTCACACCTCTACCTGTTAAGTTAGAGATGGAATTGAAGCCCTGAGTTATGAAGAAGAGCAACACAATCTCAAACCAAGGGAAATGCCATGCCTCTGGTACTCCTTCCCTGCACCTCCCAGGGAACTTGCAGAAATTTTGTGAAGATTAGGGTGCTCTCTTCTTCTTTTACCCTTTTTCGTTTGTTTTGTTGGAATGTGTGACGTAGAGGGAAATGATACATTCACCTTTTTGTGTGTGAAAAATCAGTGTAAACTGATATTTAGATAATCACGTTACAGTGTTAAGCATTTTTCTAGTAATCTACTTCACATTTGTTTTCTCTTTTAACTGATCCTTATACATGACCATGGAAGTTGTTGCTTCCTTTGAAGTTTGTTTGGCAGTTTAAGACATATACATGTGTTTATATTATTAAACCTTGGTTGCTTGGGCAGAGTATTGACCTGCATAAATTCTTATATATATTTATGTACTCACACACCCTCTAAAGATAGCAGTGTTTGCTAACATCATAACAAGTATAAATGGATACAGGGCAGGCTCTAGGTCTTTAGCCAGTAATTAAAATAAAAAAATTCTGGTTATATCATGGTGTCTTTAACTTTGAGTTTTAATGCATCTTCAGAGTAGCTCTTTAAAGACTTCCATAATGATACAGAATGGAGGAATTCTGTCTTCTTGTTTTTTGTGTGTTTGTTTTTAGGTGGTTCTCAAAATTAAGTTTGACTATGTCTCATTGGTGTGTGCGTGTGTGAGAGAGATTGATTGATTTGATTTGACATAGCAGGTACTCTGTTGTGGCACAGAGATTTGCAAGTTAAGTAAACACGTTGATTTTCATGCAAGGAGCTACTCAGAAACCATAGTTTGAGGATCTCTGAGAAAAGTCACCATGCGTGGCATCTAACCTTACAAATGTATTATTCTGTATTGAGGCTGTGCTCATCAATGGAGCTGATTTCACTGTGCATTCTAAATTTTGTCACCAGAAGAACACTTTAATCTTTATATATTCTCATTTTTAAGCTATGTACTAAATATTGTATAGATAACACCATATATTGGTTTTTATTCTCATTCAAAAACAATTGAATGGCTATTAAGTGAAAGTCAGTTTGTAAATGAAAATGAACATTTTATATGAAGGTGTATTATTCTAGACTTCTACCAAGTTTTAGGTAAACTAAAAGAATATAACACTAACAATTCGGTAGTTACGAATTAGTCACAGGGATGCAGCCTAGGGAATAATAATAGTGTAATAACTATGTATGGGGCCAGGTGGATACTAGAAATGTGGGGTGGAACACTTTAAAGTATATGATTGTCTAACCACTATGCTGTACACCTGAAACTACCGCAAAATCAGGTTGACTATAACCTGTGATTGAAAAATAACATTAAAAAAGAGAAACTTCAAAAAAAAGAAATGGAACAGTATTATGAAAGTGTATTTTACATTATATTGAGCTTATCAAATAATACTATTTCTGTGTGTCACCAAACTTGACTCACAATCCTTCCATTTCACGCATCTGCAGTAATGCCTAACCCATGCCCCTGCTCTCATTCATTAGTATTGATGGTAGTATGGGGAAGATTTAAAAATTTACTTTATATGTTCACCAGTATAATATTGAAGGGCTGTCCCATCAGACTGACTCTAGCAGTGATTGATCCATTCTAGTGTTTGCTCAGAATATTTATTTTCAGTACTTCCTATTAAACAATTAAAGAATATTCCAAAGTCATAGGTTATTTTCAGACTTGATGAAAATATATACACACAAGCCCTTAGCACAATGCTTCACACATACTAAACCTTCCATAAATGATTAATCAGGTGGTCAGGAGTGTCAATGAAACACATAAATCTACCGTTTTGTTGATTGTGGGTACCAGCACAGTTTTGTTTAATTTAGATGTTTGTTAACCTCAATGATGCAGTTAAATTTAGTTTATTTTATACTAAAAGAGACCTGAGAGACATTTAAGCAAACATCCATGCCTCCATCTTTTTCTTCAGACACTGAGGGAAATGTGTGGAAGCAGCCACCGGCCCACAGTGACCACGAATGCTGCAGATGCTCATGATACAAGAGAAACACACATGGACTACCGAGTCCTGTGGGGGAATAAGGACGGCATGGCCACTCTCTCTAGTGAAGAGCTCACTGCCTTCTCGCCCGAGCAGGCTTTTATTAGGTAGTATTAGTTAGGTAGGGGAACGGATACAGTATGTGGATTATCATCTAGCAGGGAAGATCAAAACAAATAGGTATTTTTCAAAGAGCTCAAAGGGCTCAAGCTGAGTTTTGGGGCTATTATCATCTAACAGATATAGGCTTTGTTTCGTTTCCTGCCTGTGTCTACATATTCAAGAGCATTGTTAGCAAGCAGGTCTCACAGGATTTCGCATATTCTATGCCTAGGTCTAATTTACCCCAGGGGTCTGCCAACTCTGGTCTGGACTGCACTGCCCCTGCTAATTCCACAAGCCTGAGTCGGGCGGAGGTGATGAAGGCAGCCAGGAGACTTGGATTTCTCATGTCCAGAACAAGGACTCCAGAACAAGGCTTTGTCAAAGCTAGGAGGCAGGGGTAATGCTGATCACCCCTTCACTTCCACAGCCCCCTGAGTCTCTTCCCTGATGGCTTATTCCCATGTGACCGTGTCTGTCTTAGGTTCATTTTCTTCAGAGAATTGTTACCCATCATTGACTATCCAACCAAGCAAAGGAAGCCAAACATAGAGCAGGCAGTGCCCAGGTTCAGGGAAAGAAGTTTTGTCTCCTTAGGAATCCTGGTTCTCAGAGGTTTCTCACTCAGCCTTAGCCATGGTGGGTTACAGCTCCTGAAACCAGGTAGGGCGGACCCCAGCAATGTATACAGAATAATGAATGAGTTGGCATTGTATTTGGTGTATTTGATCTTGAAATGGAACACACATCTTCAAGCTTACTATAATTTTAAATGCTAAATTATGGTGCCTTAACTCACAGAGGTTAAGGTCTCTGTCATCAAATGGTACTCAGTTGATAATCCTTTACACTGTGCAAGATAGCTTTGTGTATATTTTAAATATTAGTAGGAATGTGAAATTTCTTTTGTACTAATTTTCAAAATATTTTTTCTTCTAATTTGTTCTAGTAACAACTTACAGCTACACAGATATTTAAACCACCTTGTTGCTAAAATTATCTTGCCCTTTGTATATTAATATAAATTGGCAAAGATGGTTCTATAGTTTGGCAGTGGTTCTGCATGATAATGGAGCCTGGGCTGGCCTGGGGGTGGAGGGCAATGCTAGATCTCCTGGTCCTTGGGTTTGTGAGGTTCTGGTGTTTTGGAGCTAGTCTGCTGCCAGCTGGCTTATTCTCAGAGGAAGAACTCTGGCAGTAACTCTTCAGACACAGAGAAGGAGTCAGTTCAGTCAAAATAACTGAGAAACTACATTATTAGAAACACTGTTAAAGATGACTCCTTTTCTAGTGGCCCTGGCTGCCTTGTAAAGAGGAAGCTGACGTGGCACGGGTACCTAGCCATGCTTATCTACACTTTATAATGTACTCCAGCAGAGGACACAGGGTTTTATTTTGGCAGCTGCGATGTGGTGATCAGGATTGCATTTTAGATAGGACATGCATCAGAACCATCATCCCTCAGATTCAAATGAAATTGGACATTCTGCTCTAGGGAATAATTCTGCTCCACTCATATCTGACTGCTTGCTGCTTACCAGTGGGTGGCCTGATTAGCCCTATTAATCCTCATTTTGAAGTTCAGCCCAAATATCGCCTTCTCAGCAAATCCTTTCTCTCTCCTACCATATCTTCTATGCTCCTCATTATTATAGCAATATGTGATTTCTAATTTTTTTTGTCTCACTCTGGAGTACAAGGAGAGTGAGATGGGCGTTTTCACACTGTCTCTTTCTGTACAGCTTTATTTTTTTTCAAATCCCCAGTATAATGTCAGGGACACATATGTACTAAGCACTTAATAAAAGTGAAATGAATGAATATATCCTTTGAATCCCTCTTTGTAAGGCAGACTTTAATATAGTATCACTGGCCTCAAATGAACAGTGCTGTCATTGTCCACATTTACTACATTAAGCAAGTGTGATTTATATCAGACCATCTCTCTTCTGCTATTTGTCTTGCTCTGGAATATTACTACTCATCTGGTGAGTTCTGCTCAACTTTCTCCTTTAAAGACCCTATTATAAAGCAGTTTTTCACCGGTATTTAGCAACAACAGTAATAAATAATAATTTGTCAAGAGCCAAAAGTCTTTCTTTGCGTTTATTGAATGGGTTTTCATAGGTTTTATTTTTTTTTCTGTTCTCTTTGAATTGTGTCTGTGTATATGAGAGCTTAGGTGGCCCTTGCAGTGGTGGCAGTTATACCAGTTTGAGAAATCATTGTAAATTTGAAGGGAAAAATGGAAGTAATAATTCTTTTAAAATAGTTTGCTTACATACACTCTATTAGATGAAATTGTGACACAATAAAATTGAGGTTTTAAAAATATGTGTTTTGCCTTACTAAGTTTAGTTTAAAGAGTTGTATGTGGGTGTTCTCATTGTTTTTTAATTGCAAAACTTTTGTTAAAGGTGAATTGACTGAAATAAATATAATTTTTAAAAAACATTTTATTTGTTTATTTTTAGAGAGGGGAAGGGAGGTAGAAAGAGAGAGAGAGAAACATCAGTGTCTGCTTGCCTCTCATATGCCCACAACTGGGGACATGGCTGGCAACCCAGGCTGAGTTGTCCTAGACTGAGAATCGAACTGGTGACTCTTTGGTTGTCAGGGTAGCACTCAGTTCACTGAACCACACCAACTAGGCAGAAATCAATATAATTTTGAAGAATAACTATATTTTCATATTTTCAAAGCTATTAATCTATGGAGTTATTTATTAACATTGGAATATAGTTAATATTTTCCTTTGGATAAATTTTATTTTAATATATTATTACAAAAGTCATTTTGGCATACTTAGGAAAAAACTAGAGTACAGACACATATCAAGTTAAAAGTATAAACTTCTAAACCCTCCTCCCATTACCCATAAGTAAATGTGATAAATGATTTAATAGGTATTTTTCTAGACTTTACTCTGTATTTACTGAGTCATATATAGGATGCTGTTTTTATATATGCAGTATATGTCTGTGTATATGTATGTTATATAAACTACTAATTCGTTAAAAATAGAGCAATTATATAGAATGTTTTTTAGATATTGTTTCAAAATTCATTTTAGTAATATTTCTGTTAGTATGTAGGTATTTCTTTTTTGTCAGTTCTATAGTTTCTTATATACAAAGTCCATAATTTACTTATTCAATCCCTTATACTTGGACTTTTGCATTGTTTTCCATTTTTTCGTACTTTGTATATAACTAGCTGCAGTAGACATCATGGTAATACTTATTGGTCCAAATATTTTGGGGGACTATGTTTGTAAAAGAGAAATTACAGGGGAAATTATGAAATATATGAGGTCCGTGTGGAAAAAAGTCCAGCCATTGTTACTATAATGAGAATTTTTTTTGTGATATCCATGTAACCTGGCAACCAAGGAGAGTGGACTGGAATGTGCATGCATGAACAATGACAACTTCATTGTACTAGTCAATGGGGGTGGTAGATGCCTCTGAGTGGGCATGTGTACTGTGTGGCCATCACATTCAAAACGGCTGAGTGAGTAGAGCAATGAATCTGCATCAAATTTTGCAATAAGCTTGAACATCCCTCCATGAAACTGTTTGGATGATACAAAAGGCCACAGATACAGGCAACTGGTGACTGGCAGCTTCTTCATGATAATGCTTATATTTCATGTTTTTCTGTGAAACAGCAAATCACTTAGGTGACTCAGCCCCTCTGCAGCCCACATTTGGTGCCCTGCATCTTTGGGCTTTTCTTAAAACTAAAAACACCTTCGAAAAGGAAGAGATTTCAGACCCTTGATGAAATTCAGGAAAATATGATGAGGCAGCTGATGGCAATTGGGAGAACTGTGTGAGGTCCCAAGATGTCTACACTGAGGGGTACTGAGTTGTCATTGTCCTACATACAGTGTTTCTTGTATCTTCTTAAATAAAGGTCTCTATTTTTCATATTATGTGCCTGGATACTTTCTGACAGACCTCATATAAATGAATATTTTGCCAAAAACACTCTCTAAAATACACGAGCTCTTTCTTATACATGGTTATTTTAAAACCAAGAAATGTATATTTTAGGGTAGGTATTTTTTTCTGAATATAAAATAATGTATATTTATTATAGAAATTTGGAATTATAGAACTGTTAAATAATTTTAAAAACAGTTTATAATATACTATCTATAAATAAGCACTATTGCTATTTTGATACATTTACTTCTAGTCCATATTTTTGTATGCATAACTTTTACTATGTTGGTATCTCACAATTTTATATTCTGATTTTCTTACTTTTTATTGTAACATAGGCATTTATACCTGCATCACTAGAGGCATTGAAATACCAACACTTTGATTACCTAATAGTTTATTATATACTATTAGCATAATACTTTAAATACATATCTATCTTTTATTTTGAGATTTAATGCCTTCATTTTTGGCAGTTGTAAATAATAAGGTAAATATCTTTCATGTAAAGCTTTTTCTATATTATGTATTATCTCTTAGGGCATATTAAAAGTTATAGAAATATTAGATCAAATAGTGGTTATATTATCATGGATTTTGATGCCCTTTGTGGAATTATTTTCCACAAAGGTTGTGCCAGTTACAACCCCTCCTTAGGATTAGAGCATGCCTATTTCAGCATGCTGCTGCTGAAGGGTTTTCATGATGTTTGAAGGGCTACAATTCATTTCACCTCTATGTCCCAGAGTATTATTTTTTTCATTTGTTACAGGCACTTTGTAGTTTTGACTTTCAGTTACAACTTGGGCTAAGTCTCTGGAGCCTAACAGTTGGCCCAAATTATTAAACAGTTTATGACTATTTACTTCTTGTATAGCTTTACATGAATCATTGGGGGTAACCAATGGTAAACTGTTGAATTATATACATAATTAATAGTGTTGATGAAAATCTAGGCTCTCTCCAGATAAATGCTGTATAGATAAATTTCTTTCTAATGCTTATATTTCTGGGTAATCTGTGAGAAGACTTGTCTTCTGCATCCATTCCTCACATACCCCATGTCCATCTGGTGGGAAAAGGGGGTCAGTGTCTTCTTAGGTTGCCATTTCCTCTCTCATATTTTTCTTTTCTTGTGTGGATGACAGACTATATTCTTTTGAGACTTTTGTCACTGGTCATTAGTCTCTTCTTATTCCTGACATGCCTGATCTCGTCATTTTCTCATTACGGTCAGTTTCATAGCTTGCCACTCACTAAACCCTTATCTTTGTTTTCAGTCACTTCAGATGGCCATGGTTTTAACACATCTTAGTGTTTAGGGCTTAACCATCTCATTACTTTCCCCATCTGATATGATTATCCTAAATCTTAACCAGATATTTCCTCTTTCAAAACCACAAAAATCATACCTACTTCTCTGACTACAGTCTCTTATTCTTTCAATTTATTTTCTCAGATACTGTCATATAGCATCAATGCCACTAATGCATTAATTTATTTCTTTATCCATATTAGACCCTGGGGTCTTCATTTTTACAAATACTCTCTCAAAATCTTGCTCCTTCTCCCCATCCCATTACACCAGCCAGGCAAGGTGCTTCAGCCTGTGTCAAAAGTGATGTGTTAGAAGGACCCTGTCCAGATGGGGACCTCGTCTTTGCTCTCATGCTGGCTGGCAATATAACCACCTCTACAAGTAACTTTAATATTCTAGGCTACATAAATTGCAGTGTTTGGACTAGATCATTATTTTCTAAAATATAACAGACACTAGACCCAGATGTTACATGAAAAAAAGAGTTCCACAGTTCAATCATTTTGGCAAACACAGCATATTATTCCCTCCACAAATTTACAGTCATAACAACATCTTAAAGGCTCTAAGAATTCCTACAGGGAGGAATAAACAATGCACATTATGAAACCTAGCTTTTCTCAACCTATTTGATTAGAGATCCTCACACAATTAATTCATATCTGCAGACTTTGGGTTTAGTTAAATGCAATTTGAGAAATGCTAGGCTATATTATCTTTGGCATTATTTATTTTTGATCTTAGTTTCATGTTTCTCTAATTCGCTTTTTGTGCTTTGTTCAGTCACTAAGAGTATCTAGGGTAGACACACTTTAGCATCTTCACAATTCAGTAAGACAGATTTATGGTACACGTCACCCAGAAGTAAAATAGTGCATTGACAGTGGCCCTTCTTTAAGAAGCATTCTTTTGAGGTCAGCAGTATTTTATATGCTCTATCAGAGGAAGAAAAGAACAATGTGTGTGATTTATTAACTGTAGCGTGGCAAGTAATCTCTTATTCCACTGTTATCACTCAGTGAAAATGAAGGTTTCTTTACAACCTTCTTTCAAAGTCACTTAAATGAAAAGGCAGATAACTTTTGTGGGGAGGGAGGGGCGGGAAATGTGTAGATATAATAGTTGCCAATACTTACTTTGCATAATTTAGTGATTCTGATAGGTTGCTTGAATATGTACAAGTTAAACAGACACATGCAAGTAGAGGATTGTAAAGTTCAAAGGAAATGCAAACTTGATTAACAAAAGTCACTGTCAGAGACTAATTGTAATTCTGCACCATATGAATCCTTGAATAATGTCCCCTAAAAGGTCAGCCAAAGTCCTGCTTCTGTCTACTGTTCCCCTGAAGAGAATTTTCAAATTCCAGTATTTCCTGGCATCTTAGAAGTCAAGAGAGCTTTAAGGCATGTTTTTTTTTTCCTTTCACAAGTTAAAGCAACGTGAGAATGTTGAGAATAGTAGTCGAGCCTAATAAAGTGATTTAGCTTTCAATTGAGTTGACTAAGTATAGTACTTGGGAATCAGAGGTCCATAAATTGTATGCATTTCCCCCTTTACTTTCTTTGCTTGTTTCATTGTCTTCAATTTATATTTTGTGAAAATATTTATAGATTTGAATTTTTTTCTATATCACTAGCATGTTAAAGATTCATGCCAATGTCATTAGTTATGCATTTTAAAATAATTATGTTGGTTTTATTTAAATACAGGATATAATTTCCCAAGAGCATAGCAGAAATAATGAATTAGTACTTAGAAACTTTTTTCTAGCTCTAATGATTAAATGATTGCTTCAATAGTGTAATTTTTCAACTCTACATAATTAATGACTCTGAATAAGCAATTAAATTATGTTTAATTTTGATAACTGTTATGATTAAATAATTACATATTTTGTTATTTCTAAAAATTAATTATTTTATTGGCTGTGATGTTGATTGAGTTCTCACTCACTTAATTTATTGATTTTTGTTTTATAGGAAACATTTTCTAAGTCAAACAAAAAGCCCATGGTAAAATCTTATGTTTATTGCACAGAAAAGAATAAACATTTTGGTCCTCTGTAAGACCAGTTACACATATAGCTAACTGATGCAAGGAGTGTCCCTAGAGGACAGTCATTAGTGATACTTTCTGAAAGCACGTTTTCTGAGGCATACTGCACTTTTCTGTCTCTTTTGTCATTTTATAAAATGTTCAACATTCCATGAATGCCTTGAACAAAGTTATCAAAAGAAATTTTTCCATATTTACAGAGTGTACTTATTTGGTAGCAAAGTATTACATTTCAGAATAAATTCCCAAGTTTGTCTATGCAGGGTATAAAATTTCATGAGTTGAAGAAGAGGTTTATGGTGTCTTATTTACTTTCATTGGAGAAACCATCTAAGGAATTACTGGGCTGGGATGACGTAGGTTAGGAGTTGGTCAATGTGAAATAAGACTGAAAGCTTTTAAGTATTTGTCCAACCCAACTGAAGGCTTCCTACCTGCTAGGCTCAGCTACTCCTGTGCTCTCCAGGAACATAGAATAACATATACATAGGACATAGAATATTATATACAGAATCAGGCAGTTATGTTTATATCAAGCAGAAACATAAAAAATAGCCTTAATTATGAAAAATTAGGGTGGTGAAGATGTTCTAGACCATATTATGTAAAGAAATACTGAAAGACTGTTTAGCCTGTCAGGGGTGTCCAACCTGCAACCTGCAGGCCGCATGTGGCCCAGGATGGCTATGAACCTGACCTAACACAAAATTGTAAATTTGCTTAAAACCTTTTTTTTTTTTTTGCTCATCAGTTTTCATTAGTGTTTGTGTATTTAATGTGTGGCCCAAGACAACTCTTCTTCTAGTGTGGCCCAGAGACGCCAAAAGGTTGGAGCACCCCTGGGAGGTGTGACAGCTCTGTGGGTGTTTGCAGATGCCACAGTCCATGCTCTTACTATTGTATGCCCTCCTATAAATTTCCAGAGTGTGAGAGTTAATGAAGCTTTCAGAGCATCCTGAGTCACCTAAGGTGAGTGTATTAGGAACCTTAAGCATCTCCATTGCTATGTAAAAATTTTCAATATTGGTAATGAAGAGAATTGTTTTAACCTCTTTGTGTACTTTTCATTATACTCAAATAACAATTTCCAGCTTCAGGAATTAAAAAAAGGAAGTATTGTTTTTATTCTTTTTTCTGCTACACATAGGAAGGTATATTAAATTTGATTCCTCCTGGTGACTAAGTCACTTCCTACAGCTATGAGAAGGTGCATTTGCTCTTTAAGGCCAGCAGGTATCATTTAATGTGTAATTGAAATAATAGAGCCCATCATGTTACTAATATACCGTTCTGGGTTTCAGTATATCACTCACAATTACTTAGAATAGTGTTTTGAACTATAGTCCTACAGTATGATGTGTGAATTCACCTAAAGGAAGAAAGCCAGTGCAATGTCTGCCTAGATTAAACCTCCTGATTCACAATTTAAAGTCCCAGAGAAAGTATCGATAATAGCTTAATTCAAATGAAAGGACCTATTGTGTTGGTTTCTTTTTTTATTGTTAGGTACTAGAAAATCTTGTATATTCTGTGAGAAAAAGCACTGAAGTTTTGTTCTGGCTTCAAAACCAGAGTCAAAAGAGAAGGATTTACAAGTTTGATCCATCATATCTTTTTTCATTAATGCATTTTTATACATTTTATATATGCAGAATGTACATTTATTTCATGTAAAACACCAGATTGAGATACTTCTTGAACTATTATTAGCAAATTTATATCTTAATTCTTTCTGTATCTTTCTAACAGACTATATTGGGATCTTTTTTTCTCATTTCTTTAAACAGACTTTGTTGGTTAATTATTCTTCCCCTAATGAATCACTTCTTGTTTATCATTTCTTAAAAGCAGACAAGCTGATTGGTTAATGTTTCCTCATTATCTAAAACCACATGAGAGTACTCTTAATTTTATCACTTTTTATATACATAATAAAAGCAAATATTATTGAAAATATGTAAAACCTGGATTGCCAAAAAGAAACTAAATCAAATCAAACCCCCAAACCCAGAAACACTTTCATTTCCATATGTACGTGTGAATGTTTGCAGTCAAAGTGATCACATTATGATTGTTTTCCTATGTAAGTGATTCTTCATTTTAAATGTATTCATGTCATAATTTGAAATTGCTATGAGGGTAATTTAAAAATATGTATGAAGACATTTGTTAATTGTTTTCTTTTTTTATTTAAAAGAATCACAGCTTGCTTTTTCAACATTCTCTAATTATTCTTCCCTGGGTACTTCGATGAGATCGTAAGGTAAATAGTCTTTATGATTACAAAGCAGAGTTGTGAGAAAAGAAACACGGTATATTCAAATGATATCCTAGTAGTATTGCCAGAATAAATGTATGTTCTTAAAATACATTAACAAAACATATTCTTTGGAATGTGGAAGCATAATTCTCAAATTAAACTTTTATAAGACAGAATTAAAGTTATTTAATGGGTGCAAAATAAATTTCTGTGATACAGAAAGCTTAAATGTGGGAAGGAGACTAGTCAAAGTTGTAAAATATGGTAGATGTAATAATGAAGTTTAAATCTTAGTAAATCATGACTCTGCCATTTTATTTGACATTGTTTCATAAACTGGAAGACCTGGCAATCTGATAAATCTGCCTTTTAATATTCAGTTTTTAATTTTTTAAATAGATTATTACTTTGTCTCTATTACAGTAGTTAGTCTAATCTGTCTTAAGGAATAAGGAAATCTGCAGTCTTGGCAAATTAATAATACAAATGGAAGTAAAAAATTCTGGACATAAAAAGTAAAACCTATTTCAGCAAAATTTTTGGTATAATTTCAGAAAAAAATTGAAGTGAAAGTTTTGGGAGGGTGGTTATTTTAGAGATATATATTTAACTTAACTGCCTTAAAATAATTATCTTGTTTCTGTAAGAACTGGTTATGATTGAGTCATAAGTAAAGTTTTTATGTTATTACTAGATATCGTCAGCAAAATGGCAGCACCGTTTTACAAGATAACAAACCATTTTGAGTCTTATGAAGCAGTGAAAGTTGATAATAAACACACTCTTATTTTGGTATTTAGAGATGCCTTCCATCAATATGTGGAAGTTTTTCCTCCATAATTTTTAACATTTACAAGGTGTTCACTACATAGCAGAAAACAACAACAATTTAAATAATTAACTATTTGGTTATTGTTTTACTGTGAGTGAAAATATAATAAATATAACAAAATATATTTTCTGTTATAGAAAATATAACACATCATTAATAACACATGGTTATTTTAACCATAAATTTCTGCTTCCTGAATGTCGTACCAAAATTCTCTATAGCATCTCTTTAAGGCTTAGCACACTATGAAACACAATGTCCCTTCATACACTTTGATCAATTCCAAACGTCTGGCTGTGTCACACACAAGGCTGTAAGTGTTTACCTGTTTCATTTAATCCTCACATGTGTTGCTTGTAGTGAGGAATAGATTAAATAAGGATGAACAAATACCAGTATCTGTATAAACTAAGAACTGTAAAAAAATACTAGATGTCATTATTTTCCATTAAATTGTGGGGTCAGTGTGGCTTTGTAATACTTACCCATGACTCTTAAAATTGCTTCTTACCCATAGTTAGTGTTTGTTAAATGAATCAGTAAATGGATGACTGAATGTTTTATGGGTGTTTTCACACTAAACCTTGCTCCTATTCATTTTTGAGTTACTCGTTAAAAACATAAACATGCATTACACCTTACATTCATCCTGCACTTTTATTGAGTAGTCACTCAGAACCAGGGCTCACTGTAATGTTGTCAGTACATTAGAATATATTTTGTTATTTTTAAACTTTATTAGTTTCACAGTTATATTGAGCACCTATTATGTATAGGCCAGTATTGTAGAACATGTTTCATAAGGGGATCAGATTAGAGAAGGGAGAAAGTTTAAACACAATGCTGATATCCATCAGAGAAAGTAATCTTGGGTTCTGACATCCACAGAGCATGATCTGTATGTGTAAGGTTTTCAGTTCAGTTAACACGGCCACTGTGGTCCTTTTTGGCTTTTCCATTCTAGAATATAAAGTAAATATCAAGTACAGAGCGTACTTTTTATGAGATGGTATGCCTCTTCTAAAATATTCTAATGGAGTATATTCTTTCTGCCTAGGCAAATTGAGACCTTTGTAGTAATTGCCTTTTGAGAATTATAAAGTTAAGAGCAGTGATACAGTACTCTTTCTGTTATTCCTAATTGCCACTGAAGTACATTCAGGCACCTCATGATTTCAGTAAGTTATGAATTGAAAATATTCAATGCCTGTGAGTTCCCAGATGTCTTGAATGCAGTTGCGCCTCCCCCACGTAGTTGACCCCGGTTCAAAAATCCCAGGACAGGAAACTTTAGATTAGAGACACAGGCTCTCGCATTTCCCAGATGTGGTGTGCAGACCGAGTGGTCCAAAGGTCTGAGTTATCATTTATTTGTGTGCTGTTTTGAATAAGCAAATAAATAAGTTTATATTTATATATGTATTTATATACAGTTGACCCTTAAATAGTGGGAGGATTTGGGTGCTGACTCCCTCACAGTTAAATAGTTGTGTATAATCTTTGACTCTTTGAAATCTTAACTACATTGAGCCTTTCACATCCAAGGAGTCAACCAACCATGGATTGAAAACAGTCTTTTTGATAAGCGGTTGAGAATTCGTGGCTGGGATTGTGAAAATACAGTTTTCTACCCATGGTTTATTGAATCCGTGAATGTAAAACCCGCAGATAGGAAGGGCCCGCTGTATTCATTGAACAAAATCTACTTATAACTTGGACCTGTGTACTTCAAAACTATGTTGTTCAACTATATGTATATATTCACATGCATGTGCATATTTATGTGTGTATAGGAGATGTATATATGCTATATACACATGCACATATATCTATAAATGTATTACATTGGGCAGGTTTATACAGTTTCTATTATTTTTAAGACTTTTAAATTTATTTTTAGAGAGGAGGGAGGAAGAAAGGGAGAGAAATATTCATGTGTGGTTGCCTCTCATGTGCCCCCCAATGGGGACCTGGCCTTGCAACCCAGGCATGTGCCCTGACTGGGAATCGAACTGACAATCCTCTGGTTCTCAGATGGGCACTCAATCCACTGAACCACACCAGCCAGGTCACAGTTTCTTTTTTTAATGTATTTTATTTTATGTCATCTGTATTTCCATGGAAAACATGGTAAAAAAATCCCATTTAGCTATTTAGACATTTGTAGACATAAATAAAAACATCATGTAAAATGACCAGTATTAGTTCTCACTTTCATCTCAAGGGGATGTCTTAATAGGTAGCTTTATCTTTTAAAAACATTTTCATATAAATGTCTATATATGTTTGCCTATGCATTTTCTAAAAAATTATATATACTTTTCTAAGTTAATTAGTTACTACTTTGGGATAAAAGCAAAACAACTAATTTTGTTTTCTCATATAGCATTTTAATTTTTATACTTAGGTTTTTTATATGAAATTTGTTAAAGGATAATTGGCAAAGGAGGAATTTAATACGAGACAGTACTGCATATAATTTGAGTTGCAAAATTTAGTATAGGTAAAACTGTCAAATACTGTGAGACTGATTTGAGAAGTTCCTTCCATTATAAAATAATGTGTAATTAGAGCAACAAAGAAGCTTGAGCAAAATATTGTATGGTTCAAAAATTCTAATTGGTGGCTTTGGCATATGAATAAACTAGTTGAAGCCTAGGAAGTGGAAAGAGTAAAGGCTAGGTTGAGGTAAAATCTCGATTAGAGAGAAAGCTGGTTGTGCAAGGCTCCTCTCCTTACACAGGCTCTCTTTCCCATCACACTTCCCAACATAAATCCGTTGGAAATTAAGAAGAATGTGAAATGAAACTATAGTGAAAGACTAATTAATTGATTAATGGTGTTCAAAGATCCTTTTAGTGAGAAAAGAAGAGGCTGTGCTTTAGAGTAGCCTGCTGTTTGTGACTCTTAAGTTTGTGCTCGATAAATATTTGTTGGTGGAGTGGCTAGAATGCCCGAGACTTCCTGTTTGTCTTGTGGTTCTCTGTCATATAAAAGTAACGCATACATCATCTTGGCCTCAGAGAAAGCAATACTGTTTTTCATCTCTTGTTTATTTTGCACTAAAGAATCCATTTCTGGAAATATACACAAGACCTGGATGAGAGAGCACCTCACACCTGTTAGAATGGCTATTATCAAAACAAACAAGAAGTAACAAATGTTGGTGAGGATGTCAAGTAAAAGAAGCCCTTGTGCAATTCTGGTGAGACTGTTAAATGGTGCAGCCTCTATGGAAAACTGTGGAGGCCCCTCAAAAAATTAGAAGTTAAGAAGGTCCCAGACTGGCAATGGCTAGACCTATGATTTTTTGACTTTATAGTGGTGTGAAAGAATAAACATTCATTAGAAACCATACTTTGAATATGGTCTTTTCTTGGGCTAGCAATATGCAGGAAAGATGTTGGGCAGGGACAGTGAGGTAAATTTGCCCAAGTAGGCTAATGTAAGGGTTCTCAGTACATTTTAAGGTGGGCTATGGAAGCTATAATGTTTGGTAGGTGCTTTAATTGCATTTTTGACTCAATAATTTTTTAAGTAATTAAGGTTACTGGTATGGTTTTCCTCTTTCTAATACCACAATTGGATTTAATGATCTTACTTTTTTAAGGTAGAAGCTATACTAGCCATGCTTTGTATTTGTCTCTGTTCTTTTTTTTCCAGAGTCATTTAGTATATAAATAATAACTACAATACCAAATAGTTTTTGGTTGTTTACTATGTGCTGTAGGGTCTATGTGATTGGCTTGTGTTAACTTTTAATCTTCACAACAACCCTAAGATAGAGGTAGTGATATATTCTTTTTTCATAGGGGAATAAACTGAGGTTAGAGAAATTAAGTGGCTTGTCTTAGTAATTGGCAGGTCAGGAATGGGATCCTAGGACATCTAGCTACATTAGCATTAGTCATGCTATTACCTTTAAACTGTGCTGCTTCTATAAAATAGTTTCTTCCAAATAGCTAGAAGTTCTAAGTAAATTACATGCAATGTAAAATGGACTTTCAAAGACAAAATTGTTTAAGAAAACCTTATGTTAAGGGCAATGTAAATAATTACGGGAATGAAGGAATGGTTAACTTGGGAAGAAATTTTAGTGACTAAGGTTGTTTATTTGGCAAATAGAGCACAAAGGCTTATATACCCAGAGAGAATAAGACTTTTTTTTCTTTTCTGATGCTGTAGTGACCCAAATAGAATACCGACTTTGGACTCTGACTCAATAGGCTACTGTAACATATATAAATATTTCAAAATTATTAATCAGGAATATGAATGCTCTGCCTATTACCTCTGGGTTCAGAGAGGCCAGGACAGTGGGTTCTGAAGAAATTAGCATGATTTATTAGTAGTTCCAAGTTGTGTTCATTTCAATTTATCAGCATGACCTTGCTAAGACTCTTAAAAGCCTCTAGCATTCACCTTGAGTTTCTCTTCTGCCTTGGTTTGAACACTGATACAGTTTTATGGCCTCTTTTTCTCTTCTCAGTTTGTACTTGCTGGAGGGGGTAGTCTCTGGTTTCAACTTTTGCTACATTCACAGTCTGAATTGATCAGAATATTTAGGGTCAATGGATCAGAATAATTTGTGGCCCTTTATTGCAGCTCTTAAAAGTCAAAAATATAAAGAATAGATTTATTTTATGAAAATAGGAATGTAGAGACCCTTTCTAATACCAAAACTTTAACTGTGCAATGGCTAATATTAAATGAGGCACAACTAAGGTTTAATATTCTCATCTTAAAATTCAATAAAATGAAATCTAATCTGTTTACTGCTCAGAAATGTAGTAAGGGTCAAGTAAAATAAAATATTTTCATAAGCTATAAACAGGTCTCACATCTGAGTTTATTATATTATTGTAATTGATTTTTGTTAATATTTTTGCATTAACACTGAGCCTATTCTAAAAAAGTTCCTCTCGGAGACAGATATTTTACTCTCAGAAAATCTATTACCTATCTGTTTTGATAATTTCTCATCCTTAAATAATAATAATGGATTATTCACTCTGCAGAAATTGAATTGGTTCCTATTATGTATAAACACACCAATTGTACGTAGTTTAGAAGCTTTTTTTTAAGTTCTTAAGAGAAATATAAACCAAAGTATAAATGGAAACCTGATTTAACCTATTTTTCTACAGTTGGTGATTTAAAAATTTAATTGGGTATCTGTAAGTTGTGTAGGGTATGTTACTTTGTTGCCATGTCTATTCTGACAAAATATGTGTATTTATATGTAGTATTTAGTTGCTGACAATTTCCCCTCTCAGCACAGCTATGCTATCCTTGTTTGGGGAGTTAGGTATCTAGCAGCAAAGAAAGAAATGGCAGTTTTCATTAAATGGTGGTTAAGTGAATGAAGAATAAATTTATGTTTCAAGAATAGTCTCAGTTTCAGAAATAATATCCATTGTAATAGTCAAGTTATTTTTATTATTGAAATATAACATGTATTTTAATAGTTTTTATTGTATTTTTTCTATTATCATTTATTCCCTTACACCCTCTTCCACCTCCACCCAGCTGCCTCTCCCACCCTGCAGTCACCACACTACTGTCCCTGTCCATGAGTTCTTTTTCTTTTTTGCTCCATCCCTCCACTCACTCAACCTCCTGTCCACTGGAACTCCCAGCCTGCTATCTGTGAGTCTGCCTCTATTTTGATTGTTAGTTCAGTTTGTTCATTAGATTCCACATGGGAGTGAAATCATATGGTACCTGTCTTTCTCTGACTGGCTTGTTTCACTTCACATCATGTTCTCCAGGTCCATCTATGTTGTCTGAAGGGGTAAAATTTTTATCTTCTTTATGGCCTTTTGAAGTATAATCCTGAATATATTAGTGAAGGTGGTATTAATTTGATTGCTTTTATTAATTTAAACCTTAGTGATGATAATAATTTAATAATTTATTTTTAGACCTCATAAAAATAAATATGGAGATGCTATTTCCTCATGAAAACTCTGACACTAGATCCTTATATGCAGAATGTGATAGAGATTGTATAAATTTGACCGCAATTCTGTTTTCTTTATCTGTGATACATTCCTTTTTTCACCAAAAAGTGAAAGAACATAAAAGGTTTTGCCACAGCTTAACTATAGGTTGCTAACCTACAAGTATTCTCATTGATAAGGTTATAGATTTCTGCATTCCTAAACAACGATGTTGAAAAAGAATACTTTTAAGCCTCAAGAAATAAATTGAGTAGAATTCTCAATTAATTGAGAAGAACACTTGGGGCAAGTCAAATGCACTATCTTTGATATAGCATTGGTGAAATGGAACATTGTTTCTCTTAATGCAGTAAAAATGACTCTACACATTAAGACAAAAATTCAATATTATTTTTCCTCATAGAGGAAAAATTCAGTTATGTAACTAATGACCATATACAATAGCTTTTGTTCATTTCCATAATGCTAATCCTAGTTTTTATTTTATTTTTGTAAGCATTTGTAATACTCTAGTGAAGCAAACACAGTTCATTCCATGGAACATTTGACAAGGTCATTGCATTAAATAGCTTCTTCAGTTTTTGCTTAATTTTCTTTGCTTGGTCTCATTTTAAATTAAAAACAAACATTAAATTTTTCCTTGCTGTTTCTTTTCATAAACGAAATGGCTTGCAAATGCATTTTATCATTTATCAATAGGCAGGAAAAGATAAGTATAAAAATATAGCCAATTAAAATACCATTACTGCAAAGTCCTGCCCTGAATTGGCTGTTTTTATCTGTTTGACACACTGGGCACTTTTCCTCGTTGAATGCTTTCAGGCTGCATGTCAGCTTAAGCATTGGCATTTAGCAATTTGTGGATACACTTCACTGACAGGATATGTTGCTTTATATTTTTTAAAAATAAACTGGTCAGATCATATGTGCAAAGATGATTGACTTAGTAAAATTATACTGGCATTAATTTTAAATCCCATCATTACAAATGCAGTTCATTATTCATTGACTTTAAAGAATTTTAAAGTTTATTTTATTGTGTTGATTCAGGGAAAGATATGACCCATAGCCGTATTTCTTTTAAATTATATTTAAAAGAAATTTTAAACATTTTTTAATCTTCACCTGAGGGTATGCTTTTTGATTTTAGAGAGAGAGTAAAGGTGAAAGAGAGAGAAAGATCGATGTGACACAGAAACATCCATCCTTTGCCTCCCATAAGCACCCCGACCTGGAAATCAAACCCACGACCTAGCTATATGCCTTGACTAGGGATTACACCGGCAACATTTTGGTGCGTGGGACGTCTCTCCAACCAAATGAGCCACCTGGCCGGGGCTTCATAACTTTCTTTGATCAAATAGTTGTATGTTCTGATTTTATAATTAGAATGCACTAAAATAATTACTTATTAAATTTAATCTGTATTTCAGTTTGTATATGATGTTAAGTAAAATAGTATGGAATAAGAAAAATTTAAGGGCATGGATGTCAGTATACATAATTAAAACTAAATAATGCAGTAGAATTTTTTTGTCATATTGCATGATAATAGTAGGGCATGTTGATCTTTTTATCATATTAATCATGTCTATTAAGGAATAAAAACAGAAAACAAGAAATTAAGAACTTTTCACTTACAAAGTCACCAAATTTTAATGATATTTTATATATTCTATTTTACTCTTTTTGTATTTTAATTTTTTAAAATATTTTATTTTTAGAGAGAAGGGAGGGAAGGAAAAAGAGGGTGAGAAAAATCAATGTGTGGTTGCCTCTCATGCACCCCCTGCTGGGGACCTGGCCCCCAACCCAGGCATGTGCCCTGACTAGGAGTCAAACCTATGGCCCTTTGGTTCACAGGCTGGTGCTTAATCCGCTGAGCCACACCAGCCAGGGCCATTTTTGTAGTTTTTAAAAAAACATAATTATGATATTACATATATCTACCTTGATTTCCTGATTTATTTAGTTCCCATTGTATTAGAAGTATTTTAAAGTCAGTTTTACATGTTGGTGATGGTTTTATTTAGGCACCAAAAGCCACATTTTCTGTACCATTTAGTATTAATAACTGGTACGTCTCTTGACTAAACTATACAGATATGACTGTTTTAAGATACCACATGAAAGTTGTTTAAAACAAGTAAATGCTTGGATCTATCTGAAAAAAGCAAAAATCAATAAACAATCCAAGAAGCTAATATTTAATATATATAAAATGCATATATTGAAATTTATATTAATGTAAATGTATATACTGAAATATATATACAGCAGTTCACTTACATACGATATGTGAAGGAAGCTACAGTATTGCAGAGAGATTAAGGTACAGACCTTAGAACCAGAATGATTACTTATGGGCAATTGAACTAGGTGCTGTATTCTCCTAGACAATCATGTGTAGTTAGGGTGGTAAAAGGTACTGATAGCATTTTTCTCCTTTTATCCTCATATAAACCCATTAATATCAGGTTAAAATCCTGACCATCCTACCCAAACTGTTGTTTTCAATGATCACGTTATGAATTCAAGAGATTGAATTCATAAGTCTCAGTTTCCCCATCTTGCTTGATCTTTCAGTGGCTTTTGATACATTTCATCTCTCCTTGAAACACTTTTTTCAGTTGTCTTCCAGGTCACCCTACTTTCCTAGTTTTCTGTGTATTTTTTTTCTGGCATATTTCTTAGTTTTCTTCATGAGTTTCTGTTCATCTACAATCTATAAATTTTGGAGATTTTCAGAGCTCAGTTTTTGTTTCTTTACTCTTTTTTGCCTGTATTCAGTTCCTTGGTGATCTCTTCCAGTTTAGTATTAAATATTATATAAATGATGGTTATTTCCAAGTTCTATCTCAGCCCAAACATTTACACCAGCTCTAGGCTCACATATACACTAAGTTTAGTACATATTTTCTTAAACAGATCCACTAGGTTTTGCAATAGATACCTCCAATTTAATGTGTTCAAAACTAAACTTCTGTTGTCCTTTCTCTCTACACACCTAAAATGACTTTTCTGAAGCCTGTACAGTCTCAAAAATGTCAACTCCTTTCAGTCGCAAATGTAAAAAACACAGACTTCTCTTTCTCACACACCTCATATACAGTTCTCAGGCAAATCCTCTTAGCTTTTCCCTATGTACACTGAGAATTCCATCACTTACTACTGCTTGCACTGCCACCACCTTGCAACTAAACCACCATTCTCACCTGGATTATTATTGTACCTTTCTAAGGAGTCCACCTGGCTCCCTCTAGTCTGTCCTCAACACAATGCCAGAGTCATCGTTTTACAATATGTTATATAATTTTACTTTGCTCAAAAATTTCCAGTAGATTTGTCTCATGGAATACTTGAGGTGGTATGAATAATAGGCTACAAAGTGTACAGGAATGAGGATTTAGCCCCTTGTTAGCTCTCTGATCCCTCTCTTTCCCCTCTTTCACTCTGCTGCAGCCCTTTAGCCTCCTTGCTGCTATTTAAACATCCTTTTCGCCTCTTGCCTGAGGGCCTCTGCCTGGAATGCTCTTGGCTATAGATACCCACACAGCTTGCTACCTCCATTCCTGTTCCTTCAAGTTTCTCCTCAAATGTCACCTTCTCAGTAAAAGATTCTTTTGTTATACTCTCCAAAAACTTAAAATCCTTATACACTTTCCTTATCATGTACACTGTGAAACATACTATATATTTTCATAGCTCTATTGTCAACTTCTTTGAAGTTTAGGAATATTTGTTTCCTTCATTGTTTTATTCCTAGTACCTGGGTAGGGGGAAACTTAGCATGCAGAAAAAACTCAATACATTTGTTGGATTAATCAAATATTGATTGAATGCATGACTTAGTGCAAACTCAGTTCATAATTTGGACTACTATCATGTTAATGTTTTAATACAGAGTGCTGTATATGGTACTGAATAGTCTTTATCTTCAGTATTAGTTTTACACATTACATTTCTAGGGGAGAAGTAGCTCATAAATTACCTACCTGGTACCCTGCTGTCAGTGAAGAGAGGCATGGAAGTGATGGTATTTTTTCTTTCATTTAATAAAATGTATGAGACATAGGACTCCACAAAGATCCCTGAGAGGGTTCAAAGGAAATAGTCTAGGCTTGAGGAACACTTGGGAGCTAGATAGTTCCATGTTGTAGTTTGAAAGATTATAAATATTTCTAAGATAACTGAATGCAGTTTATAATATTCAATCCAATATAAAATGAGCTATGTATTACTCTAAAAGAGATAAAAATCATTATAAATGATATATGTGAAACTCCTGAATAAACTGAGATTATTCTGCCTGAAGGAGAGAAATGGCAAGCTTTAAGTACATGATTGAGGACATTGACCAAAATAATTTTTGCATTTACCAAACATGGAACAAAAATTAAGAAATGGTCATTGGTCCAAACTGTAAAAATTTCCTTAAGTCAGAGTTTTTAAATATGAAGATATGTTATTAATAAAATTATATTTGCATGGTAGTTTTTTTTAAAATGCTCTTTCCTAGAATGACTCTATAGACTAAACTCCAAGAGGAATTTGGATTTTAGATGAGTAAAAATAGCTGCTGGATGCAACCTATCTCAATGGGACTTTTCTATCTTACAGTTACAAATAATGAAGGCTAAAATCCTTTAGACATTTTATGAGCATCTTTTTGTAGCTCAATGAATACTAGAGATATGACATTTTTGAGTATATGGCTTCTAAGGTGAAGGGATTAGGAAAAAAAAACCCTCATACACATAAACAGTGTGGTGATTACTAGAAGGGATGGGGGATGGAGGGAGGTGAAAGAGGGTGAAGAGGGGATAAATGGAGCTGGAAGGAGATGACTGGGGGTGGTGAACACACAATACAATGTACAGATGATGTGTTGTAGAACCGTACCCCGGAAACCTATACAATCTTATCAAACAATGTCACCACAATAAATTCAATAAATGAATAAAAACTAAAACTAACCCCAAATAGCTCTTCTAGAAGATGAAAATGAGTAATACTAATAGCAGCTAGATTTATGGGCTTTAATTAATTAATTCTTTGGTGAGCTTATATTTTCTCATTTAGTTCTTCAAACAATGCTCCAAGGTTGACCTTATTTTTATTTTCATATTACCAGTGAAGAAACTAAGGCTAGGAGGTACTGCAGCCCACCAAAGGCTGTGAATCTAATACATGACAGATCCAGATATAAGCCTTGTGCCCCCAAACCTGTTCTGTTCTTTCCAATAAGGAACAGAGTGCTATGTGCTGGGCATGATGTGGGAGCAGAGCTGCTTGGTGTGAGTCCTTTACCAGCCCTGGGGCTTCCTTTGTCTTTGGCCTTCATTTCTTATATTTATAAAGTGGGGAAAGTTATATTACCTGAATCGTTTATGAGGTGACTCATACATGGAGACAGTGCCGAGCATATAGGGAATACTCAGTAAGGGTCAGCGAAGAATAGCTAAATGTTATGACAGGACAGAGAGAAGCATTGTTTTGACTGATCGCATGAGTGCCACAAGCTTTATTGAAATATCTGCTTTTGATTTTAGCCTTGAAATATAAATAGCATTAAACCAGTCAAAGAAAGGATGGGGCAAAAATGAAGTGGTTAAGAACATGGGCCATGGGGTTAAATGGGCTTGATTTCTTGTCCAGGCCCTGCCAATTACTGATAAATTTCTAGGTCTCCACCGCTACGTTTTACAATCAGGGCAGTGATGTTCGCTACTCTCATAATGTGAAGAGCGGATGGGTGACTGTAATGCAAAAGGGCTTAGAACAGGGTGTAGCAGATAGTAAGTTAGCTATTTTTATCTTGAATTTACCTGTATTTTTAGGATAGATACTCTGGAAGCAATAAATTATATGGATTGGCAGAAATAGAATATGAGTTATTGAAAACTACTGAAGACTTTTGTAAATGAAAATGAGCAAAATATGTTATAAATGTTACTAAGAATACTATAGTTCAGTGTTATTTTTAGAAATAAGTATACATTGTGAAACATATATTTAGTCATAAAATGGGAGAAAAATATCCAAAACAATTAATAAAATTATGAAATTAACCATGTGTGAACTGAATAAGAGAGGAATGTTTCTTTTATGATACAAGTATATATTTGAAAATGCTATTTTTAATGTGTATGTAAGATATTTAAGAAAAATGATTACTTCCTGAACACTTCTGCTGTAATATACCCCAGTGCCTATTGTTCATGTATATTTTGCAAAGCTTTGTATAACCAGTTACCAACAAAAATCTCACTCTCCTCTATTTTAATTCAAAACATAACCTATTGACACCATTGTCCCCTGACTAGCCCTTCACTGCCTTTGCCCTGAGTTTCAATTCTGTATTCTTGACACAACTGTCTAACTTGATGAATTTGAAATATATCTTTTAGAACTCCATTGACTCCCTGTGATACTGGAATGACAGCTTCTTTATTTAAGCAGTTTGTTGGTATGAGTAACGTTTTTTGTAAATAATGTTAGTTTTAGAGGAGATAACTGTGATAATCATAATTAGGTAATTAGTGGTACTCTTAGAGACTTCCTCACTTCCCACGCCTGCAAAGGGACTCTTTTGTTTTAATTGTTGAAAGGATTACTGTATTTCTGAAATTATTGTTGAAACATCTTGTAATTATTTATTCTAAGGCTATAGGAGAAGGGTATTAGCATAAACTTAACTAATGAAATAACTAGATTGATGAATTAATTAGATGATTAATATAAGAAACAAAAACAAGTACATGCATAATTACATCTAAATTTACATGCCTTCTTCTATCTAAATTATATATGACATAGTTTTCTTCCAAAAGACTTGAAGATATGTTTCATTAAGTATTTCATGATGGCTATAATACAAAATATTATCAGAAGTGATTGCATAATGATCTTTTTTGTTTATTAATAAAAGATACACTGATTTCTCTACTTCATATGGTCAGAATTCCTGAGACAAAGGCCTCAATTTTTAAAAAAATCCACTGAATTAAAGCTAGTTATATTTAGCTATTTAGGACATTTTCTAACATTTGAAAAAATTTTGCTCTTTGTTTACTCTGTGACCTTTTTTTCTGGAAGTGATACTTATCTCTTGAAATGGTTGTGAGCGTATATAGGTTAGGAGGCCCCAAATAACACGGCATTCATTTGTGTCATTCTTAATATTATAGATCTGTATTGTCTTGTGACTTTGCCATTTAGTAACTCTATCATGTTCACAATGTTTCACATTTTCTGTGCTGCAAAGTCATCATCTTTGGAATGGTGTAATGTTATTTAGTTTAAAACTTACAATTTTTAAAAACATAAATATAAAACATCTAGTGTAACATTTATGACTTTAATAGCTAAAAGAAAATCCTGTGCCTACTATGTTCTCAAGACAGTTCTGGGTCTTACATAGGTTACTTCTTTTAATATTTGCAATGACATTTTAAGATAGCTCATAGTTCCAATTTCATAGATAAGCAAATTGAGGCACAACCAGTTTGAGTCATTTAAGTTTATGCAGCTGGTGTCAAGAGTTAGAATTTGTGATTAAATAGCCTGTCTCCAGGGCTGGGCTTTATGGACTATTTGTTATTATTGCATATATATTTCATAATTTGTATGTATAATTTGTGAAAAATAACTGGAAAAGTGGTCAAACCACTCAATAAATGGTATATCCTCTCTTCTCTGGGTTTATCATGTGGTGATTAAATGCAATGTGAAATATTGACTACGCAAGGCAACATTATGTTATGTTTGTTTCACATAAAAGCCTATTGTGCATCTCCAGTGCTTTCAGTTCTTTTTATTTGAAAACCAAAATATGTACCTCATATTTTTGAGTAATTATTTACACAGCTGTTTCCTCCACAGGACAGAAAGCTTCTTAGAAAGTGTGCTCTCATATTATTTTTGTGTCACACATAGAACAGTGCAGTGTCTACACCCCAGCAGATTTTTGAATAAATGCTGCAGCATGAATGATCCAGTAAGTGAACCCACTAATGTGGATGGAGAGTCGGAGGAGGACATTCGAACTCTGGGACACCGTTTGTACACAGGTTCGCATTAGAGCTGAGGATGGGGCATTGGAAAGATCACCAAAACTCAATAATAGCTATGGTTACTGCAATGTGTGACTTGTGGTGGTGTTTTCTCTTCGATAGTAACCATACCGCAATGTCACCATCCAGTTCTGAACAGCTGTATTGTGATGATATTGTAAAAGATGTAATAAAGAAAAATTCTGCTCTGATGTTCTTAAAGCTGTTGTAGCAATTATGACAAACCTTACTTTAGGCCTTAGGTTGAATTTCTAGAGGGAACTTTAAACAGTAGGATATTCTCTAAATGACCCCACAAAAATGCTTATTGGGTAGAGATGAGATGGGTATTGCAGACTGACATCATTATGCCCAAGCCATAAAACTAGGGTGATGATATTATGACTGTCATGCAGATGCTGCTGCCTCGGCATCCTCCAAACCGAAGTTGTTTGCTCTAGCTGAACAGGAAAAATAAAACAACAACAACAAAAAAAGCAAGAAATAAGGGGGAGATTGGTACTATTGAGTTTACTTGACTTTGGAGATCATAGCATCAGAATGAAACACAAAAACTTTTACAATCTACTATTCAGAAGTTGAACTGATTTCTCAAAAATGTAAAATGTAATTTTTTTTTAGCTCTGCAGAGATTGCTGGAGTAACCAATATTTTGGGAAATGGAAAAGGTATGGAGGAGACTCTCAGCAAACACAGGCTACCTGATGTTCAAGATCATTAGAGCTAAACTATCTCAACAAGAATGGCATCATCCATACATTGGTGGCAGAGGGATGGTCACCCTGCTGTACACTGCCCCATAGTTTGGGTGGAGGGGAGTTGGCAGTGGTGCGCTTGCATGCAGGGGCCATCGGCTTTAATGGCAGAAGTTTTGAGGGAATGTTTCATGGCAGCAAACATGAAGTTATTTCTATTTCAAAACTAAAAGCAATTCATGAAACTCCTCAAGCTCTACAGCACCGTATTTTCCTGCCTAAAGTGTATAGAACTTGTGGAAAACCAGTTAGTATCCTTAGAAGCTGCAAATATTAACCAAACAACCAATTTTCCTTAATCTCTTCTTTCTCTTGTGCTCTGTCTCAACTAACAAAAAAGTAATGAATATTTCTATTTTGTGTAGTTAGAATTCTATACAATGCTGGCAACATTTTCATCATACAATGAATGCAGATTGATGAGAATACTGATGAAAGGAGTGAAGATGATATTTATAGGGCTTAGAAAAGCTATTATCTTAATTCCGTTGTAAAGCTCATTCACTTTCTCAACAAATTAGATGGCTGATGTGAACTAGGGCTTAAAATTTACAGTTTGATGATAGTCTAGCTAATTTTCCTGAAAATAGGGCAGTAGTGTTGGGGGAAATGAAGAAATTCTATTTTATTTTTTTAAGAAATAAAGATGCTTAGTTGCTTTATTTTGAAACAACTCTTCCTCTTCCAATACGTCACTAAAGATGTTACAAAGGTTCTAGATGTCTATAAAGCCACAATTTTATGGCACACTTAAGAGGCAGTAATTTGTCTAGCTTTACTATCAGCTGCGGAGACATCAACGTCTATTGACACATTATAAATGCACAAGTGGAACGCAGCCTGCCTTGCTGATGTGGATGCTGAGTTTCCTTAGTGCATCTGTATCATTTTTTCCCAGTGGAAAGGAACAGGATGGAGCCTTGTAATTTTTGTAGTACTGTATAATAAAATGTGGCCATAATAAATAGCATCGAAGCAAATAAAGCAGATTTGGACTGACTCCATTTAGCCTTCATCACTTGGTATCACTCAGGCTTTTAAGTAGTTGTATATACTAAATTGGCTTAATTTGATTAAGTTGCTTTTGACTTGGACTGCAGTGAAGTAGTGAAAATATTTATTTTTATTTGCTGTTTAATATTTATGTGGTATTTTAGTGTATTTACCTTTGTATTCCATTGTGATATTAACACAGGTTGTCCAGATTATAATCTAAATTGTGCTTTGATTGAATTAGCTGCCTTATAAATTATTACTTCTGTTTTTAGTTATTGGTATTATTGTTATTCTTATCCCTAGTGCTGTTAATTAAATAGTTTCAAACCAGGAATGTTGCACACTGCTGACAATTTTCACAATTGCCTGGGAGTGTCCTGGGAGTGGAATACTGTCTGATTGTTTTGTAGCTCTGTTAGCTATGCCTGCTTTTAAGATCTATTTTAATTTTTTATTCATTTTCATAGAATGAAGGTTAAACTTGCAAGTTAAAATCTAGAATTTATAAGTTTTTGCCTTTTAGTACTATTTTGCTGAGCTGTAGAAGAAAAATAAATGATTTTGAGGGAGAAAAAATGATTTCAGCCTAGGTTTTTAACGTTCTCTGCCATTCTCCCAGAAATACTTTGTTCAACTGTGATCTTCAATTTTTACTGTAATAACATAGCATGCTATTCTCACAGTTATCATAGGCACATATTAACCAATAAATTTAAATTTTGAAATCCATATGGGATAAAATATGCAAATACAACTTTACCTACAACTGTATATTAAAGTTTTCATGTCCTTATTCTTTAAAGACAGTATTTAAAACAAAGAATACGTGCTTTATAGAAAACAGAGCTGGACATCTGGCTTTTCTCACATGATTGAGGGGAAAAGTAAGAACTAGAAAAATATTTTTTATTTTATCTATAGCTATTCCCTTTATATCTCCTGAATCATACTATAAAATAAATTGGTTATAGTCAATAAGAATGTAAATTAATTCCATACCAAGTAAAATTTAAAAACTCAGTATTTTAATTTAGGTAAGTAATTTGCCTTGTGTTATGTTTTGACTAATTATTTGATTACTTTTTAAAAGAGTTGTGTTGATAGCTTTTTGGAAAAATTAATTATTTTTAATAGACCTGAGAATAAATATGCTTTCTTTCCAAAGAATCAACTAATTCAAAAAGGGGTTCTAGTGGACATTGTTTCAAAGGAGTGATAAACATTTCTCCCTATGGTTTTATGATATGGAAATAATTTAAAAGGATATATAGAAATAAAGTAGATATACTGAAAGTCCACAAAAAGGATGGGTAAAATACATACATATATATATATATCCTCTAAATTTCATCATGGGTATTAACTTTTAATTGTCTATAATAACAATATAATTTGAGTTTATTGGTTTATAATTAGTTTGAATTATACCTGGGTAAAACTTCAGTGATACAGAATCTTGTTTGGGTGAGTGTTTCTTAGGATAGAGAAAAAGTTTTTGAAAATTGAGGCAAACATCACTCCAGGTGTTTGGCATTAAAAAAAAAAAAAAAAGAGCCCTGGCTGGTGTAGCTCAGTGGATTGAGCATGGGCCTGCGACCCAAAAGATCATGGTTCAATTCCCAGTCAGGGCACATGCCTGGGTTGCAGGCCAGTTCCCAGAAGGGGACCCACGAGAGGCAACCATACATTGATATTTCTCTCCCTCTCTCCTTCCCTTTCCCTGTAAAGATAAATCAATAAAATCTTTTAAAAAATAAAAATAAAGTTTAATAAAAAAAAGAAAAGAAAAAACTGTTCCCACAGTTCTTTCTAGGTAAATTTCAGTTTTCCTTAGAGCTTTAGGTCTTTGAGGTGGTTGTTAATCTGTCGGTATGCTTCTCCCTCTTCTGAATTCTGTTTGTTCGAGGTCTGTAGAAAATAATGACTAAGTCTTGATTGAAGGCCTCTCCATGAGTCGAGTTTAAGGACTTGTAGAACAATGTGAGTTTATTTAAAAAAAAAAACAAAACTTATTTCCTGATTTAGGACTGTATGTTAGATTGGTATGATTGCTAGATGTTGGAGTCTCAGATAAGGGACTTATTACTGTGGAATACGAAGCACACCATTTTTAATGATCTTGATACTGAAGATTTTCTGCTTGAAATCTTATACAAAATGAGCAATAAAGCTTCATGCCACGAACTATAGGCAATGTAAGAATGGGACAGAAAAGAGAGGAGAGAGCAGAGGAGCCGTACAATGGAAAGCTGATATTTGATATGTAAGCTAATCCCTTAGTCCTCCAGCCAGATTCTTTCTTCACTGTGCAGAAGCGACTCTTTATTTTCTTCTTTCTGCCTTTTGATCCCACTGCCCCCTGCACAGTTGGAACATTCCCAAAAGACTTTGGCAGAGGTCACTTCTCAGAAGCTTTTAAACTTTAGTTAGAATACACTTATTGATTTTTTTTTTAATGACCAAAGGGATGAGGATTTTTGGAAAGAGCTCATTTGAGATCCAGTGTCTGGCTTGGCAATCCAAACTCTTTTCTACCTTTGAGAACACATCATTAGACACAGGATTCTCATAGTCAGTAAAATTTAGGATTCTGGCATGTTGGATTTTCCTTGGGATTGATATCAGCTGACAATTGGGCCTCTTAGACATGGGAGATAAAAATCAGTTTTTAGAACCGAGAGTCAGAAGCTACATGAATATATAAAAAATTTTAGTAACTCCTTTAAAAAATGAATCAAGAGTCTGTGGAAAATATTTGGTAGTGTGTATTAGCACAACTTAGTTTTAGGCTATTTCCCTACATTCAATAGCTTGAGATTAAATTGTTTTATTTGTCCAAATTAGTCATGAAAGTAAAGCACATTTTTGTGAACCAAAAAGCTGATAATTAAAGATAGGGTAATATATTTTTAAAGTGTCATGTTGAAATTTGAACATTAAATAAAATGTGACAAGATTTCCTGCATTCATAATTCTGAGATAATTCTCATTTGAGTCAGAAAGTGTACTCTCTCAAGTTATTCCGGTTGATGCTGTCTTAGCACCCATGCTTCATAACACCCTGGTGTTAAAGGAAGGGTGATACAGAACAATGTTTAATAATATATATATATATATACACACATTGAATGATGGTTATTATGCATTGTATTTCAAAATTATGTAGAGATCATTTAAATAGCAAATACCTCCAATACATTTAAAGTGAATTAATTCTTATGCAATCTTTCAAAAGTACATCTATTATAAAGAACAAGGTAACTGTAGTTCTTCTTTTTGTATGTCTACATTAAAAAAATGTATGAGCTTTACTCTGCATATTCAAAGAAGCAATAATAATTACTTTCACTTGGTTGAGGTATAATTAGAAAATTCTATATAATTTATGAATTGTAGTTTTCTGTTTTAACAGGAATTTTGAGACCATGTTTTTTCCTTCTTAACTCCTCTGTATTTTGAAATACATTTGTTATTAAAAATTCAGTATATTGGTACTGTAATTTAAACTGATGAACATTGATCTATATAATCCTCTTAATGAAACTTCTTAAATACTAAAATACTATGTTATATTTTCATTATGTATAAAGCAAACTGTTCAAATTTGAACCATTCTGTCCTAGAACATATAAACATACTTTTAAGTTATTATTTTATGATATAAGTCATATGGTAGATTTCAGTGTATTCTACTAGAAAATGATTATTTAAAAGTATAGAGAGTAGTGTCCTGGCTGAAGTGGCTCAATGGATTGAGTGTTGGCCTGTGAACCAAAGGGTTGCTGGTCCAAGGTTCAATTCCCAGTCAGGGCACATGCCTGGGTTGCGGACCAGGTTCTCAGTAGGGGGTTTGTGAGAGGCAGCCACACATTGATGTTTCTTTCCCTCTCTTTCTCCCTCTGTTCCCCTCTTTAAAAATAAATAAAAAATCTTTTAAAAAAGTATAGAGAGTAGGTACATTTTACTGGAAATGAAAGAGGCTACATAGTTCCTATTACTATTATATTTGGAAACCTTGATTAAGGTGCAAATATATTATGTATAATTATAATGATAATTTTGAGGGCAAAAATATTAAATTGAATGTTTCTTACATTGTTAACTTCAAAGCTATTTCTCAAACATAGGTAAAAATTACACCAAAAATAGTTTTATAATTGTATGAGAAACAAAGAATTTATTCCTATATTATTTATTAATTATTGTATTATTTTTCATACAGACAACTATACACCTATTTTTGCCTCACCTTGTATATTGCTAACAAAATGATTCTCCGGAAGCGAAGTTTTCTTAGGGTTAGAGCAGTGAGCTGCTTAAACTATTTTGGCTCCAGCCATTAATCCAACTTTGCCACACGGAATCTCCACTAAGCAGTGAGTAATTTTGTAGGTATTGGTTCTGGCTTTCAGTAGTAACTCTGTTGTATATTTTACCACCTTTTCTCCCATCATAGACAGCATCTCATTTTTCTCTGTATGACAGAATGCTAGAGCTCCTTCTGAGGGCAAATGATTCACAGCAGGTCACATTTTCTCCTTTATTATGTCTCAGGGCAACAGCTGCACAGATTCTTACATAGGAACAGGCCTCAGCATCTGTGCATCAGTCCTAGTCCATACTCAAAGAAAGAGGTGCTTTGGGTGTGAGAGCTTTGGGTATATTGGAATACTTGGAAGAAAATGATGTCCTTGCCTCTTAGTATGTTTATCTTTATCAAGACCGAGAGGTTACAGCAAAAGCAGACCCTTGGAAGAATGAAACATGTACATACAGTGTCTTAGTAAAATACCTGCTGGGAGGAGAGTTTAAATATTATGTATGCTTTGATATTATGACTTCTGATTACCTGATTAATTAAGACATTACTACTTTTATGGGGACAGACACATTTTGGTAATTGAATTGCAAAATAAAATAAATAAGTAAAAGGCCTAGTCTTTTGTTTTGATTTTAATAAATAAATGCTTTTCTCTTTGAGGGCAAGAACTTGAGATAATACTGTTCCAACCTCGATATTACACAATGGCTGGGTGTACTGTGGACACTAATTAAGGGTTCTTCCCTTTGCCTTCCTACCCCACCCTACCCTATCTCATCTCATTTCATCCCATCCCATCCTCCATATTCAGACCTGTACACTGACTGTCACCACAATAGGTCTCCTATCATGTATGAATTATAACTTATTCTGATATTCATTTACACCAAATGTAAAAGTTCAGCCTTTTATAAGTAAAATGTTTAGTAATACATTGATTAAGGTTTGAGAATCAGTATCTGCAGTTCTTTTCTCCTAATAATAAACTACAACTTTTTTCATTGGTTTTATATATGTCTTTTAAAGATCTTTTGGCTATTCCAAATTTTTTTTTCTGTAGCAGTTATGAGTAATTTGTTCTAATTGTTATGTTACAGATGAAGATACTAAGGGCTAGCAAAGGTAAGGGTTTTCATAATATATATATATATATATAAATGATTAATGGGAGGATTTCAATATTAATATTGGTCTTCTGATCAACATTCTATTTTGTTTCCTTTAATATTCTTATTCTTTTTCTAACTTTGCATTAATTTGCTTTTTTTTTTTTACTTGCTTAAGGTAATAATGGCTTTGGTTATTGTTTTGAGAACATTTTTTTAAGTTTATGTTTTCAATTGTATTTTTTTCCATGACCATTAAATCTCCTTGTACTCACCTACCCCCTCAATCCCCCCACTGTTGTTCATGTTCATGAGTCATTTTTCCTTTTTGCTCAATCCCTCCATCCCCTAACCTCCCCCCTTCCTTTAGCTGTTATCCTTTTGTCTATGAGTGTTTTTGTATTTTGCTTGTTAGTTCAGTTTATTTATTAGATTCCAAATATGAGTCAAATCATATAGTATTTGTCTTTTTCTGACTGGCTTATTTCACTCAGCATAATGTTCTCCAGGTCCATCCATACTGTTGCAAAGGATAAAATTTTCCACTTTTTTACGCCCAAGTAGTATGTGGGTATTTAAAGCTAAAAAAATGCCCTTAAGCATGGCTTTAGTTCACAGTCTGTAAATTTTGATATGCTGTGCTTTAGTTTTGATTGTGTCAAAAATATTTTCTGATTTCTGTTGTGACTTCTTCTGGATGTGTGGGATATTTAGCCCTGTTTATTTAAATTTCCATATATTTAGGGATTTCCAAAAGTTATTTTTTTACTTGGACAAGTTATTTTGTATGATTTCAATTCTTTTGAATTTATCAAGGTATGCTATTGTATCTTAAAAAGTGAGTTGGTTTATGACCTAAAAGCCCAGCAGAAGATGAGGGGAAAGATGGGAGAATTCCCAAGAAGAAATTCCATAGGATCCCCACTCATTACCAGAAGGAGTAATGTTTCTGAATTAAACACTGGTTTTATTGCACAACTGGTCAGTTTCTATAGTCCTGAAATTGTAGGTTTTGGCAATTTTGTCCAGTTTGCAATTGATGTAAAAGTTATGCCCCAAGGCATGCTTTTTAAAATTTTTACAATGGGTTACTTTTTGTGGGTTCATAAAACATCACACATGGAAAGTGGTACATTTAGGACTAAACTGTGCAGTCCCAATTTAAAATACACCGGGGGTTTGTGTGTTGAAAGCATTGAGGCTAATTTCATGAGAGGATGAGACCTTAGTGTTGTATTATCATGGTATTCAATGTCTAAGTGTGGACAAGTGCAGAGAGCATTCTTGGTACAGAGGATTGCTTTAACAAACCACTGTGTCTGTTATAATCTGTTTGAGAGGCCCATCAGGAGTGCAAACTGGTTGATGTGGAAATTCTTTTTTGGTGTAGTGTCCAAAAAATGTTTGCATCAAAAAAAGAATATTCATTCTATAGAGACAGGGTCTTGAAAACTAGACTCTGGTTTTCAAGAAACCACAAGACTCCACAAAAGCAATAGGGTGCTTTTATGGATTGCTGAGCACAAAACCATCACGAAGACATGAGGTCTCAGGTTACCTTGCGAACAGTTACCAGAATAGATTTGAGACGAAATAGAATGATGTGATAAGAATACCACTGCAATACGCTAGGTATGTGGGCCTGTGGTGATAACATGTAGGGCCACACAAAGAGGACAATGCCTTGGAATCTTGTATTGGCACTATCAGTTGATAACCATGGTAATCTTTATAAGTTACAGCTTTCTAATCTGTAAAACAGAATGTATTTCTTCTCTGCCTAACTCACAAGTCTATGAGGATTATGGTATTGAAAATGAAATGAAAAACAAATCTGAACACTCTGAGGAGATAATGTGGTAGCACATGATGATGGTTATCAATAAGGAATGATAGTAGTTGATATTTGAAGAGAGCTCATAGACTAAGAAGGTAGAGAGACGGAGAATAAGATACTTGGGAAAATGATTTGAATGGCGTGAATAAAGATATTTATTTAAAAAATCTCAGTCCTTGCTGATCTTTTAAAAAAATATCACTGTCATTTTAGGCAGCAAACCATCTATTAACTGACACCAGAGTGATCTTTTAAAAATATATTTGTACATGACACTTCATTGTTTCATGAAACTTTACTGACTAGTTTAGTAGGAAATGTCACATAGTTTTGTAATTAATGTCACAGAAAGACAATAAGTACCTTTTATCTTAATTCTAGACTAATTTTTACTAGGTTTTTGGAATCTTATTTAAATACTAGAATGTGAAGGTTCATTTTAATACTATTCAGTGTTATGAAATTCTGATGATTGTTTTTTGAAAAATTCTTTTCAGGAAGCTCAATTTTTTACTTATAAATACTCTCTTATCAAATAGTTATCTGTGTGGTGCTATTTGAGAAGCTTGAGGGTATAGACTCTGAATTTGGGTTACTTGTGTTTAAGTTCTGGCTTTATCTCTCAGTGTCACAGAAGATTTGTTTGTTATAAAGATTTTCTTTGTAACAATCTCAGAGTTTTTGGCAAAAGTTAAATGAGCATATAAACAAAGTGTTTAAATCCTTAAAACAATTTTGAGATTAACTGAAGACTATAAAGAGTTAAAAAACGAAGCTGTTTTAAAATGTAAATAAAATCTTTAAAATGAATATAAAATCACTCTGTCTCTTTTACTATCTATATACCTACCTACCTATCTACTTTCTCTCATATACTGTTCTTATTTCCCACTGAGAAAGTAAATGTGAACTCTCTGAGTGTTCCTTTTGTCTGTTCAGGTCACTCCTGAATCCACAGCCCTTTAAAATAGTGCCTGGGTGCTGATCATATAGTTGGTGAATGAATGAATGGATGAATGAATGAATGAATTAAGTTCCTCTACTTTATAAACTTGCTATCTCTGTATTAGGAAAAACTTACCTTGAAAATTTATCTTTATTAGTATTCATTTTTTAAGCAGTGTTTAATTTTGACATTTTATCTAAAGCTTGGATTAATTTAAGTTTAATTTTTCATTAAAGCAGTTCAGTATTGATAACCAAAGTATTTTCATATAATTCAAAAGACCTAGAGGGAATTGCAATGCTAATTGCTAGGGAATTGCTTTTTATGTCATTTTGAGCAGTAATGAAAATATGTTTGTATGGATTAATTTTTATCTAAAACACCCCAAATTTTTATATCCTCCGTTAGTGCTTTTCTTTGTAGTCACATTGCTCAAAAAATAATTCTAATAGCTCCTTCTTGCAATCCCTTTTAGACTGTTCAGTAATTAGAAATTTACCTTATTATTTCATAGTGATAGTGTAATTTGATATGATACCTTCTCCTGCCTATTTGGTTTTCTAGTTCTCTTCCTCTTTGTCTCCCCCCCTTTCCTTTTCCTGTGTTTTACCTCTGCCCTGGCTTGCTTCCTCTTAGGAGGCTAACTGATTTGTGTAAGCTCGTTCTTTCCCTTGAGTTGTCTGCTAACTCTAGCATACCTTAAGTGGATGAAATAGAGTGAATGAATCACTGAGATGTTGAATAGTCAAGCTGTAAATTGAAGATTCTCTGTTCTGTACAAAAAGAAAAAGGCTAAGGGACCTATAAAGATAGCTATATAAATAAATTCAAAGGCACATGTAATGGTCAATTTTTGTTATTGATTTTGATTTACGTGAAGCCAATACGGACAGTTTTCAATAACTAATGTTTTTAAGCAAAAAAAAAGTAAATATTTTGTTTACCCAGTCAGTATTTTTCAGGTCATCCTGAGTGCTTTAAGGAGGGTAGTACAAACAGAAAAAGTAGTCAGAGTCCCTGTTCTCAGGCAATTCATGTCACAGTGTAGGGTTTGACAAAATGGGAAACTATGCAAAGAGGTGTGGGAGTATCAGGGAAGGCCTGACTGGTTCTGTCGGTGGTGCAGTGGGTCTGGTGATACCATGGAAACTTTGTGGAAATGGAAATGTTAGGATTTCAGAATGTATTTTCTAAAGGGAGAGCAAAGGTCTGAAAGTACAGATATTTGTAGGAGAGTCTGTGCTGTCATTACCTATGATTGTTCAGTCATGAAGAGATAGGCTTGGTCTTCCACAAGCAGAGAAAAATACCCTAGGTTAACGGCCCAGTATTTATAGAATATGCTTGATTTGTTGAAAAAATGGATGTACGGGAAAACCCCAAAAGTTGACTAAATAATTGCTTTTCATTGTCTTTTAAAGTAGCAAGCGTGCCATTCAAATATGGACTTAGATTGCTTGGCCAAGTATGGATGGACACTCACTAGAAAAAATTAACTGAGTTCCCTTTAATATTTTTAAATCCTCAAACAAAATGCAACAATATTGTTAGTGAATATTTTCCTTTAATTTGTGTGTGTGTAATGGTAATCAATAGTGATTCTGTAAAGGAGAACTCAATTTTAACTTTATGCTAACCAATACCTTACCATATCCTTATCCAACTGGGGATAAGACTTTTAAATAGATAATAAATTGTCACTGTTTTGGCACATACATGGTTAATTAACCTCCTGCTAATAGCATGATACTACTAATAGCATAGAAAATACTAAGTATCATGATTAATGCAGCTGATGCTTGTGTGAAGCACTTAAGATTTGCTAGAAAGTTCAAAAATTGATATGATCAATTATAGAATCACTAGAAGACTGAAATTCCAAAGGAAATACTTTGAGGGACATTGCATCATTTTTTTCTGTAAAATGTATGATATATTGTTCATTAATTTAAGAGTAAAAGATATAGAAAAATATTGTGACAATTTAAAGAAAAGGAAGACAACCTCCTGTGTAAATCTATCATTTAAATAAACTGTACTTTTATTTCTTCCTAATATTGTTAAAATTGAATATGTTTAGATTGTTATATTTACAGTCTCAGTATATGTGTACATTAGTACATAGAGAGCATGTATATAAGTGTGTGTTTGTATGTATGTATGCTTAGGCAGCAAAATGTACTAAGGAATTTTCCAGTTGTTCTTTTGTTTTGTTTTGTTTTTCCCCACAGCAGTTCTTTCTAAGGTAAAAATGATTAGATGTATCCTAGGATCTTAGCTTGAAGTTCTGGTTGCAAGAAACCAGAAAATTTATTGGAAATCTCGGAATATATTTTAAAAAATCATGTGCTCTTTTAATTAGGAAGATGTTTAAATTCTTACCAAATTAATTACCTTTTCTCAGTGAACATTATAGTAGATTAGATCATGGAAGAAAATGTGGCATATGTAAATTGTGTTTTGTTTTCATGCCATGGTTTTCTGTTTTACTTATGCATTGTGGGGAAAAATACACTAGCAAACAATAAGAAGTATTAAAACCAACTCCAATAGTTCTACAACTATAACCATGAAATATTTTTTCACCATTAATTATGTGTCTTTTTTTTTCTACAGAAATGTTCAAATGTTCTGTAAATTGGAGGAAGAAAACATGGATATTTAGCTACTGAAAACCACATTAAGGTAATAGTAGATTATTGTTGCCAGTCCATTTGTTCATAATTTCCAAGTGTATTTAAAATATTTATATGCAAGTTAGCATATTCTTTATGAGTATCACATTGAAAATTAATCAGATTGTTTAATGTGTTACTAAAGTTGAATTTTATATGTTTTTGGAAAGTCAATTGACATTTTTTGTGAACAAATTTGTAAATAATATAATTCAGAGTATTTGCTGTTGTGAGGAAGTATTCTTCAATTATATTAAATATAAATGAGCTACTAAAAATAAAAAATTTACTGGCACTCCACCTCTTTGGAAAGACTAATAGCCATATTACCTTCTTAAATGTTTAAAATTGAATAACTGTACAAAGTGATCTTTAATCTGTGCATGTGTACCAACACAATCAGTTAAAAGTGATTTTTGTTTAATTTGTCCCGTTTGTTCTTAATTATATATCCAACAGTGAATGTGAATATTAGGAAATAAAGTGTATTCATTTTATAGCAGCAAGCTGTTTACTATATAGTTGATTATTTTTAGAGTCATGTTTTTATCACAAATATATTTATAGAGTATGACATAAAAATCTCCAAAGAACATAGCCTTAGGCCAGCACACATATGTGCATCTTCTTCAGCAAATCATTTGAAGACAAAACAGTCAACAGTGAAGTTGGGATTTCTTTTCTTTTTGTAGTTACTACATTTAATTTCTGTAGAGTGACTTTGTAAAGTGTATAATGTAGATTATAAATATACAGCTAAAATTAGAAATATCGACTGTTATTTTTTATATTAAAGTAATTCAAATTCATTTTAAATTATTGATATCATTGATATTGTATTATAAATTACTATCAATCCATTTGCAAGAGTTTTCTATTTTTCCTTTTACTTGAAGGTATTGAATGATATAGACTATAAAAATATTGCACTCACCTTTGTAGGCACTAACTTTTCCAATTGTTATTCCTTCTTTTGACATTTTTACATTAAATTTCTTTGTCACTGCTTTCCTTTACACATTCATCCACAATGCAAATGGTATTATTCTATCTTCCAGAGTAGATATGATTGAATCTACTTTATTTGTATTTATTGCTTTATTTATACATTAACATGCATTTTTAGACATTGTTACTGATTGCATATGAAATAGATTTTTGGTACTTAATTAAATAAGTAAATCAAATAAACAAAAACAGACTGATTTAATCATTTAGAGAAATGAAGGCAAGCAAGACTTAGATCTGATTTGCTTGCTCTGAAGAAAATAAATGTGGTTGGGAAATTGATCCTCTAGGAAATTGTTATGTACATTTTAAAACAGTCAATGACAAACTGCAAAGGAACAAAAAAGGTGGTATCAGGTCACCTTAGGGAGAGGCTGTTGAAACTTTCACGGAAGCTGTGAGATGCACGGAGCGGGTGTAAGCCTGGAAAGGTGAAGTCATGCATTCCTGGCCAATAGAATAGCTTGTGAAAAGGCTCATAAAGGAGCAAGGGATAGCCAATGAAGGACTGATATTACCAGTGTGGCTAAAGGATTAGCAACATGTGATTGGACAATGTGAAGAGATTAGTCTGGAAAAGTAAGTTGGAACAGTCCATGAAATATCAGATTTGCCATACTCAAGCTTAATTTTCCTGCCTAATCTCCAGAGTGCTTTTCCTGACATTTATTTTCATTAGGAAAATAAGAAAGAATTAAGGATTTATAACGTTTAATATAATGACTGGTATAAGCTCCCAGATATGAAGTTCCAGGAGGAATCATAGGGATTTTTACAGTATTGAATGATTATCACTGTTTTTTAGGAATGATTGTTCCTTGTTTTTTAATTGAGATAGAATCAGTATACCATAAATTCACCCTTTATAATTTAGGGGGTTTGTTTTTATGCTTTCACAAAGTTGTACAACTATCACCACTGTCTAATCCAAAACATTTTTGTCATTTTTAAAAGAAGACTTGTGCCCCTGAGCAGTTAATTCTCTTTCCTCTTCTCTCCTCTGGCAACTAAAATACTTTCCCTGCTCTGTGGATTTAGCACTTAAATGGAATCACACAATATATAGCCTTTTGTATCTTTTCTTCTCTCTACATGATGTTTTCAAGATTCACCCTTGTTATATAATTCAGTACTTAATTTCTTTGTATTGCTATATCACATTCTGTTTATCCATTAGTTGATGGACTTTGGGTTTTTACACATTTTGGCTTTTAGGAATAATGTTGCTATAAATATTTGTACACAAGTTTTGTGTAATTACATGTATTAATTTCTTTTGGACATATATCTGACTGGGTCATATGTGATTGTGTTTTACCTTTTGAGAAAAGTCAAAATTATTTTTACAAACTGGTTGCACCATTTTGCATTCCCAACAGAAATATATGCGTGTTCTAGTTTCTCCATGTCCTTCTCAAAGTTATTACTGTCTGTCATTTTTATTATAGCCTCCAAATGGATGCGGAGTGGTATCTCATTGGATTTTTATGGCAATGTTTATTTTTTAGAATATTTTAGTGTGCTGATATTGCATGTGTTTGGATAAGTGCATTAATGGAATTATTGTCAGTTTTTAATTAGACTAGTCCGCATATTTAGACAATTGATTTTATGAAGTATTAAATAAAAATTACAAAATGAAGATTATTTGATGAATAATGCCCAACTCAATAATTTAAGAAAATTACAAAATTGACCTCTTTTCCATTTATATTACAGGTTTTTTTTTTCAGATTCATTATATGATATAAACATTGATAATCTCAGATTTATTATTGAGCAAGTTAAAATGTTAAAATTATCAAGAATACTATGAAATAGGGTTTTGTCTCTTGTATCATAAGCAAATAAATTCATCCTGAGAACCTATTTTGTCTTGAGTTGTTAGTTAATGATAGCATACAACAGCAAGAATAGCAAGATTCTTAAAAACTTAACATCTGAAATGCAAATGCAAACCTGACTAGCATTTTCAGCAACATTTAAAGCCATGTTCATTTGAGTCATGTACAAAATTCCGCTAAAGTTGATGACAAACGTTTCGCAGAATTATTTGAGATTTCCTGCAGGGAAAGAATAAGATCATAAAGGCGAAACCCTAGTTCTTCCTGTTATGATAAATATAGATGAAATCATGCAAGAACAATTATATGGCAACAAATAAAAATGCATTACTTTATCAGTAAATACTGTTGGAGGGTGACATGAAGAACATTGCTTTTTCAGAAAAAGTAAGTCAGAACAAATTTTGTAGTATGAGACATTCACTTTACATTTGGACAACATATATACATTTTGATCATGTGGCAATGTGTGATCTTTGCTAGGTTATTTTAAAATCATTTATTGATGTATAATTTATGTCTAGTAAACTCTTTAATGCAAAATTGTGTTTTCATCAGCATATCGATTTGTGTAAGTTACCACCAAAATCCAGAAAAAAAACATACCCATTACTCCCCAAAGTTCTCCCACGAGCCTTTGTAGGCAATCCTTCCCACCACCATTACCTTAGGAAGATCAAATTCTATTTTAATAATAGATACAAAAGAAAATCTGAGAGGGAGTAAAGAGGTCAAGTGTTGAAGACAGGTTCCATATATAACCTTGGAGGTGTCACTTATTCTCAGTGCTTCAACTTCCACATCTGTAATATGGGTTGACAGAATTACGTACCACACAGCATTGGAGTAGAGTTTGGCATTGCTAACACTATGTATTTCTGTAATAATTTCTTGAGCCTCAAAGGAAGGATGCACTGGAAAATTATTTTCTGCTATAAAGATGACCTCTTTAAATGTATTTAACAACAGTGTCCAAGTAATTTTCAAAATTACAAAACCTATTTAGAATCATTACTCTCAGAAAAGTTTTGGTTAATGGTTTATTCTTCCATATCTTTAGGCATTAATCCTTGGAGTATTTGTTGAATTTTTTTTCAGGCATATTGCACATACATCTTTACATTCTGTCTGACTACTTCTGAGCACCTTGTTGGCTATTACCTTGGTCCATAGCACAGTTCCTTCTTGCCTGGGAATTTATAACATCCTTTCCCTGCCCCCTTGCTCCACTGTTTTCATTGTACCTCCCTTAGAGAAGTGTTCTCTTTTCCACCTCCTCTCCACTCCAGCTGCCCTGGCTACATTGCCATTTGCTAAACACACACAAAGCCATTCTACCTTAGCCCACTGTTCCCGCTACCAATCACATTCTCCCTAGTAATACCTATGGATCATTCCCCAGGCTTCAAATATTCTCTTTTCAAGGCAGCTTTCCCTGAACATCCTATTTAAAATTGAAACTTCCTAGGGACACCCTCTGTCTTGTCTTTCTGCTTTATTATTCTCCAGAGCAAATATTACCACATTTCACATAATTTTGTATATTGTCTCATCCCATTAATTAATATATTCTAAATATTTCCACTTATAGTATTTTTGAATTTCAATTTTTGTGTTTTTATTGCTATTGCTCATGGATTTGGATAGTATATAAAATGTAACTGAAGCTATCGGGATTACGGTTTGTGACTAGAGGCAGAAGGGTTATCTGGGAAATATTGGTAATAACTCAGATGAGGTATAATAAGGATCTGCTTTAAGGCAACAGCACTGGGTGTTGAGAGGTGATAACACATTTGAGACTATTCAGAAAGTAAAATGGAGAGGTCATTGCTTCTGATTGCAGTGGAGCAGTGAGAGCTGAAGTCTCAGTGGAGTGTCTGAGGTTTGAAACTGGCATCCTGATGGGCTGTGGCACCATTTACTGACCTTAAGGGAGCAAGTAGGGCTGTGTTTGTGTGTGTTTTTTTTTGTTTTGTTTTACAAAATAATGTTTTTTACAGAAGTGCTTGTTTTTTTACAGAAATAATATCCAGAGCTCAAAGTTAATTTTTATATAGGTTAGAGTTATGTCTATAAATATAACACTTTAAATTGAAGGCTTCTCACATTTTTATTCAATGTTTATGGAAATTTAAAAAAAAATTGGTTTCCTAGGAAATTACATTTTCTAATTAAGTTAAAAAATACAGTTAGGAAGTGCGGGATGTAAAAACTGGCCATGGGCAGAGGAAAAGCACATTAATTATTCAGACAGTTATCCCTGCTTATTCAGTTCTTGGAGATATAGTGGCTGTCAGAATCTGTCAGCTGTAGAGTTAGTGCCCTTCAGAATTTACATACATAAATGGTGACCTTTTGGAAAATTTGCATAAAGATAAGTCTGGCATTCGAATGATAGCTGCCAGTCAGTTGAGGAAATCAAATGTTGTCAGCCACTGCTGAAACCATGGAACTGGCCTTGAAGCAGTGAACAGCAAATGCAGTGCATACAAAACAACAGCTTTTCACCAAAACAAAAAAAACCCTATTTTTAATAGCTTTACAGCAGCTAAAGAAATGCAACCAATTACTGAATATCCCTAGATGAGTATTTTTGGTGTATATAGCTTTTCTCACTAAATATTCCTGTTAAAATACTTGTTTTAAAATGACTAAATTTGTAAGCTAACCATATAACCATAAGTGTTTAATTTATAGTTTATATTATAAAATTAATGTATGCTCCTTATAGAAAACTTAGAAAATATTGCAGAGAGAATATTAATATTATTCATAATCTCATACCCAGAGAAAACCATGACTAATGGTTTACTGTAAATTCTTAGTTATTTTTTAAATAAATAAACATATTTATTGCCTTTTAACATGTGGAAGTACCTTTTTTACTAGCAATATACTATATTTTACTCATCATAAATACTGTTGAGATAGGCATAGGTTTACATAAATCTTTTGGTGAATAAGTGATTACTTCCTGGAATACTTATTTATAGCATAGGAATTATTGGGTCCAAGTGTGTGACTTTTTGAAGTCTTTGATACATATAAATAAAGTTTCATTTCAAGTTTCATTTCCACAAGGTGTTACTTTACTTGTATCCTCACCTTCTATTTCTTAATCATTTTTAAAAGTTAAATTTTAAACGTCTGGTAAAAGCTTGCCATTTAGTAAGTACCTTATTAAAAAACTAAGGCAGAAAAATAATGTTCAATTTAAAAATTTAATTTTCTTTGATTATTATTACAAACTTCAATTTCCTTGAACAGCAGCCTGTTCCTTATCACTCACCTCATCCATCAACCTAAAACTAAAATATCCATGTTTCATTCAGAACAGTGGTGATAACCTAAAATGAAATTAAAAATAATACAAACAGTTAAACTTAGCACATTCAAAATAATTATACATAAAATGTGTGTAAGATGTACTGTCAGAGCAAACAAAGTCCATGGCTCATCTCCTGTCTTTCTTTTTTTACACTACAGCTCTGGGTGTTTTAAACACCTGCGTATCTTCCTGCTTTGGCAAACAGGGCAGCGCCCACCATAATTTGGGGATGCAACCAGAGCTCCTTTGGGTTTTTTCATCTTGAAAATACCCGAGCATGTTATTTAACTCAGTACTGGAAAGATAAAACAAAAAAGGCTCATTGACCATAAACACGGTGTATGGTGAGACAGCTTTTTTACTGCTAAAATAGTTAAAATTGAGTTTGGGTGTTATGTTAGGAAGTCTGACCTCTAGGATGATGGGGATGGTCACTTTTCATTATTTATTAGTTTTATAGGTAAGCCCTGAACTAGTGATGACCCAGATGGAAACTTGGGTCCTCATCCTTGTACTTAACCACATCTCCTTTATCTTAAACTGTCCTTTGTTGATTTAACCCATGGCATTGAAAAAAATTTATTATGATTCAGAAAAGGCTGTTAATTTCTGTTCGAATCAGGGATGCTATATTGAATAGAGTGAGAGCTGCTCTCAGCTATAAATATTTATATTTGGGGATTTTGTACCACAGCTAAAGGGTAAAAGCAGTTTATTATTGGCAATTTTTTTGTAGGGCAGGGATTTGTTCATGATTTTTTAAACTGAGTGTGTATATTTAACATTTTTTATTAAACACACTTTGAAAATTACCCATTGTAAATGTTTGAGGAGTTTTCACGTAACTGTGACTGTGTTCTATCTGCATATCTGTCTATCTGTATTTGTAGTTGTTTGTTTGTGTTGTTTTTTATGTACAGGTCTGAGATGTGAGACTTGATAGAATTGTGTTTTCCTCACAAGTAGAGTACAAAGTGTTTTCATCACCTAAACATTCCCCCACGCTGCCCCTTCCTAGTCATCCCCTGCCTCTGTCCCTAACCTTAGGAACCATTCATCTGTTCTTCATGCCTGTGTTTCTAGCTTTTTCAGAATGTGCTTTAAATTAATCATACAGGAGGTGGCCTTTTGAGACTAACTTCTTTCACCCGTCATAATACCTTTGAGATTCATCCTTGTTTTGGAGTAATCAATAATTTATTTGTTCTTTTATGTTAGGTAGTATTCCATTTTGTGGATGTATCCAAGTTCATTTATCCATTCACCTGTTGAAGAATGTTTGGATTTGTTTCTAATTTTTGGTGATAATAAAGTTCCTATAAACATCCATGTGCTGTGTGTGCATGTGTGTGCACATAACCTTTTATTACTCTATGGTAAATACCAAGAGTTGGATTGGGTCATATGGCAAGAGTATACATTGCTTTTTTAAATCGTTTCTATGTTTTATCTCTCTTACTGGATTTTGATCCTGTTTCTATTTTATTTCTATTTTAAGTGCCATTGTTATTATATAAACCGGAACTGTACTCAGTTAAATTATGAATTTTTTTAACACTAACTTGATTATGGAAAGACCCGCTTTTATTAGTCTCTGAATTGAGGTAGGAAAAATTACATCATTCAAGCACAAAAAGCAGCTTTTATGATTTTTCCCTTTCTTGATATTCACTTTGTTTTTTTAGAGGAGTGTGTCTTGAATCCTTTAGTGAATGATCCCAAAACAACCAACCATAATAACCACAGCTTAACTGTTCCTGCAGTGGATGTAATTTAGCTGTTTTCTTTTTTTCAAACTAAATCTTATTTACTTTTTACACACAAAATGTCCTCATTCAGAACATATTTTACAATATGTTCTAACAAACATGGTCACTAGCACCTAAAACAGCATATTGAATTCACCAAATTATTAAAAAAATCAAAATACTGAAAATTAAATATTAATCTTACATAGTATATTAAAGATAGGTACCAAATAACCATTAAAAGTCATACAAAATTTAGAAAATATAGCTGGCTGGATCTATTTCTATCAGAGAAAAGTTTTCTTATGTATCTAAGAGGCTCTGAGCAATACGCATTTTGCAAATGTGGTTTTTAGTAGGAAGAATGCCGGATCAAGTTACCTGCACTCTAGTCCTGGTTTTGCCATTGACCTGCCCTGAGGCCCAGGGCACATCATACTAGGATAATCTCTCTGGATGGCAGAATTCTCATTTGTCCAATTAATGAGGACAGTGCTAGATTATCTGTAAAGGACATTCTTGCTCTTAAAAAATAAGATGCTGCAATTCTGTGATGATCTTGGGTCATTGAGAAGAAGAAGGTAGTGTACGTGTATAATATAATTTGTTAGAAAGCAAGGATCTATGTAATACATTTTTAGAAACTTGAAATTGAAAACTAGTTTTTGTGCTTAGAAAAAATCCACTAAGTAGTTCAGAAAGTTTGAATATAATAGAATCATTGATTTCTCTACTGTTCTTCCAATATTTCATAATTTTAAAAATTCTGGATGTTTTATATTAAGTAAATACAACGTAAATGGAAAATCATATCCCCTACTGTTAGTTTTATAGAGTTTTATTGAGAACTTTATTTAAAAAGTTTTAGAATTTAATGTCAATAAAATTTACTTAATTAATACCTCCTCTTTACTATGAAACAGGTTTCAGAATACACTAACCACTTTTCAGAGTAAATATGTATTTTTCTAAACAATTTCAAGCTAATATACTCCCAAGAAGAGGAAATAGATGAAAAATATCTCCTTTGGTTACATTTGTTTAATGTAGAATAAGTCCCACTTCATTAAGTAACATATTTCAAAAACTAAGGAATCTTGATGAGGGAAAATATTAAAACAATTTTAATTTATTTTATATTAGTATCTAGTGTGCATAAGACCTCCACTATGTTCTGGGGTAATGATTATGCTCTTTTTTTTATTGTTGTTCCAGTATAGTTGTCTCCATTTTTATTCTGACCTAGGGAAAATCAAGCCTGGTTGAGAGCACAGAAACATGTATAAGTAGACCTGCTACAATATGTTGCATACTATAATAGAAATACGAGGGAGTAATTAATTCAGAATAAAAGGCCTTGGGAAAACTTTGAGGGAGTGGTAGCATATGAAAAGGATTTTAGTATTAGAGAAGAGAGAATGGACATTTTAAGAGAATGGTTTTGGCAAGGCCAGAGTGTTGATTAGAGAATAATAAAGAATCTGTATTAGGGGAATATATTTTTATATGTTACAAAATGTTTTATATATTATAATACACAGATGTTAATGTGTTACTGTTATTTAAAGAACAACATCTCTTGGATGTGTGAGAGATGCATTGCACTGAAGATGGGTAAGACAAATGCAAAAGATGAATGGGAGGGCTAGGGCTAATAGTGTCAGTGCTCTGTGAGCTGTTCAAAACATCACTGCTCTCAGCACCGCGCTTTTACATAAACCTTTGAAATATATGCTTTTAGAACTTATTTTTCCTGGGAGGACTACATTTTTCTTCTTTGAAACATTATAAATGTTATACTTAAAGTTTCTTTTATATCTTTCCAATCCATCGGATATTTAATATATGCATTTTTCTCTTAGGTCCTAAAATATATTAGTGGAAAAGAATTTGATTGCTTGGGAAAGAAAAAGAAATAATGAAAGTGGAACTCTTGGTTTGGTTTAGTGCTGCCTTCAGTGTTCTGAGAATGATAATACAATTAATTAAAATGTTTATCCACAAAATTTGATTCCTGGGGAGTATCTTCTCAAATTGGTTCTTATAAGTGTAGTGGAAGAAAGTGTTTGCTGATTTTGTTGCCAAAAATTGTGAATGACTAGATTTTTGTAAAACTTCGTGGTAATGCATGTATAAACATTTACTCTCTCCATTATAAATTTCAATGAAAAAATACAGATTAGTACATGCTTTTTGTTATATTGTCAGGGTTCTCAACCATAAGTTTGTTATTAAGTATTCCACAAATGAATTTTTGATAGATAATATATTTTTCACTTCTATATGATATCATCCTTGATTAAATATACTAGATTAGCAATATTTTGGATTGTCTGTTTATGGATAATCTAGTGATGTTATTGAAATGAAAGTTTATTCTCAGCATATATAAATATCCAAAGAAAATGAATATGTCTGATCATTACACCTTTATCAGTAAATATTGTAGCAGTAGCTCACTCTGATACCACCTTTGAAAAGCAATGCTGGTAGGAAAAGAGGGGAGAAAGTGTATAAAAAGCCTTTGCTATAGATAGAGCTTCCAAAAAGTTATTCCTGTGCGAAAGACTGTGGAGATCATTTCTGATAACGTGGCTTGCCTATACCATCTTAATACAGGTGCTTTTGATCTCAACTGGTGTATCCCCTTGCTGCAGTGAAAACATGTTATTAGGTTAATCCAATGCCATAAATATAATAAAAATATGACGGTTATTATATGTTATTAAATCCATTCAGCAAAATATCACAACAAAGTGAAGTTTTTGTTTAAAAATAGCCAATTGTAATCCATTCAAAATAGATAAGAAAATTATAAGATAGCTGGAAAGGTTTGAACTGCCATGGACTACAATGGAATGCCAAGGAATATGTTTAATGTAAATCAATTTGAAAAACATTGATATGGAGGGAAATAGCTCAACTGTTACCAATAGGTTTTTTTTTATTCCATCTTTGAGAGAGCACATTGTGCTGAGGTTGAGACAGAGGAATAATGAACTAATGGTCTCTACCAAATTCTGTTCACCATAAACTGAAAACCACATGTGATTTGAGATCATTTTTAAATTGCATTTACTATAGCCTATTTTTAGCTAACAAGGAGAAGGGTTTATTTGTGAAGTGCTACCTACAGCGTGCCTTTCACGCAAATGCTTTCACATTTCCTGCACATACATGGTGTCCTGTGATAAAATTCTTTTAGCCTTAACTATAGCAGTAAGTGAACTGTTAAAGTTTATAATTAATGAAAACTATTAGATTCCCCCCAACATTATGTATTGGTGTTTGAAAATTTAGAATACAAACTCAATTATAATGGCTCATTTCTGCCATTAAATGTGATAAAGTCTTTACAGTGAGAAAAAATTATTTCTATTTTTTATAATGCCCTAGGATCAACCAACATTGTTGCCCCTTTTTAATTTTTATAGGAGTGAACATATGTCAAATTATATTAAAAGATCCTTGTTATGTTAATATGGAAGGAGAGATTCCTATTTTGACTTACATTTAAAAATTTTGCCAACGTGACTCATTTGAACTGAGTTCCTGAGCATTTTATCATTTGAAGTGCTTTGTTCTCTGACTAAATACAACACATGTCTGGCTTTTTCAGTTACTGACTTTTTTGGTCACTTCCAGGTTTAACTCATTAAGGAGGAAACATATTTATTGTTGTTGTATTAATATATTATGTAGTTACTAAATTTACCATAAGTCTATTTTTCAGCGAACTTTTAGTTTATAAATTTACACTAGTAACATGTATTCATATAGTGCTATGACTGGCCTTTGATACTCTTCTTCTTCAAATTTACATCTCTGAATATCTGTTATGTATCAGGTACTATGAAACATATTTTCATGTAATTTTTTAATAATCCATGAATCTAGTAAGGGAGAGATTATTTTTACTTCTGAGAGAAATGGAAATCTGATATAGTAGAAGAAAGTCATATTTCATCATCAGTTTTCAGTAATAAATATCTGAAACTATAATATGTAACAATAATAATGCAGTTTCAATGAACTAAGTTTTACAGAAAATATCAAGTCATATAATTCATCAATTATTACAGATTATATAAAGTTAGGGCTTTTAAACAACAAAGTTTTCCTTACTTGCATATTAATTCAGATGTTTTTCTGTAGCAATTTTGGCTTATTGTTATTCTCACAACGTTCTCTGAAAATCACAGAATTTTAAAAAGGATTTAAGAACTGGGGCAGATGTGACTGAAGCAGAGTCTCTATTTTCCTGGTGTGGGTAGTATTAAAGACATATAGTTGACAAGCTATCTGAAAGGGAAAGGGCAAATGTGGTGATAGGAAAGTATGAGACCACATCAGTTTTAGACATCTGATGGGTTACTTTTATAACCCTCCAGAGAACTGCATCTTTCTACTCTTGAACTGTTAGTTAGCCATGCCATATATTCCCTCACCTCTGTAACAGAGCTAGAACACCAGCGTTTCTAGGGTGCTGGCTGAGACTAGTCCTGTTCTGTTCTTGTGTTTTCCAAGTGCTACATATGATGAGTACCTGTCTCAGGAAAATTGAGAAAATGCAGGACTTGCTAATTTTCTGAGAAAAAAAAAGAAAAGAAAACCATAACTGTTCTTTTCACATTCCTGAGGGGCTATTTTGAATCTTTTATCTTTAGGAATCATTTGACTTTTTAAAGACATCATTTTACAATTTACATTAAAGAATCTACTTTTTGTATTATACTCAAAGATAGTTCTTGAGTGTATAGTTCTAGAAATAGAATGGGTGAATTATAAATCAGTCAGTGGAGAGCCATAACATTCTGTACATTGAACAGGTAAGTAAATCTGGATTTTGTAAGTAGATACTCTGCTGAAATTTCTGGGGTGAATCATTCTTCATATTATTTCAGAAGCATTCTTTTATCACACCCAGCAGACTAGTCTCTGAATGATGAAATAATAAAGGGATGTTAGTTTTGATGTATTTTATTTTGTCTTAAAAAAATTGAACAATGTTTCACTAAAACCTTAATCCTGAAAATTTGTCAATGTCCTTTTGATATTTCCAGGAATTCAAATGAAGGAATAGTTGAAATGAATGTGATAAAGTGATTTTTAAAATGAGGTAACAGACCATGGAACTCTAAAGATAAAAACTATTTGATTGTAGCTTTGCATTTTGGATGTTGATTTATTGAAAATATCCATTTTAGTAGATCTTTCCTGAGATATCATAGAGTAAAAATTACTAACCACTGTAAATGTACTGGCAGTAAATGGCATTGCAGTTTCACTTGAAGGATGTTTTTTCACTGAAATAAGCTAGCTTATCTTTTTTCTTTATCTATCAACACTTAAAACATGGCAAAGAATTTCTTATTTAAAGTCGTCAGACTTGGTTAGTAAGTTTAAGTCATGAAAATTCTCTCTATCAACCTTAATCTGTTTCATTATTACTTTGTAAAAATAATGTCTCCTATGCCTTTTCTGGCTTTTATCCACTGACTCCATTTATGGAGCCTCTGGTACAGAACGCTGTTTTTTGTTTGTTTGTTTTACATTTTGACTTTCTTGGTATACTCCTGAAATATGAATTAACATAATTAAAGGATCTTTCAAAGTCTAATATTCATTTTAAAACTGAATGAGTTGCAGAAAACATAAATAAAGGAATCCTTTCATTCCTTTCTTCCCTTTTGCATGTGCTTTTTCCTCCTCCCACAGTGTCTTCCCAACCCCTGGTTCTGATACTTTTCTTTCCTTTATTCTTCTTATTGTAAAGGAAATAATAACTTATATTAGGGTTACTTGAATTTATTCACATATTCTACTTACACATAAAAGTCCCGAATGGACACTTGATAGGACAACACAATCCCTTACTTGTAAGGAGAATGTATACAGAAATATAAATTGTCCGTAGAGTCAAACTTTACTTAATTATTATTCAAATTTCAAAATGGTATTTTAAGTAAAAATCACTTACTTCAGTTAATAGTCAGACCTTTATTAATAAATAAATAGCATTAAATGAACTGTGTGAAGCTCTCAGGAATAGAAAAGATATTTCATATTTTTCACAGTAGGTATTAATATTAATTAGTAAAGGGCACTGCTGATTAGTTTAGAAATGATTTGAAAGTGTGTTTTATGGCTAAAATGTAATCATTAAAACAGATTATTTTCAGTATGACACATTTTTTAATTACATAAATTATAAAATATATAACAAAGTTACTAATTTATACCTCTTTCATCTTTTGGGTTAATCCCATTAATTTTCAGCATTATTTTTTACAAACACTAGATATACTCTATATTTTAAGGTGTTTAGGTTGGTAAATAAAAGGTAGGAAAAGAAGTAAAGTAATAATAAGAGAAGTATCACTGTTCTGTAATGAATGGATTAAAATTCTAAATCAATACTTAAAACTACTAGTACTGCTTCTAGGAGTTCTTGACATATTAAGGGGAGCATTTAACTTTTATGGGCCTCAATTCTACCCTAAATTTTGAGAGCATTGGACTTAATCACTAAGGTATCTTCCTGACTCTAAATGTTTAATATTTAAAATGATCCCTCTTGCTCTATAAATTTAAACATCATGCTTTGGGATTTTAGGTGTGGAGAGGAATGACATTCATGTTTGCTTTTCTATATGATAAGGTAGACAAGAAGCTCAATCAGAATGACAGAGTATAATTTCCAAATTTAAAATGTTGTTGTGACTACTGCAAAATAAATTTGCACTTAGTTATAGTACAGGCAATGAGTATAGTACACATGCTCAGTGCAAGTGTGCCCCTGAGACTATACTATTTTCTGCAAATGAAAATAATCAGCCAGAGAGCATATCAGCTCCTATTAAAATTCTCATTAAAGAAAAAGGAAGAAATGAGAAAAGATCCAGAAAAGATCCTGACTCTTTAAAAACAGTTTTTATGTGTTATATCTTAATGATGTATATAGAAGCATTAATTCTTTGTTGAAACTAGAAGTGCAATACTTATAGAAATGAATATAATTAGTACAAGTGGACTTGAGGAACTAAAATGTCATATAGTTTCATTTGTTACCTTAGTATATTAGACTGTCATAAAAAGCTTTTGCTCTAGTCAAACAAGCATATGGAATATATAAAAAATACTCTCATACAGTATATAAAAATGAGGAAAACAATATACTTTATTAACTAGAGGAGACTGGAAATTCAACTAGAGATAATTCCTCTGTTTAAATCCGGTGTTTGTGAAAGAGAACCATCACTATATATTGTCCATGAGATGGCCTGTGAATAACTGGCAATGTGAGCTTATAGTAGTCTGAGCTCTTTATCCCTTCCAAACCAGTTATTGTGCTGCTAATTAGAATTGGATACTGGTGGTAGTGGAAATGAGGGAGAGTATCAATGTTACTTTGTGTTAAATTTTAATCACACAAGTTAGGACATTCAGAATTATGGTTTCCATGGTAACTGTAACACTGAGCCCTGTGTGAAGGCATTACAGTGAGGGGCTTTGATTAAAAGAAAGTAAACCAGAAGTGAAACAAAATGCTCCATATGTGCAGCTAAAGTTACCAAAAAAAAAAAAAAGTCCGGCTCCCTTGTCCTTAATTATATTTGCTTAATAGTATGTCACGTGTTTGTGCAGTACACTGAAGGTCTGTTGTAATTCTCATGTGGATGCTGTGTTTTCATTAGGTTTTAAATGATTATTTAATAGCACCACTTGCATTTTAAAAATTTATTATTTTCATTTTTAAAATATGTACAAATTTGACTTTAGGGAACTTAAGATCATTCATGTGGAAGAGGATTTTTTTTTACTGATTTTTAAAAAATGTGTGAATAGAATTGTAATACTGGGTTTTTGCTTATAAGCTTTCAGGTTGAATATTTGGGTTAAGAAAGCTACTTAAAGTTCAGTTTTTATTAACTTACTCTTTATCACCAACATGAAAAGACTCACATGCAAGAAATGAGATTGACGGGTGAAGGGCATGTAGATCATTCAATCTATAAAACCATTGTAACAGTGAAAAGTCATTGAAGATGCTGATCTCTAAAGTGAAAATTAATTGTGGAAGATTTGTCTTTTTTAAAGATTTTATTTATTTATTTTTGGCTAGAAGGGAAGGGGGGAAAGGGAGGGAGAGAGAAACATCAATGTGTGGTTGCCTCTTGCACATCCCCTGGGGGGACTTGGCCCACAACCCAGTCATGCGCCCTGACTAGGAATTGAATCAGCAACACTTTGGTTAGCAGGCCTCCCGCTCAATCCACTGAACCACACCAGCCATGGCTGGAAGATTTGTTTTCTAAGAGTACATTTTAGTTACCCGTGGGTACAAGAAATATTAAATGGTTATTTATATTCCTTTCTCATTTTTATAGAAATGTGGTATTTAGTATATAATGAAAAGCAAATACATGTTATACAAATAAATGTACACATATGTATTAAGCAAGCATGATGGGAAACTCTTGTTTGTGGTGCAGGACCATCAGAGGCTGGCTCAGATTAGAAATGTTTCATGTATTGTGGTACTTCTTTACTCAGCATCTATTAAGGCTTAGTTATGCTGAGATTGTCATTACTTGAATTTATATGCTTTCAGGAGCATAGAAGGTAGTGACATTTTTACTGAGAATTAGTAAAAATAAGGACAGATAATTTTCTACTTTTGCATCTCTAAACATAGAAAATACAAATTGGACTGAAATTTCTCATGAAATAGTTCAAAAAGTTGTAACATATTTAAATCAGTAACATGGATTAAGTGCTTCTCTATTCAAAGTTATTTGCAAAATTCAACACAGTTTTCATTAATGATTCAAAAATTTGAGGATTCATTCTGTTTTGAAACAATAGTCATATCATCTACATGGATTTGATAGGGCCAATAAGTAGCATGAGAGTAGATAGCATTAATAATTATTATGAGATAGCAAGCACAAACTTGGATGTCTCTGGGCGGATTGGCATGGATTGTACCTTTATCCATGATCCAGCTTGCTATAGAGGATAGGCACAGATTATTCCGTTTACCTGAAGCTTTTTCTAGGTAACTAAATCCTGTAGTAATCAGTCAACACAGGAAAATTACTGTCATCTTATGATTAGGCCAAATTCCTCTATTACAGTATCTTGTGTAGCACTCATCTGTAGCACCTTGCAACCTCACCATTATAATTATTTGTGTGATTATTTACTCAATATTGCCTCTTCCATTAGGTTGTTACCTTCATTAGAACTGAGCTCATGTCCATATTTGCTCTAGATTCTACCCTTTACTTTTGAATACTATATCAACATGTTATAGGTATTTAGGATTTTTGATTAAACAAATTCATACACCTAATAATACACCTAATAATGCTTATGGGTTATATGAAAGATACTGTATTACTTTATTAAAACACAAAGAAGAGCATTAATGAATATTGTTTATGTAAAATATGCCTTTGTGGGAAGACTAATACTGGGAAGATGCTAATACTATTAAAACAAGGAGGGGTGGAAATGGGGGAGGGAGGCAGGGAGGGCTGGGGAGGTGGGGAGGGGTGGGGGGAAAAGACAGAGAATTGTACTTGAACAGCAAAAAAAAACCCCAAAAAACATATTTAAGAGGATTTATGTGATACCAACACAAGTGTTTTTCATAATAAATAAGTTTATTATAAATTATACGTAAGTAAAATTTTATAAGATTAACAAAATACATATGAAAATACATGAACAAGAGGGGTAGGTAGCTGTTCCAGGTATTAAAATAGTACATAAAGCTGCAAGTAATTTGTCATTTTTCCCCCATGTTAGTTTTAATCAAAGTGAGAGCTAACAAGAATTTTTGTGGGTGCAGATTAAAATGTTAATAAAGGGCTTGGAGTATGTAGCTCACACATATGGCTGTGATGAGCTCCCTGGTATTGCATCCCAGAAATAACCAGTTTCAAGCTGAGAGGCATACATAGGTCTCTCCATGTAGGGTGATGCCATTGTAAATTTTGTAGATGGAATAATACACTGGAACCTGTTTTCTGTATGCCCCTGGCTGCCCACAGATGGGAGGCGGGGAGAAACTAGCTGGGTATGACAGATCCCTTTCCTAAACTCATCAGTTAAGGAAGTCACTTTTTTTATTTCAGCACAGCGAGTGTAGAAAGGCTGGCAAATGCCAGAGAGTTACATTAAATGCTGTTATTTCCTATGAAAAAATGAACTTAGGGGAAAAAAGTTTTTTTCTCCACTATATTTTATTCACTTACTTATTAAGTTAGACATTCAAAACATCTTCATAGTGACCTAATGTTTCAGTCTGCTCAGACTGCCATAGCAAAATACCGGAGTGTGGGTAGCTTAAACAACAAAACTTTATTTTCTAAATTTATTTTCTATTCTGGGGGATAGAAGTTCCATCTCAGTGTGTCTATTTGTTTTCTGGTATGAGCTCTCTTCCTGGCTCATACATGGCCTTCTCTTACTATGTCCTCAGAGAGTCTGTGCATGAGAGATTAAGGGAGGGAGAGAGCTCTAGTATCTCTTTTTAGACGGGCGATGATTCTATTGGATAAGGGCTTCATCCTCATGACTTTAAACTTAATTTTTAAAGGCCTCATCTCCAAGTACTATCACTTCATTGGTCTTCAACATCTGAATCTTGGAAGAACACAGATCTTGGAATCTTGGAATAACACCTACTCTGTGCTAGGCTCTGTTCTAGTTACTAAATATATATTAGTCAGCAAGTCCCTGGTATTATGATGTTTACAGTCTATTGGCAGAAACAAACATTACTCAAATAATTTCACTAATTAATATATAATAGCAAGCTGAAATAAGTTCTCTAAAGAAATAAACAATAATTTGAGACCATTATAATAATAAAAATGCACATGTGATATAAAGAACCTAATTTGACCAGAAAGATTCAGAGAAGCCCTCTCTGGGGATTGAGGAGGAGAATATTCTTGAGGAAGGAATCAGGTTTGGGGGAAAAAAACTTAGTCCCTGTAGGGATCATGTTTCTGTAATCTTTCCTGTTCAGTTACTATGAAGGAAAAATAATCTTGCATTTTCCAGTTACAACTTGCTTCTTTTTAGTATGCACAAGAATAAGTCCATGGTATATAAAAATTACTCAATTGAATTTGAAACAACTTATCTGAAAAAAGTTCGGAATCATATCACTTGACACTGCTTTATCCTGGCATTAATATTTATTAACATTGAGGATTCCTCACTTGGGTATTACTTCTAAGTAGATTCTTAAATTCATCATTTTTATCACCACACTGAATGAAAAATAAAAATCTTCATACTGTATATAAATAGTTTAGTATAAATTGATACCATATTCACTTTTGTCTTTTATTCTTAAAAAAAGTCTGGTTAATATCAGTCAAAAGGGAAAATCTCTTTATGTTTTCTATAATCATGTCAAAAAGTATCAGAATCATGATTAATGCCAGGAATAAAAAAAAATTGGCCATATTTGGACCCTCATAAACTTTGTGTCCTAATATTGCAAAAGAAAATCTACATATTTGGAATATTTATGAGACTCACATAGCAAATGATGGGATGTATATGGACAGCCGAGATGTAAACAAAGATGTGCTTACAGTGCACTCCATTTGACCAGAAGTTCTTCGCACAACCCATTCCCGGACTTGACCTTGGAGTTTGCATAGTAGCTACTTACATATTTGAAAAGAGATGGAATTAATTGAAGAGGGAGTGTGGATGTCAAGATTATTTGGGACCATTGCTACTTGTTTATTAGGAGAATACAAAAATATTGGCAGATTAAAAAACAGTTATCATTTTTCTGTGAATAAAGGATTCCATTAGGAACATTTTGTATGCGTTGACAATTTTTTTCTATGTGTGTCAGCAACTTAGTCTTAATTGTAATTGGTATTATAGTAACTAATTACATTTGTAATTACTGTAAGTAAAGGGCACAATGCTATAAAAGGCACTGTTTGTAAAGTCCTAGTACTGAATTTTAATTGCATTGGTTATCATCTACCTTGTCTAGATACATATCTGTAATAATACCCAAAGGGATTCTTTAATTTGTGATTTATGATGAAAAAAAAACCTTTTGTTGTATTTTCATAGCAAGAGAACTGTCCATTAAACTGATTGGAATTCCAAACTGTATTCTGGAGCATACCATTTATTGCAGTTGATTGAAATCCCCCATAATTGAAGAAAAAATATAAAATGTAAAATTATGGGTAAATACTAGTAATGATTATGGGACAGATGTACATATTTTTTTAATTTAGGAATGTAAAGTGGAATTTGATCAGATTTTGACCCTAATGTTGCCATCTTGAGAGGCTGCTTTGTATTAAATCAAAACATGTTTTTCACATTGCCAAATGCTAAGCTTTCTAAATAATTAACATTACTCAGTGTAGTGGTCAGCCACAGCAGAAAAAGAATGCATTTTGATCTGCATAATTCAACATCTGGTTGACACTGTAATGCTAAGCCTACCACAAGTACACTTTGCCAGATGTGACTTATGGTTACATTATATTTTATTTTGTTCAGCAAATGTATTTGAAAAGAAGTCAAAGATATTACCATGAATAAAGAAACCTCAAACCATTTATATATTCATTTACTGAAGTGGTAAAATCATTCATAATGAAAATAGTTCACATTTATTGATAACTCCCTGGATGCCTGTATTTGCATATATATTATAATACGTTGTTAATGTTCTCATCAACTCTGTAAGAACATTGTATTTGTTTTCTGTGGTATCAATGAGGAAACTGAGGATAAAAAATTGTGACTGGTCACACAATTAATGTTGGAACCAAGCGGAGACCAAAATGCTACACAATACATCCTCCATCTATGTTGCTAGTGTATTTTTACTCGTGTATGAGAATAACTTGAGTGGCTAAATTTCATAGATGAAATGAATTAATTCTTATAATATTTAATGAGGTACTACAGGCTGCTTCTATGAATTAGCACATTTTCAACATATATACAGTATGTATAATTAAGAACAATAGATAAGACATTTTATTAAGATGCCTTTCTCTGATGAACATATACATTTTATTTCACTGTGTTTATAATTATTTTGAATATATTTGTGTTGTTAGATAATGCACTTTCATAAAAATTAAGTGAATGTTATATCATTTCCAAATTAGTATTATTTTACTTTTTTAAAAAGATTTTACTTATTTACTTTTTAGAGAGAAGGGAGAGGAGGGAGAAAGAGAGGGAAAGATACATCAATGTGTGGTTGCCTCTTGTGCAGCCCGAGGTGGGGACCTGGCTTGCAACCCAGGTATGTGCCCTGACTGGGAATTGTTCTGGCAACCCTTTGGTTCGCAGGCTGGTGGTCAGTCCACTGTGTAACACCAGCCAGGATCAGATTAGTATTATTTTAAATTTGCGTATTTTTTCTGTACTTATTTATGAAAACTCAATAAGATAAGTTATTGGCTGATAAGACATAGGGGCTATCAAACCTTTGTAATAGTACCCATTTATATTTGAAGAAGCAAGGTATTTCAAATATTTTAACTATAAATGTGGTTTTAGAAGAAAATATTCTGTGCACTTTTTTCAACATACCAGGTCAGTGCAAATATTAAACACTGTTAGTATTGTTCTTTAATAGGTGAGTTTATCTCCTATAATGGCTAAATGATGTCATTGGTATTTCCTTCAGCCAATAACAGTATGCTGTATGCCACAAATCACTCAGTGGTACCAACTGTCATGAAATACAGTGTAAGGTATTATATTCCAACTAAGATTAAAAATAAAAAAAATAGAATGTTACGGATATGACCACTCTAGTCTGATTTGTATAATTTTATTTCATTGCTGTGGCATTCTGAGTTGGGCAAGTAATTGTTTAAGTAATCCGGCAGGATTTCTGTTCTTTGGTTTCAGTGGTAAGATTTATATTCAATGCCTAAATCTGATACAATGAAACCTTGTAATATTTTAGTATAATTTTTCAAAATTAACAGTAAATAGCCCTGGCTGGTGTAGCTTAGTGGATTAAGCACGGGCCTGTGAACCAAGAGATCACGGTTCGATTCCCAGTCAGGGCACGTGCCTGGGTTGCAGGCCAGTTCTCAGTAGCGAATGCACAGGAAGCAACCATACATTGATATTTCTCTCCCTCTCTCCTCCCCTTTTCATCTAAAAGATAAATAAATAAAATCTTAAAAAAAATGTGCTTTAAAAAAAATTAACAGTAAATATAATTTGAGGTAACTATTTTCTAAGAGGAAGCTAAGATTATAGTCACAAGGAAATATTGCATTAATGGAACTACTGAATTAAAGAATTATACTAAAATGATAGCTTTAAAAAAACTTGCTTTGATATTACAGAAGTGGATATGTCATTAGTCTTTCATATATTAATCTTCTTTTCTCAAATCTATAATAAGAGAATAATCCCAGCTCTTTAAGATTAGGGCAAAGCCTGAAAACACAATAAAATAAATATAATAGTTGATCCTTTAATTTCCTTTCATGTGCTATGAAGCCTTCAAACTCTAAGGTTTGAGAGTCTTACAAGCTTGCTTTACTTGTAACATCTTGATGGTGTCTTAGAATTGACCACATGGAACAAAATAAAATGGCAGCTGTGTAAATGAATTTTTAGTTTACATTGCATCTTGTTTTACCTTCCAAGCAAAGCTCTATAATAAGAGTTTTCTGTTATCACTATAGAGCATCTTGAAGAACTGAAAAAAAGCAATCGAGATCCAAACCCCAAGAGATAAAGGAGGCTGGATTAGCTTATATGTCCCATTGATTTCACAAATACTATATTTATGGCTACAGAAATTATTTTGGATTTTGACTCGTATTCTCATGTAAATATGTACATTCTATAACTGAATGGATGAATTCACTAGAGAATAAGTGAATAAATAAGTAAATGAAAGGATACTTTTTTAAGTGATAGACTCAAAATTTTAAGTGTTTTCCATTCCATAACAACATTTTTTAGATTACATTTATGAGTAATGCATCTGGAAAAATAAGCATCTAATATGATTGATGGTGAGCCTATATTGTGTAATATTTGGAAATAGAAGATGGTGCCAGGGAGAAGAAGAAGAAAAGGAAAATAAAAGAAAACACGTTAAAATGAAGGGTCCCAGTACTACTTATAAGATGGATTTACAGATCTCAGAGAAATGTCACAAAATTTAACACCCCAGCAAGGGTATTTTAAAGACTGCATTAAATAAATATAGTATTCTTCTGTATGCTTCCTTTTAGTGGAAGTCTTCCCTTCTTTTTGCCTCCAGTGGATTCCAAATGTGCCATACTTATTAGCTTGGCCCGTACTTATCTTGCTGAGCCCCAGTCGGCCAGTGAGAAGGCTATTTCAATCTCCTGACCTTGCACCTGGGTATTTGCAGCCCTTGGGGGTATTAGCTGCTGTCCATTTTTCTCCCTTGCTGTACTGCTTGTAAATTGCCTTGTTGCAGCCTGTAAAGAGATTAATTTGATTTGTCTCTGCTTATGAGAATAAGTTACCAGGAAACCTCACATCTATTTTCCAGCTCTTATTATTATCAAGACTAACTTTGGATTGTAACCTGGTTTTCTGCCTTTAGCCTTATCAAAATTTACCCTATCAGTATTTGAGTTGGAAATTAATTTTTAACTTAGATTATTCAATTTATCTATATAGAGTCAGTAATGGTACATTTTTAAATTCTGAAAACTAACAGGTATAATTTTAGACTGAGACTCAAATCCAAATTAAGTGATAGCTTGATTTTTTAAGTTTGATAAGAACACATTAGTTTCTGTGTTAATGAAGTGTATTCCTTCTTGCTACACCTAACATGCTATTACTAAGCTTGTTTTAAGAGAGTTATACTTATTTTAAAAATAAATATAAAGGAATCATTAGAAATGAAAAGGTTGTTGATTCATCAGCTAAAATATATTGACTTTTAATTCTAAGTAATGCAATTTCCTTATTAATTTTGTGTTCTTGAATCCTACCATGTTACAAGAACAATGACTTTCGATGTGGTATTCTGGTACTGGCAACTTCTGCTCCAAGACTAACTCTACTTGGTTCATTAATTTATTTTTCCAGTTACCTTTTAATAAAAGCAAAGTTATGCTTCAGAAACAGTCACTAAAGGTTCCCATTTTGCTGAAAAACTTTATGATATCTATGTTTATTTTTTTCCCAAGCTATTCATTTTCATGTTTATCAAGGAGGATATATACCATGTATTTTATTTTCTCTAATTTTAAATATAAGGCATTGTGATAACCTTAATTAATTCATAGTCCCAAAGGACTAGTCCACATGAACCAAAGAATGGAATCAGAAAACAAAGCTGTGTAGGGGTGTAAATGTTTCAGTTTTAGATAGTCACCTCAATTCACTTATACTCTGTTTTAGCAATATCTAAAAGGAGAATATTACCATAAGCTTTTTAAAACCAGAATGTAAACCACAAAATTAAATGTTATACTTAAAAAAATAATTTGTAAACATGGAATCATACAACCTTTACTGGGATTCTAAAAATAACTGTACTATTATTTTATTGACTTTTATTAAAATGTAAATATTGATAATGGTTTGCTCTATAAGGTTAATCCAAAAAGAGAATGGGTTTTGCTGTGCCTTTCTTTTTTTTTAATTGTATTTCATTGATTATGTTATTACAGTTGTCCTGATTTTTCCCCTTTGGTCCCCCTCCACCGGGCACCCATTACAACCTCAGCAATCAGCCTACCATTGTTCATGTCTGTGGGTCATGCTGTAAGTTCTTTGGCTACTCCAATTCCTATATTGTACTTTACATCCCCTTGTCTATTCTGTAACTGCCTATTTGTACTTCTTAATCCCCTCACCTCTTCTCCCATTCTCCTCCTCCCCTCCCCCATCTAACAACCATCTGATAACTAACTTCTTTGCTCTTGCTGCTTTTAAGAGTCTCTCTTTATCTTTAACCTTTAGCCTTTTAATTATGATGTGTCTTGGAGTGGGCATCTGCATCCATCATAATTGGGACTCTCTGTGCTTCCTAGACTTCATGTCTATTCCCTTCACCAAATTAGGGAAGTTTTGTTCATTAGATTTCCAATTTCTCACTCTTTCTCTTCTCCTTCTGGAAAACTTATGATGCAGATGTTGTCCCAGAGGCTGTTTACACTATCCTCAATATTGAGGGGTTCTTTTTTCTTCTTTTTGTTCTATGTGGTTGTTTTAAGCTTCCTTATGTTCCAATACATTGACTTGATTCTTGGCTTCATCCACTCTACTGTTTTCCTGTAAATTGTTCTTTACTTCACTTAGTGAAGTCATTTCTGACTGGGTCTTTTTTATGCTGCTGGGGTCCTCACTAATTTCCTCGAGTATCCGTATTAACACTGTTTTGGACTCTGCATCTGATAGATTGTTCATCTTCCTTTAGCAATCTGTCTTGAGTTTTGATCTCTTTTTTCATTTGAGACATTTTTCCTTGTCTTCTCATTTTGGCAGCCTGTGTTTGTTTCTATGTATTAGATACAGCTGCTTTGACTCCGTTTTTTGGTAGTGTACCCTAATGTAGTGGGTGTCCTGTAGGTTCCTGTTGCACAGCCTTCCCTATTTCCCAAGCTGGGAACTTGAGGTGAGCCCTTTTTGTGGGCTGAGTACACTGTCCTTTTGTAGTTGAGCCTTGGTTGCTGTTGGCAGATCAATGGGAGGGATTTACCCAGGCCAGTCAGCTGCCAGTGCTGGCTGTGACCACTGACCACAAAACTCCACCCTCCGTGGACGTTCAGCTGTGCAGAAGCAGGGTAGCAGTGCCCCAAAGTGGGCTGTAGCTGTCCACTCGGTACACTGGCCCTGGGGTTTCTACTTGGTATAGGCCAAGGTCAGCCTCTACCTGTATTTTCCCCTGGGCACCCTACCTGAGCTATAAAGCAATCTGAGATGGCTGCTATTTTTGCTGTGCTGGGAGATTTGTAGGTGAAGCCAAGGTTTGAATCTAAGCTGGCTGCTGCTAGTGCCAGGCCTGGAACTCACTGAAGTCAGCTGTTGCTTGTTTGATAGGATTTAGGAGCAAAGACCAGCCATTTGTATGGAAAAGCAATGTGGGTGTGCCTGTAAATGAGGTGGGACAGAGCCTCTAGGGATCACCAAGGCAGGTCAAACAGTTGGGGCCATATCTGAAACTCCAGGTTGATGAAGTTTCAGATATGGCATCACTTTATAGGCTCCATCTGAGGAGGGTTTAGCACAGGCACAATGGCTTCTGCTCATCTTGATGCTAGACACTTTAGTTTCTCCCTGTACACCACTGATGCCTTTCAAGCTGCTACCCTGGTGCTGGAGCTCAGTGGGAGTTAGCCTGAGTAGGTGAATCTGTGTGTGGGATCTTTAAGAGTAACTGCTTGGGGCTCTAGAAATTTCTTCCACAGACTCAATCCCTGCTGGTTTTTCCAGCCAGAAGTTGTAGAGACTTATCTTTCTGGGACTAGAATCCTGGAATGAGGGTCTGGTGTGGGTCTGGAATGCCTCACTCCCAAGATATCCCTCCCCAACTTTTATGCACATGGGTGTTGGACCACCCTGTTCCTCTTCTACATCCCTGCTACCCATCTGGATGGATGTGGTTTCTTTAATTCTGTAGTTGTCAGATGTCCATTCAGCTTGATTTCTGAGGTTCCTAAGTGATGGTTGATCTATGTTTCAGTTGTAATTTTGATATGGTTGTGTGAAGAGGTGATTCATGTCTGCCTATGCCACCATCTTGACTGGAAGTCTTTGCTGTGCCTTTCTTTTAAAGAAGTGTTATCTTTATATTGTAAATACACTTTTTGAGTTCAGTTTTTGTATAATTAAAACTTGGCTTGGAACTTAATTAATGGATCCCAGAATGGGAAGCTTAGGATAGAAATCACATATTATAATTACATTTTTGTCTATGCGGATAGATATACTAGATTTTTATAATAATAAATTAATGTTTTGTGTGCACAAGTATATTTAAACTCTTTATGAAAAACAAAACATGCTTAAATCAGAATTTTTGCAAATGCATGAGAAATAAAAATAAAACTCTAAAAGCTATTTCCAGTTATTACTTTAAAATAATGGGTGTTATTCATTAGTTTCCACATATAAGTGAAACTATATGATAATTGTCTTTCTCTGACTGGCTTATTTCACTTAGCATAGTACTCTCCGGGTCCATACATGCTCTCACAAAAGGTAAGGTTTCCTTTAAAAAAATTGGTGTTGGACATTTTAAAATAAGTTGAATTTTTCCATAACTTTATAATTGTAATCCTCTAAACATGAGTTATAAAATGAGTAATATTTGATGATGTACTACATAGGATTATTTTTACTTTATTGGACATATTGCAGGACTTATACAAAGAATATCTATATATCTTCCCATTATATTCCCCCAAATATTAAAAATTTACCTGTTAGCACAGTTGCTAAAAAAAATAGATAACTGTTTTTATTTAGCACAGTGATACTACACACGCTTTCTTATTCTGCCAGGACTCACTTACAAAAGAAATGCAGAGATAAAGTTACTGATAATTCAGAATGGTTACTAAAGACCATTTAACCCCAACTTTGATCCTTTTGAGTGTGGGGCACATATGACTGCACAGGTCGAAGCCCATGAAGCCAACCCTGTTTATTAACTTTATTCAGATGTTGTTACCTGTCTTCAAAATGTCCATTATAGCAAAAGTGAATCCCTAATCATTCATTACATTCAGTGATCATGCTTCTTTATTTTATTTAGAACATTTTCTCAATCTTTCTTTTGTGTCTTATGACTGTGACATTTATAAATAATATAGGATAGTTATTTTATAGAATGTCCCTCTATTTGAGTTTTTCGGATTTTTTCTCATGATCAGATTAATATTATACATTTTAGGGCAGGAATAGCACAGAAATCATATGTTGTTCTCAGTGCATCATTATCAGGAGGCAAGTGATATAAGGAACACTAATTTGCCAGGCCTTCATACTTTGTACAGAGTTTATGTTACAACTCTGTTTAGGATTAGAATCCTGTTTAGGATTAGAATCCTGTTTAGGATTCTTTCTGAAATGGCTTACCAAATTTTTATTTGCCTCTTATATGGTTAACTGGCTATTTCAAAGGTGATATGGCCCATGTTAATAGTTAGCTACTAGGTTTTAATCATTAATGACATTTTGTATTTTGCATACAATTTTGGCTAATGGTTCTTTCCATCTTTTTCTTTTGTTGTAAAAATGATCAATTCTCTTTGTCAAATAATTAAATTTTGTTTTGTCCACATTCATGTGCTGTCAGAAATTTAAAGCACATCTCAAGCTTAGCTGCTCTAAGGACTGCTTATATTTGATTTACTGGATATCAAAAAAATATTTAGGTGTTTTGAGAATCTTCCCCAATTATTGAGAAGATCACTTTAATAATTCAGCTAGTGAAGTGATCATTTTATTTGAAGATGAGAACCAATTTTGAAAGGATTTAAGTATAATCAAACCATTAATATTTTTCCTATTTTTAAAATTAAACATCATGAATGTGTTTGCCCTCATTCATTCATTTTAATATGTATGGTTTGAATTCTGTGTTTTAAGTCACCTCTCAAATCTCCCACTAGGTACTGTGGTTTCTTGTCTCAAAAAGCTCACGTTTTGGCCAGGGACATATTTAAATGTATAATTAAGACCATGTATCAAAGAATTATATACACATAATAATTTCAAACATTGTAATATTTATAAACATTTTTATTTTTCTCATAAGTGTATGTTTATTTTTAATAAGTACTTAAAATAACTTATTTTTTTAAATAACTTAAAAATAGATTATTTTTCTCAACTTCTTGTAGTTACCATCATACATGTCCTATATGAATTTGACTGGATTTACACATATTTATTTCTTTTTAAAGTTATTATAAATGATTATGTTTTCATGTCTGTGTGTTCAGTGCTATTTATAGAAGCACAATTAATTTTCATATGTTTATTTGGTGTCCTAATATGTTGCTGAAACTTTTTTAAGTCTAGTAGATATTTTTATAGATTACTTGAATTTTTTATTTTATTTTTTTTACATAGAAAATCCTGTCCTCTTCAAATAGAGACAATCTTATTTCTTCTTTCAATTGTAGGTCTTTTCCTTTCTTGCTGTATTACAATGACTACAGTTTATAAAAGTGGTGAGGTTGGGCATCCTTGCCTTTTCCTGATGTTAGGAGGAAATCATTGTCTTCCAACAAGTTTAGTTTTCATTTTGTTTTATTTTTTGGGGGGTGGACTGTTCATTTACTTATTTATTCTTATTTTTAATTAAAACTATTGGGGTGACATTCATAGATAAGATTACATAAGTTTGAAATAGACAATTCTGTAGGCTTAATCCCTTTATAGATATCTTTATCAAATTGAGGAATATCTTGTATATTACTATTTTTCCTCCAAGTTTTTTTATCATGAATAGGTGATGAATTTCAAAAAAATTTTTTTTGCTTTGATTACTATGATTGTGTGATTTTTTTCTTCTTTAGCCTTTCTTAATTGATTATAGTGATTGATTGTAAATATTGAGCCAATGCTACATCAGTGGAATATACCCCTTTTTGTCAGGCTATATAAAATAAACAAATATAAATAAATAATAGTTTGTTCAGAAAAAGTCTAGCCATTATTAATATAATGAGAACAGTTTATGTGACATTGATGCAACCTGGCAGCCAAGGAGAGTGAACTATAATATGCATGTGTGAACAATGGTGACTTCACTGTACTAGTCAGTGGGGGCAGTAGATGCCACTGAGTGAGCATACATACCATGTGGCTGTCACTTGCAAAATCACTGAGCAAGCAGAGCAACAAATCCGCGTAAAATTATGCTTTAAGCTTGAAGATTGCTCCGCCGACACTATTCAGATGATTCAGAAGGCTTTCTGGGATGAAGCAATGAGTGCAGCACAAATAAAAGTGTGGCACAAACACTTCAAAGATGGTTGAAAATGTGTTGAAAGTGATCCACGTTCTGGAAGGCTGGCAACAAGCAGAGCACCTGAGAATGTTGAATGTATGTGGGCTGCAATCGACAATGATCAGTGACTGACAGTGTGGGAACTAGAAGCTGATCTGAGGATTACAAAAACTGCTGTGTCTGAGATTTTGATGCAGGATCTTAGCATGAAATATGTCATGGCACATTTGTTCTACAGCTTCTGCTACCAGAGCAGAAGGAACATAGTACTGCATTTGCTAATGACTTGTTTCAGACTGCTACTGATGAACCAGATTTGGCACCATGAGCCATCTGGCTTTTCCCAAAACTGAAATCAGCTTCTAAAGGGAAGAGATTTCAGACCATCAATAAGACTGAGGAAACTGCAACATGGGAGTTGATGGTGTGATTCCAACAAAGGGTTTTGCAGAGTGTTTTAAACACTTGGCAGAGGCACTGGGAGAACTGTGTGAGGTCCCAAGGTGCCTACTTTGAAGGGGACTGAGGTGTCATTGTCCTATGCACAATGTTTCTTGTATCTTTATTTTCTTCAATAAATGTCTCTATTATTCATATTACATGGATGGCTACTTTCTGGACAGTCCTTGCTATTTCCATATATACACGAATCTCAGTTGCTAATATTTTGTTAAGGATTTTTGTGTTTATATTTTTATGAGTGTCATTCACTGTAGATGATTTTCCTATCAGGGTAATGTTAGCTTTATAAAATGAATTGAAAAGTATCATCTCCTCTTCATTCTGTGAAAGAGATTGGAAACTCATCTTTGTGAATTTTTAACTTAAAAATTCAATTTATTTAATAGCTACAGAGCTATCTAAATTATTTTATATTGAGTGAGTTGTGTTAATTTTTTTGTTTGTTTTGAAGGATCTGTCTACTTCATCTAAGTTGTCAAATTTGTGCTTAGAGTTGTTTTTATTTTATTATCCTACTAATGTATATAGGGTTTTTAGTTGTATGACTTGTTTCATTCTTAATATTGGTGATTTGTGCCATATTTTTTGTCAGTCTGCTAAAGTCTGTCAATTTTAATGTTCATGTCACAGAACAATCTTTTGTTATATTTTTGTATTTTAAAAAAAACATTGAGTTCTGCTCCTATCTATATTATGTCTTCCTTCTGCTTGTTTTGAGTTTATTTTGCTCATATTTTTTCTAGATTCTTTAGATGGTGGCTAAGAGCGTCTTTTTGCCTTTTTATCTAAAATAAACATTTTTTTAACTCTACATTTTCCTCTGAGCACTGTTTTAGATGTGTCCTACAAATTTTAGTATTTTCTGTTTTTATCTTGAACCTTCTTCTTTGACCTTTTTGATTATTTAGATGTCTGTTTTTTTTAGATTCCATGTGTTCAAAATTTGCCCTGTTATCTTTCTGTTGTTATTTCTAGTTTGATTCCATTTAGCTAGAGACACATTCTGTATGATTTCAATTATTTTAAATTTGATTTTGTTTATTATATATCCCATGATATAGTCTATTTTTGTGTGTTATGTGGGTTCTTAAAAAGATTATATTCTGATCTTTTGGGTGGTGTTTTACTTGCTTATGCCCTTGTTTATTTTTTAATTTTTTTTGCTTTCGATTATTAAGAATGAGATGTTAAAGTCTTCAACTGTAACTGTTGATTTGTCAATAACTCTTTTTAGATTTATCAGATTTTCACATGCTTTGAAGCTTTGTAATTTGATATAAATACTTTAGGACTGATATATCTTCTTTTTGGTCTGATTTCTTTTTATCATTATATAGTGTCCCTGTCTGCCTATGATAACTGTCTTTGCTTTAAAATCATTTTATGTGATGTTGATATAGTCAATATTTTCATGCCAAAGCTCCAAAAAGCCACTTATTTTTTAGGTGAATTAGAATTTCATTTTCAAAATCTTTCATTATCTCCCATCTCAAAGTAGAAATTTGTTTGCCTGATAGGAAATCCCACTCTAGTTATTTTGAAATGCTTTATGAAAGGACCTATATTCAAGCTTTAGCTCTGTCTCTTAAGAACTGTGTAACCTTGGGCAAGATACTTGTATGTTACCAGTTTTCTATAAAACTGGAAAATGCCATCTTACTAACAAATTCACACAATTGCTGTGAAGATCAAACTAGATGTGTGTGAAAAGCACTACAGGTCTAATAATAGTATCGACAACAAGAATAATCTATATCTCTATGGCATTTTTAGAAAGTACTATTTATTATTGCTGTAGTTCCTTATTCATTTGACCTGCTTATTTGTCTTACATTTTATACAGAGGAATCATGAAAAATATTTCTACTTACTATGATGCTAAATACAGGTAGGGAAATTTATCACATACTTTCGGCATGATTGAATTTAATTTTCCAAGGTATTAATTTTATAAATTTAACTTAATTTATATATAGTGATATTCCATTAAGTAACTAAATATTAGGTATTAATACTGTATGATGCTAGATAATTCCACAAAGGTGATTGGTACATATGAATGAGAACACCTTGGTGGTCCTGATTTAAAGTACAGGGGTATGCCCTCATTTCTGGTTTTGCTTCAGAGGTTTCTGTTACCCATGGTCAACCATAGTCCATAAATATTAAATTGAAAACTCCAGAAATGAGAAATTCATAATTTTACTATTTTTAAAGAGTTAATCTTTAGCAATTCATAATTTTAAAATTCCAGATCGTTCTAAGTAACTCGATGAAAGCTTGTGTGTCCCTTTGGAGACAAAAATCATCCCTTTGTCCAATGTCTCCACACTGTGTATGCTGCCAGCGCCTGAGTCACACTGAAGCTTGCACAAACTTCAGTGTGACTTGATAATGTCCCAGAACTGCAAGACTAGTGATGCCAGCCAGCTGGATATTCCAAATAAAAACTATAAATTGCTACTTGAAGTAAAAAGGTGAAAGTTCTTGACTTAATAAGGAAAAAAGTGACATGCTGAGGTAGTTAAGAGCTACATTATGAACAAGTCTTCTATTTGAAAAGTTCTGAAGAAGGAAAAATAAATGTTTTCTAGTTTTGCTTTCACACTTCAACTGCAACAGTTAAGGCCACAGTGTATGACAAGTATTTAGTTAACATGGAAAAGGCATTGCATTTGTGGGTGGAAGACACAAACAGAAAACGTGTTCCTAAGATGGCCATGTATTGCATCAGAAAGTTCTGAGCTTATACAAAGACTTCAGCAAGAGAACCTCTGAAACTAGTAACACCAAGCCATTTGCTGAAGTAAGAAATGGTTAACAGATAGGAATAGATTTATTAAAATACTGTGGTGGCTGCATCTGCTGCTGAAGAAGCTGCTGCCACATTTCTAGTAGAAGAGAAGACATTGATGAAGGAGAAGGTATTTATATGTAGAAAAATCATAGTTTTCATTGAGTTGCATCCTACTGGTAAAATCTGGGGGTCTTGGAATGTATACATCCTCCATAGAAGGGCATAAGAAAGGGTTGCTGTATCTATTTTCAATAAGTAAAGATACGACTTGATACTGGGATAAGTATCATATTTATATTAAATATGATTCAATTATTTATATATTTCTATTAATATGATTCATATATTTATATTAAATATGATTCACAATGTTCATAATCAGACATGAGTTTTCTTTAGACATAATTTGTTCCATCATTGATTCTTGGCCTGAAAACATCTAATTGTCCCTTAAGTTCAGTAAGATATTACCACCTTGGAGAATCTTTTCCTAACCTACCTGTTAATTTGCATAACTTTTATAACATGTACAAGTATGTACAAAAAAGAGTTTCCGGACAAAAGCATGTAGTGAGTATGTCCATGTCTTTACATGTTTGAAGTAGAACCATTATCAAATTTCAGTGTATGTATAGAAGTTAGGGAGTCTTGAGAATCTTTCCTTTAAAGTAACCATTAGAGCCTTAGAGTTCAAATGAATGTATAACTCTTTATACAAGTATTAATTTAGTATCTGAAAGGGTAACCAACTAGGATATCTTCTTTAAAATATATTCCTTAAAATATTCCCAACTATTTGAAATTTTCTCAGTAAGAAATAATATTTCTTTGATTTCTTGTTTATTGATTTCAGATCATGTATTTTTGGCTAAAATTTTGACAAACATGCCATTACTATGCTTTTCAGTATATACTAACATATTCTCAAACATATGATGTTTGTACATGCACATGGGTAAGATAAAATGCAAGTATTATAGAACCTCTTATTGAATACTTGGTTATATCATGTATTAGGGTATCTAAAATATTTTCTCTAAACATGAAAAAACAAAATTGGTCTTAGTTACTTTTCTGCATAGTATATGCAAATAAATATTTGCAACTAATATATATGCTAATATATATGCTTCATAGTGTCTAAATCATTGATATTATAAAAGTTAATTCCTTTAGAGGGTATCACACTATCTTATTAATTAATAGAATTCTGCCCACACAGTTTTCATTTACATAAAATTTTTGGTTATATGATTTTATTTTAAGAATGGCCCTCATAAACAAATCAACAAACGGCAAGTGCTGACGAGGTTGCAGAGAAAAAGGAACCCTGGTATACATTGGTGGGAATGCAGATTGGTGTAGCCATTGTGGAAAACAGTATGGGATTTCCTCAGAAAACTAAAAATGTAACTGCCTTTTGACCCAGCAGTCCCACTGCTGGGATTATACCCTAAGGACACTGAAACACCAATTTAAAAGAACCTATGCACCCCAATGTTCATAGCAGCACAATTTATAATAGCTAAGTGCTGGAAACAACCTAGGTGCCCAGCAATAAGTGAGTGGATCAAAAAACTGTGGTACATTTACAAATTTTATATGCAGCAGAAAGAAAGAAGGAGCTCCTACTCTTAACGACAGCATGAATGGAACTAGGCGGTATTATGCTAAGTGAAATAAGCCAGGTGGTGCAAGACAAATACCATATGATCTCATCTATAAGCGGAACCTAATCAACAAAACAAACAAGGGAGCAAAATAGAACCAGAGACATGGAAATAAAGAGCAAACTGACAGTGACCAGAAGGGAGGAGGGAAGGGGACAATGGAGGAAAGGGGAAGGGTCAAGTCAAGGAACATGCATAAAAGACCCATGGACAAGGACAGCAGTGGCGGGGGGATTGAATGTGGGAGAAGGGTGATGGGCAGGGCAGGGGAGAGCAAAGGGGAAGAAATGGGAACAACTCTAATTGAACAACAATAAAAAGTAAAAAGAATTTATATAGTCCTAATATATGAAGTATACATTGGAGACAGATGGATAGATAGGTATTTAAGATTAGATCACTAGAAATTTTGAGTTGCTGTCTTGGTTTGCTAATAAAATGTATGTTAAGCAGATAACAAAAATAGCTATTTTCACAATGAAATTTTAATAAACATAAAGATAGATAAAATATTAATTATTAGTCTTAATACTATGAAGTATTGCTCAAAAATCTAAGGGGGCTCTATTTTATGAGCTTTGACATCAATTTTGGTAGGGAGGGCATAGCTAAAACATATTAAAATTGACAAATAACTAGACAGGGTTTTGAGGTAAAACTCTCTCTATTTTTTCTCAGTTGGGTACATCTTGATTACTCCCAAAATGAGTCATTTCAGTTATCAGGCTTACATACTATTTCTGTACAGTGGCAGTTGAAGATTCTAAGCAGAAGTGACTTGAAGTTTGATTGTCCTCTCCTCCAGTAAAAGAGCTAGGAAAGCATTGATCATTTCAGTAAAGAAACAGATACAGAATTATTAGGATTCTGATAAATGGGGAAGGAATAGGTGGGAACAGGACTCGGGAAACAGCACAGACAACGTAAGATGTCACCAACTTTGATGATATTTCAGGGAATGTGAATCCACTATGGGGATGATTAGCCAGAGATGATCTGAAAGATGTATTAAAGTTGATTTTCAGGAGTTATTGCATGCTATGGTAGGGAATTGGGATTTACACTACAGCATCATGAAGTCATCTGAGACTTGATGAAAGCTTAGGGGGAGAGCATTTCAAGTAGGCTTGTCTGGTGGCAGTGTAGAAGACTCCAATTAGGAGCCAGGCAGGAATTCACAAGACCCTGAGCTTGTGGAATGCTAGAAATGGAAGGAAGGAGATGGTGTTAAGAGGCATTGTGTAGTGGGTTTAAAGGAATTCACATGATCAGATGGGGAAGAGGAATGTGGAAGAGGGAGGTCTCCTACACTATAGTAGAATTTGTGATGTGGCTGACTGGAAGGCTAGTGATGCTATTTTGATGTATTGAAACCACAGGGGATACAGCAGCTAGGATTACTAGCAGAATGGTCATGACAGTGGGATGTTTCAGACTTGTAAGACCTTCTGAAAATCTTGCTTGTGTTTGTTGGTGATGATATACTTGGGGATGCATTGTTTTGGAACATAGAGGCAAGGGCAAGGTTAACTTGAGATAAGAGTTGGGCATAATGTATATATAGTAGCTATAAGCCGGAGAAGGATTGTAGAGTAAGAACGTTTTCTAAAATAGGACTTTGATGAATGTCTCCATTTTAAAAAGTAGAGAATGAGGAGTTAGGGAAGCTGAGAGAAGGGTCGATATTAATTAGAGATTCAGAAGGAAACACAGAAGGAGAGGACAATGTCACAGGAGATATCATTAAACAGTATTTCAGGGAAAATGACAGTTTCAAAGGTCACAAAAGTTAGGTCTGAAAAGACTGTGTTGTCTGAAAATACAGCTCATATCTAGATATTGAGAGGCAGTTGATATAACATCCTGGGTAAGAGCTGACTTGGGAGCATAGGAAATAAAGGGAACCGTAGCTTGACAATTTTAAACTGAGACTTTGTCAAAGGAAATGGTGTTCCCCGAAGAAGTACTTCTAGTAAATGGCAAAGTAAAGACTCCTATCTGTATCTAAAGAAACACAGTCTTCAAGTTCTTTTCACACTGCACCACGCTGTTTCTCTTGAAAAGAAAGTATGGGTAGAAGCAAACTGGAAAGTTAGAGGTGAAGAAGAATCAAGCATTTATTAAGTAAGTTGTTGTAGAGAGAAGACACTTTGGACTATAATCTTCATAAATATGTGGGTTGATGTATCATAATGTATTTTAGATACTGCACATGGTAATTTTACAATAAGTATAATTGAAATGGCTTTTATCTTCACTGCTGTGTATAGAGTTGGGGAAATGATTATGGAGTTTAATCAGCTTATGTTTTTCTCTTTCAACATAAGAAAGTAGCTTTATAAATTCTCATGTACACATTTTTCAAAATCCAATAAATCGTTTTAAAAGTTTCTGTTTTTTAGGCAGTATGATTTAAGAAATTAGGGCAATAGCTTGCCTAAGTGCTGGATATTCAGAGACTCTCAAGGTATTATAAATTACAGTTCAGAAATATGAATGGGAAATAGTCATTTTAATTAGGAAGATACACTTGGGAATGAAGTAATTTTTTAAGGTAATTTCCTTGGTGAGTGTTTTACTGATCACTTGAATTTATTTACCACACAGATATCACAATAAAAATAGGTATTTATGGGATAGTTTTTAATTAGAAATTATGGCTTATAGAGTTGAAATGATGAATTATTTTATTTATATTTTAGCTTCACTGGCCCTACTAAAAAATCATCCCATTGACTGCTTTGGAGATTTCTAACTGTATGCTTTGTCTTTCAAAACACCACAAAATGTATCTTATATTTCTGTTTATATTTAAAAACTCTACATCAACGAGTTACAAAGATAATCAAACTAAACTATGAACCTGTGCTTTGGCATCAAACAAGTAATTTTGCCTTTCTTCATAACTGAACCACTTTGCAAATTAATAGAAAAATAAGTTATGTGGCTACTACCGTGTTTGTAAGTGGAAATAGGATTAGAAGGGAATCAACCAAATTAGTCAGATTTATGAGCATGAGAACAATAGTCTAGCTGATGAGATGGCTTTGTAGGAATGAAGGATCTGTCATTCAGAAGGACACATTGATGCAAGTTAGTTCTTTTCTTGTCATTTGCATTTAATTATGTCCTAAAAGGATTGGTATTGAGAATAAAATAAACATGAACTAGAACTTCCATTCAGAGTACAGCCTCTGTAGGGAGAATAAGGCTATGTACATGCAACTTGCATTTACAATATTGGATTCAAATGAAAATTTATTCCTACTTTTCATTCTTCTTTTAGACCAGATATTTTATTCCTACTGCAGTACACATGTTAACATTGCCTGTACTAAAAAGCCACAATAAAAAAAACCCTGAAATACAAAAATAAATAAATAAAACTTGAAAGAAGCACTTAATTTTAGTCATTTATTCCTTATAAAGGTATTGCTTCTCAGTGCCCCTTACTTAGATGATTATGGATTTAAGAAATTGAATCCACCACTAACTGACTACTTAGAATGAATCTTTTCTTATGAATGAACCATCATATCTGATGCATTAATATCACAGTATATTCCACTGAGTATTTTGATAGTAAGGAGAGCAGAAGTTTAGTGACATTAAAACGTTGAGCTCAGGAAAACTTCAAGGTAGTTATTAAAAGAGCAATGAGTCTTAAATAATAGTTTCATATTCAGTGTCTGATGTTCAAATAGTCATTGATTGCCACTAATACCTGTTCTCCTTCCATACATCTTGGCCTTTTCCCAAATGTTGGAGCCACAGCTAGTGTAAGTTAAACTGGTTCTCTCTTCATTTTGAATGACTTGTCATTGTAATCATCATTATCATCACTTGTAACCAAAGAAAAGAGGTGGATTAGGGATGCAGCCTGTATAGTTTCTGTTATTTTAATTAAAACACTCTGTCTTTGTGAGGTATCTGGGGTGAATTGTACCACCCATAAAATAGGATCTTTAGGGTGCTTTAAACAATCCCTTTAAAAAGCAAGACCAATAGATGTGAGGGCCATCTGCCTGCAGCAGCTGCTCCCCACCCAACAATTGGCTTCTCTCATTGGACAGTAGGCTCCTCTTCCTTTTCAGAAAAAGTTATTGTCTCTTTTGGGGCCACTCAAGAGATGATGGCCTACTGAGATAGAGGACAACTGTGTTTTATAAGAGTCACCTCAGTCTCAGGTAACTGGACCTGTTTGCTGCCACTTCTAACAAATTCCATTGAAATTGAACTGTTCTAAATTATTTTGTGTTGTGCAGAGAGCAAACTAAATGTTAGCCAATTAATTGAACTAGAAAAAATTTCTGTTGTAATATCACCATATATGAAATAATTGGGATAGAACAGCAGCAAGGAGATCTGAAAAGACAGATTAATATTAAATCTCTCTGAGAAAGGACAGTATTTTAGGTCATGTTATTGATGTCAATAGTAGCTTTTAATGGGCTTGTTTAATAGTGACTTATAACACAATATTTTTAAAATAAGCTTTTAATAAAATACAATAGCAATAATACTTCTTGCTTAAGTGACTATGATAAGCTAATGAATTTATCTTTGCTTTAATTTCTTCATAAATAAAATGACAATAACAGTAGTTACTTCTAAGTTTTGTTATGGCGATATGTTGTATCAATATATGTTGAGTTCCGAAGGCTCTAACACAAAGTTAAATATTTGCTATTTTTAAAATCATTAATAATAGCCACCTGGATTTACTTGCCTTTCCTTTAGCCTTTTGAAGAATCTCCTGCTTTGTTTGGAAAACTAATCGATCTTTTTCTCTAAAGAATTAGTGTAAGACCATGTTCTTGATACTGGCTTATTTCAAGATATAATTGAAATTGCACTGCCACTTTTACGATTCCATGAATGTCATAAAGTTTTGTTTGTAGTAAATTATAAAGATAAAAAAGCTGATTCTTTTAAATCAAGTTATTATATCATGTTAACCTGGTTATGACTGTTCTGCGTGACATATTTCTTCCATGCTCATCCATGTTTGTCCATTTCATATCCATAAATTACCCATCATGCAGTAAGGTTTTAATATAAGGCGGCTTTAACATAAAAGACAAATAAAGTCTAATACGTAACAAGTGCATTGTACTTTCTCTTAATTCTTTGTGTTGCAAGTGTCTCATTAATTATAATACTTTTCTTACTTATGTTTGGTGTTTTCTGTGTTTCTGCTACTTCATTTAGTCATGAAGGTAATTTCCTAAAGCTCAGGAGCAGGGTACGCTACAAAACCAGTAGCCCTATAAGGGCTATTTCAACATTTAGATTGGGAGTACTAGAGCGAAAATACATAGAATAGATAAATCAAATGAATAATTTTCTATATTCCAGTGATCCCCGATGCTTTTCACTGTGCATTCCCTATATCTGGTGTTGTCAGTGTTTCATATGTATTATTCATACTATTATGTTCTGGGCTTGTTATATATGAAGATAGCAGCTTGTGTATTTTTCTCATTGGAATGTTTGGCTCACTGTAGATTGTCACTTAGTAGAATTTTTTAAAAAACTGTTAAATGTAATTTATCAACTTATACATAGTGTGTAAGATATTTAGGTTTTGTGTTAGATGGTGAAATATTTACAAAGGCATGAATTTTGATAATTTATAATTCTGGAATTGTGAATAGAATTTTATTTAAATTAATCTATCAAGGCAACTCTCTCCCCATCAACGCCTCTGTTGCCAAATATGATGAATAAATTTCACTCTCATCT
>CM052538.1:33691616-33705541 GCA_028533065.1 Trachops cirrhosus
TGGGGAGAGAGTTGCCTTGATAGATTAATTTAAATAAAATTCTATTCACAATTCCAGAATTATAAATTATCAAAATTCATGCCTTTGTAAATATTTCACCATCTAACACAAAACCTAAATATCTTACACACTATGTATAAGTTGATAAATTATATTTAACAAAGTTTTTAAAGCTTCTATTAAGTGACAATCTACCATGGGCCAAACATTCCAGTGGGAAAAATATACCACCTGCCATCTTTATATATAATGAGCCTAGAACATAATAGTATGAATAATACATATGAAACACTGACAACACCAGATACAGGGAATGCAGAGTGAAAAGCATAGAGGGTCATTGGAATACAGAAAATTGCTCTAGTACTGCCACTTCCAAATGTTAATGTAGTCCTTATCATAAGCAATAGATGGTTATATAAACATAAAAAAGGAATATTAGGTGGTCCACTGTTCCAAAGGTTTTCAATTTGAATCCTCAAGTATTCATAAAATATTTGACATAGTCTAATAACAAAAATGATTATCTTGAGATTTTTAACATTTCACAATGATGATTAAAGTGATTACTAATAAATGTTGAGAAGAAATACTATCTCTAAGGTTGAAATTGACAGAATGAAGATTAATTTCCATTGATAAATTTGGATCTCCTAAAATAACCGAAATCATGTCCCTTACTTACTCCATCAACCGTTCCTGTCTCCTCCGCTTGTCATGCACATCTGGCCGGGCAGTTTTGACTCTCAAGTAGGTCATATTTTAGTAGATCATGGTTGAATTGGGAAGACTGACTTGTAAATAAATAGTGACAGGGACATGTATTCAGTTCCTTAAGAGATGTATATATACAAGGAGCATTTCTGAAATAAAGGAGAGTGATGCAATTTGCCAAAGTTCACAGAGAAAGCAAGCACTAGGGGGTTATGAGCTGCTGATTCCAGTCTGAGACAATATGGTCAAAGGCACAGAAGCGTGAAAGAGTATGGTGGCCCCCAAAGGTAAAAGTAAGGCAGTAGGGCCATCTGCTTGTAACTTTTGAGATCAGTTTTCTGGAAACCCTAGTGATAAGATTTATACATGAGAAAATTCATACCTCACATTAAATACAGGGTGGGATCCAAGCCATTGTCCGTATACTACAGAGACTGTTAGAGCACTGTCTTTAAATATGTGGTGCTTCGTGCTGGGGCACGAGGTCTAGGCTGGAGACAAACATTCGGGATTGATTAGCAAATAGGGAGCAGAGGAAACTTGTGATTGGCGTTTTCAGGAAACTGGAACTTGTTAGACTTTTAACAGTTACCAAATTTGTTTCTTTGTAATGCATAAATATCTGAAGATCAGAGTAATTTTGGACTAAATAATGTTGCTAGTACTCTAAAGGTAGGAAAACAGATGAGTTTATAAAAATATTGTTACATGTGAGTATAGAAAATTATGTTTGAGGTGAAGAAAGTAATGACCAGGACTGTGTTGATCCAAAACTGAAATTTATTTTATAGTTAAAATGTACCCTCAGATTTGAAAATATGAGTATATTCTTATATAAAACATATGCAACATATTGAATACCTTTGAAAATCTTTAGGATATATGTTAAAAATGTGAAGACATCCTAAAAAATATTCATTGCAATTTTGTGATTGCCAAGTTTATTCAACAGTAGTCTTTAATGTACCATTATATTACTAGCAATAAGGCTGAAGCTTTGGATTGTTTTCCTGGCAATGATAATAAATTTTACAACTCCCTTTTTTCATATTCATAACCTACTCATCAGTCACTGGGTTTTGTCTGATCTGTAACAGTTTTCATAAGTGGCTTTCTTATTCACATTGCTGTTTGAGTTTACATTAAAGCTATCACTTCTAATTGTTTTTTCTCATCCTCCACTGTGAAATTACATAGTGGCCCAGAGTCTTATAAAATACCACTTTCATCATGAATAAGTTTCTCCTAAAGGGAACTTCCCTATCATACAAGCTTCTCAGGCTTCTATACCTTTCTTCTTGCTGCCTGGAAAAAACTCATCAGGGGTTGACGGCACATTGTATAATTCTTTGAATTCCTTGCACCCATTACTTATATTATAGTCTTTGTGTAAGCATTTTTAAAAATTTATTGAATTTTAGAGAGAGAGGAAGGAGGGAGTGGTGGGCAAGAGAGAGAGAGAGACAGCGAGAGAGACTGACTTTAATTTGTTCCACTTATTTGTGCATTCATTTCTTGATACTTGTATGTGCCCTTACTGATGATCAAATCCACAACCGTGGCATGATGACACTCTAACCAACTGAGCTACCTTGCCAGGGCCTATGTAAGCAATTTTTTGATGGAGTGATGAGCCAATGTGCCCTCAGTAAGATGATGGATATGATTATGACAGAGTAGAAAGATGGTATAAATATTTTAATGCTTCTTTTAGGAATTTTCACGCTACAATTCATATAAAAATATAAAACCATCTATAGGCATTTGAATCACTCTGTCACTTTCACAGTTACCGAGTTCATTTCCTTCAGAGCACTAAGTTTTACCCAAAGGGAACTTTGTTATTACATTGCCCTTTTATTTATCTGTTATATAGACTAGGCTCTGTAGGAGACTTGTTTGTCTTCACTATGTTCCCAGCATAAGCATTGTATCTGTCATTTGATAAACAGTAATTGAGTTAATCAATTAAATAGCTAAGCAACAACATATAACATTAATACCCTAAGATAGCACCTACACATATGTTACTCTTATTCTCTGGCTATTAAATTGGAGAAAAAAAGAAGCTGGGAGAAAGGTTTTGAGCTAAATAAATTATACTAGTGTGGCAAAATCAAGATACTTGTGAAAGAATTATTATATTGTCATGTAGTATTCAATTAAAACTTCCTGATTTAGATGGCATTTGGTAAGGAAGCTTCTCTCTAAATCTATCTGAGATGTCTTAACTCTGATGTCACTCTACTTAAAATCATTGAAAGAGGAAAACAGAACTCAGGAAGTTGAAAGACAGTATTTGATAAGAACAAGTTATTATTAGCTCAAACATCTGTCGAGATGTAGTCTCAAGTAATGTTTGTGGGTGACCCCCTTATAAATCACAGGTGACATTTTTCATGCTAAGGAAATAGATACACCATATTTTTTTGTGCCATAAGATGCACTTAGGTTTTAGAGGAGGAAAATAGGAAAAACATTTTTGAAGCAAAAAATGTGGTAACATATTTAATAACATAAATAACATAATATTTCACCAATGTAAATGTAAACAAAGCTAAACAGCAGCATTAACAACCATTATTCCTCTAAAATTTGGGGGGGACTGCATCTTATAGTCCAAAAAATATAGATAAATATGACATTTACTGAATTTTTTGTTTTAAACAGCTTTCTTATTTATCTTATGATGACCTTTATAAGTATACATTTCAACAAATAATCTTTTTTTTCATTTTACTCATTCTGTACCCTCACCTCTTTTTCTTCTCATTTCATCACCTTTTACACTTGCACACATACATGAGTGTACAGTATACATACATGAGTAGGTTTTACATGTATACATGTGTCATATGCAATTAAAGAAAGTGTTGAAATTTAACTACTCCCATCAATGATGTATCTGTCTGGTATTTCTTCTAATATAAGTTTATGGTTCTTGCATTTAGAATATTTTTTCCACAATTCGTTTGGGAACTGATAACTTTTAGAAGAAAGACTTAGTAATTGGGCTGCTCAAGTCGTGTAACAGGTGATTCAAAGACTATTTATAAAGCACCATCTGTTGTCTCAAGGGACTCCTCAGATTTATCAACCATGCCAGTAGATTTCTGATAGTTTGTGAGTGGCTTTTCTTAAGAGAGCATGATGAGTGTGATTTTATGAGTCTAACATCTGCAGATGGTAGAAGTTGAGTTAAACTATTTGAAAAGTTTAACACAATATGTTGTTTTCGACACAGCATGTTCTAGTCAGTTCTCCTATCATGATTTGTATTGTGCTACATTATCATGATACTCATTATTCCTTGCATTTTCCTCATTTTCTTTTGCTAACAGTAGTGGAGGCGATGGCACTGATAACAACAGCAGCAGCAGCAGCAACAATAACAACAATAATAGAATCACAGTTCACTGTTGAGGCCCCAATATATACTAAGTCCTGTGCTATTTCATTTAAACACTATTCCATTTGGTACAACATTGCAAGACTTAGGTTGAATTATTTGTCCAACATGTTATAACTGAGAAAGGGAAAAATCAGTGGGTAAATTCAAATCTGAGAGTCTGTAGAGTGACTACCTAAAATTAATTTTTCCCTGCTTTTTGTGCTTCATCTTTCTTATATACTATGTATTCCTATTACATCAAACTTATCTCTTCATAAATCTTAAATTTATATTTATAATCCCATCCCTATCTTTCTTCTGACTTCCAATCTGTATCTACAAATGTCTGATTAATGCCTTTGCCTGAAAATATCCTAGAAATAGCACTGTCTTTCTACCAATACTGACCCATATCCCCCTTGGTTAATATTATCATTATCCTTTTAAACACACAGACTCACAACATTTGCTTTTTTTCTATTCTCTTTTTCAATTGCTGTCTAGGAAATAGAAAGCAAAAATGTTGATTTTTATCCCATTCCCTAGTTTCCTTCATTGTTCTGTATCTACAGTATCCCACAAATGCATAAAATTCTATTAAATATCATTGCTATTCAGCATGTTCTAAAGCCTGCAAATAGCCCTACTAATTACTTGTACATGCCTCTGCTAAAGAATGTTTCTGAATTCATTATAAAGATTTTCTTTGTATTCCAACAGTTTTCTTTGTATTCCAGCCTGAATATTTTACGATAGAATTATATCTTAAAATATTTTTAAAAGAATTATAAAGGGCACCCTTGCCATCTTGGTGTTCACGATTTTTTATAATTTCATGCCGACAAATATTGTTTACATCCAGAAATCTCCTTCACCAATTATAAATGTCAAACAACAAGATAACTTTTTATTACCTACTAACATGTCCAGGTTCTTGTTTATGGCTCTTTTACCTCCCTTGAATATTCTGTTCTCCGTACACCCTTATTAACTGTCTTTCTGAATTCTATCCCTCCTTCATTCTGTTCAGATGACATTTCCCAATGGGGGAAAGGGATGTTCTATGGCTGAGTGGACCATGCCTGATTCAGCTTTCTCTTTTTTATTGTAGATGTTCAATAAATGTTTTTTGAGTTGAAAAAGTCTGATTCAAGTTCTAAGCTAAGCTATTAAGATACAGATAATGTTGCAGCTCTTGGTTCACTTGGTGCACTGTTTTTGCCAGAATCATATTGATTTTGGTTATGAGATTGTTATTTGAAGATGCCTTCTTTCTAGTAACACCACTTTGGAATAGATACTATGGTTCAACTTGATGTCCATAGATTCCTTTTTTAAAAATTGAGAATATATTTATGCTACCTAGTGACAATGATGAATAATAGTTTCAACAAAACAAATAAATTGAATTCCAGGGAGCAAAAATCTTTCTTCATTAAAACTGTAAATACTTTATTTTATCCCGTATGAACTATTACTTAAGTCAGTAAAAGATACAGATTCAATCAGTTTGAATTTGAGAAAAAATTTAGAGCACTTAGAGTGTGCATTTCACTAAGGGCCCGAGAGATAAATAAGGCCCCTTTATCTATGCTTAAAATCAAACATCAATTAAAGTATTAGGGAAGTAGATGGGAGAGTTGGTTAATTCACATGGCAAAGTTATAGCTAAGTTAATCTTGAAGTAGAACTCTGAATATATCAAAGAAGTTACAAGTAAAGAGGAGAGTGGTAAACCTGTTTTGGAAGAATGACTATGTATACTGTGCTAAGGAAAGAGTGGGTGCAGCTGATGAGGTTAGAGAATCAGATACAGGAGAGAAAAAGGACAAGAGGTTAGGCTTAAAAACTAGATTTGAAAAGACAAAGAGAGCCATTGGAGATTTTAAACCAGAGAGATGACAGGATCATAGTATGACACTGAAAGTGCTAAATTGAAGAGAGGGAATAACTGAGAAGGAGGATCATTTAGAAACCACTTCCAGTAATCTAGAAGAGCATATAATGCTTGGATGGGGACAGGGAATAAGAATGGAAGGAGGGCAGTGTGAGAAGTAAAAGAAATCAGTACTTAGCTGAGTACTTAGCTTTAGAGGGTGATTTCACTGTTCATCTTGAACACTGGGTGGTTGATAGTCCTACCAACTTAATACAGAAGGCAGAAGAGCTTGGGAGAGGGAGCAATCATAATGAATTTATTACAAGCTTACTAAACACGTAGGTTTATATCTAAGTTCCCTGAAGTCTAAACATGATTAGGCATCTTAATAATTTGTACTTAAAGTTGCCATGTATTTTTTATTATAGTTTTCCATCCCAAGGTTTCGGTTGTTTTTGTTTGTTTCTTTGTTTGTTTTTAATAGCCAGAACAAGGAAATGTAAAATACTCCTGATCAAGGCACTCACTGCTATGGGGCATTTTTCAATTTAAATCCATTTTTGTCCTAAATTATGTTTAATATGATGCATCTTGGAAACATAAAATGGACTGCATAGCATTTTAAACAGAAGTAATGGGACACAGATACAAAAACATTTTGTTCTAAATTTAGTGCACTCTTTCTAAGCCTTTTCTTGTCCAAATCCAGCCAGTTTTATATCAATGAAGTCATATCGTTTTCTCAACTAAAGGCCACTTAGTCTTTGTTTTATGCAACACAGTCTGTTTACCAGCAACTGAAGTCATTTTCCAAATTCCATTGCTACATGCACAGCTATTTCTTTACAATCACTCTATTTATTTTTAAATGTGAAATGAGGACTTACAGGAACTAATGCTCTAAAAAATACTTCAGTACTTGTTATTTAATCTTACTTAACAGTTACTTTTTCTGAGCAAATGGAGCTATGTCGTTTTACCATTAACAAGGGTATGGATGATCACTGTCTGCTTGATTTTTTTATAATTCTCTTATCTAAGGAAACCCTTAAAATGCCCAAATAGTCATGTTTACATCCAATATGTAATTCAGTTTTTTCATATTATTTTAAATTTGAAGATATTGGTGATTGTATATTATGTGTACACCTCATGGGATTACGGTTTTTGTTTACTCCGGACAGTGATGTAGGAGCAGTATACAAAATCAACACTTTTTGTCTTTCTATATTCTCTTTATTCAATTGAAAAATTCTATATCTGTTTTCAAAGAAAAAACAGGGTGAAGTTAAGCCACAACTAAATTCAAATATCAAAACCTTTCCTTGTAATTCAGTGAAAGTGATGGTGGGTACAGGGAAAGATTCCACTACAAATTATGTGAGATTTATATGACAACTCATATATCCACTAATTTAGATTTATTAATAGGTGGTTTCATTTTTAATGGGTGTCGTTTTAAATGCATTGCAAATATATTTGATTCTGATGCCTGAATCATCATGTGCCATTAAATGAAGAATGATGACAGAAATTTATTTTATATTTTGTGACATGTGCAATAGGGCTATATTTGCTAGAATAAAAAGACACTCTTAGTTCACAATATCAAATCCTTTTTATGCATTTAATATCATAAGATTCCAGGATGTAATATCCCGTTTTCAAAGATGTATTTGCATTCTTCTTCACTTGGTCTATGTTGGCTTAATTCCTGCAGATGAGCAGCTTTTAGGAATATTAGAGCCTTGTGTGTTTCGTTTTGTTTGTGGTCATAGCCTTTGGTGCTGTTTCCCAGCCTGCCAATTCTGTGGAATCCCTTGCCTTAATTCCTTTCCAAACTCTTGCATGGGCTGTGGGCTGCCCTACCCCTCAACCACCACCAGATTTGATGAATGGCTTTTGTCTTGATATTTGGACCCAGGCTTTGACTTGAGTTCACTTTGTCTCAGCGTGCTTTTTATTACTAAATTAGGCTTTTATTTTTCAGAATTAGATGTTGACCTACCTTTCTTAATACATTTTAAAGCCGACAACTGTTGATGAACTTAAACCATTTTGTGCTCAAATTAGGTCTCTTCTTGTGGACAGAATTTCTCAGTTAGGTACTCGGTTTACAGGATGACACTCCAACCAACTGAGCCAAACCAGCCAGGGCTGATTGTCTGGTTTTAATTGTGTAAATTAAGATAATACATTGGTTCATCTTGTCAAGAGAAAGGCTGTCACAGTTTATGAATATGAATCTCCAAGTCTAATTTATCAGCCTGGGGACATATAATGTGAAAAAGGAGAGAAGTAGGCTTGTCTAATATTATGGGATATACAGAAATTGGTATCATACTTGGTAGGTGTTCAGAAAATGTTGTTTTGGAAATTTACCCTTTTTAATTGTTTTTCCCACTGAAAACAGAAGAGGAACAATTAGATTACAATAAAAGGTACGTGGCCAAGTTTGTGTAGTTGTTTGCTTGGGTAGCTGCCATAGAATCACCAATCTCAGTAACTGTCTAATGCCTACTTATGGGCATACCTCTACTCCAAATAACAAAGAATTCTATTATTAGAAATTGGATAGTATTTGCTAAGATAGCTTGGGTCTTAAAGGAATTAACTGTCAGTTCTCTTACTCTACTTTGTGCAAGACTAGATCTCTTGATACTTGCTTATTTCCTAATCTTCACATGAGTTCCAGGAATCTTGTCATGGCACTGGAGCTTACTTTGTGGTGATTCTTGCATTTGGTATAACATTTACTTTTGTGTTTTGATCTTTGATTATAGACATCCCTTGGGTCACTTTCTCAGTTCAGTCACTCTGCTCTTATCTTATGATTGATTATTGGTTTTCAACTAACCCAGTGACCTATGTTGCCTCAGGCCCTACCATGGCTATAAGTTAATCATGAACCAGGTTTTATAGCTTTGTTTTCCTCAGTAATCCCTGGATTCTTAGAACAAACATTTTGGATTAGGTTTCTTGAATCTGTGAGATAAGATTGAATCTATCAAATTATTAAAATGTGATACTTTTATGTAAGATTTCCTTTACTGTTTTAGGTTCTACACCTTGTAAGGAAATCTAGTCCCTCACCTAGGCTCCAGCTATAGGAGAGGATGCGTTTTGCTTGTCCTGCTTGGGGTAGTTGGAGAAAATATAGATGAGCATACTGAAAGTCGGAGAAGATTTATATAAAGTCAAGGGCAATCTTGTTTTTGTTAAATCCACAGTAACATATATTGGTTGAAATCACTAATGGTGTTCTGATAAAATCTTTCCCTGCTTTTTTCCCAGCTGTAAATAGTCAGTTGTATATTTATTTAACTTCTTGTAAGCCTGGAATAGAACAAAACAATGTTAACAAAATGTTCACTGTTACAAAACTGAAAAAGAAAAGTGGAAATGGGAACCATATTAAGAGAAGAAAGGCTTGGGGAAATAATTATAAGCAGCCTAGTGGTTAAGAATTAGCCTGTCTTGATTTGAATCCTAGTCTATTAGAGTTTGGGGGACTTGGGGGCAAATTACTTCTCTATGCCTCCCTTTCTTTCCTTATTTGTTGAATGAAGATAATGAAAGTCCATACTTTATAGACAACAAAATGTATATGAAGTGCTTAGGACACGTCTCAGCATTTTTAGCTTTTGATAGGTGTTATACCTCATATCCTAATGACTTTAAGTAACTAAGTTGAAATTTGATTTAAATTTGTATTATTAGTAGCCTTACTGGGCAAAGATGGCGGTGGACTGTGGACATCGGACATCGTGCATCGTGTTGACATTGGCACTTCATCTCTTCTGCTGAGGGTCGTTGGGGGTTTATGAGTTAACCAATCACTTAAACTGAAGGGTTCACTTAGTTTTTTTATTAGAACTAGATTCTTACCTCTTTTGATAAATGATTAGTAAGAAACCTTGATAAATCACTTTGAGAATTTGGACTGATATTGTTTGAATGTGTCAGATGAGATAAAAATGTACACGTAGGGAAACTAATATACTATTTCCTAGTCGCTGACCTCTGGTGATAATCATCTGTATAGTGTATAGTTTACTAATAATGGAGTATGGATTGATAAGTTGCCTCTTCTTTACCTAAAATGAAACAAAAAAGGGATTAGAAAGTATATAGAATAACCCTTTTGAGTTTTTCTCTCTTTCTGCTGGTGTTTCATTTGATTTTTCTCATACCAGTTTTTTTCCAAAGCCTATAAAAACATATTTAGTGACATGATATTTTGGGCCAACTTGTTCATGTGTATCACTTTTTAGCACTTACTTGTTTGAAATGTACAGATGTACAACTTGTTTACTGTACAAATCAAGGAGGCAAATAAAGCCTGAACTCTAGACTCTGGTTTAACTTCTCCAGGCTTGTGCTCTAGTGTTAGCTGTGTTAGCCCTGAGTGGCCGTCTTTTTCAAATAAGTTTGCATGAAGTTATCCTCTTGGCTAGCAGCAGCCCTAAATGATTGGGTCTGGCATTTATCTAATGTACAGGAGACAATAGCATTAGATAATATAATTGAATACTGTATTACAGATATGATGCATCTGAGTGTTATTCAATGACAATTATAATTATTCCACAGAGATACATTTATTAAAACATGTGGCATGAACCTACACTCATCTAATAATACTATGGAGGAAAAAACACCCAGTTCTAGTTGTGAATGCTCAACTCCTTGAGCTAGTTCTGTGGGTGTCAGGCTTGCTATGACTTTATAATGGCTTGCTATTTTTCATAGCTTCACGTAAACACAACACAACACTTTATACTATGTTTATTCTGAACTGTCAATTATCCTTAATTGCATGTATATATCACCATACTAACTAATATTTTGATTAGGATTATAAAGTTATTAATGCTTATGGTTTTTAATAAAATACTTTAATCAACAATTATGTGATTTGACAATAATAAAGGGCTCTTGAGAAAGTTTCTTTCAGGATTTAAAATTGCTCATTACAATAGTAATAGCTTTCTGCTTGCAATTTAAGAGTTCATTTTAGAATAGCAGCTGATATACAGACCTTATACTGTTTTGAAACTTTTGGTTTGAAAAATCCAATATTACTACATTTTTCCAAGAAAAAAGTACTTGGTCATGAACAGACATGAAAACCCACATCTAGACATATCAATTGGCTGGGAAGAACAAGCAAAATATAAAATATTCTTTAAAAGGTGCTGAATATGCAGGACAATAGGAGTTTAAAGTTATATATAATTTCAAAGGAAAATTTGTAATGGGGAAGTAAAATGTATTAGTGAAGAGAATGGATGTGGACCAGATTTCAAAATCTGGCTTTAGCATCTGCTTGATGATTGGCCTTGGACAAGTGAGTGTACCTTCCCGGTTCCTCAGTTTATTTACATACAGATTAGGAATACTATGAATCTTTGCTTTGTAAACTTTTTTTGTGGGTATTAAGTGGAATAGCATATATCCAGTGTTCCGCACAGTGCCTGGAAGAATAGAAGGTTTCATCGGCCATGGTTCCTGTCCTTGATTTGGGCTTCCTCTGAGTAGCATGAGTTTTTAATTAAACAGCTATGACTAAGGTTCACCTTAACTTAGTAGCCTTGGAAAAGAAGGTGAGAAGATTTTTACTATTTTCTGAATTCAGGTTTGAGAGAGAGAGGGAGGGAGAGAGAGAAGGAGAGGATCTTTAGAAGAGATAAGTCCTTTTCTTAAATTGTTTTTATATTCCTACATTTTATATGGATAATATTCAGGTAACTTAACATGATACAAATATTTGCATTTTAAATTTACTTCAAAATAAAAATTCATTTTTAAAAGAACACAATGTGAATGTATGCAAACAGGATTTCTTTTTTGGTGAAATAATACATCATATGATGTATTATTACAGTGTACTGGAGTGTGAAGAGCTTGATTTATAACCTGGGATAGTTATATGAATAAATTATGCATTACAACAGTGAGCTCCTTCTAAGATTTATACTATCCTATTTTACATATAGTCAGAATGAATTTGGCTGAACAAGTGGCAGCTTTTTGTTCCTGTGCATATATATATATATATATGTGGTGTGTGTGTGTGTGTGTATATGTATGTATATGTACATATATATACACACAAATACAGTCTTTTGTCTATGTAGACTCATACAAATATTTTTAAACCACAAACTAGACATTAATACAAATATATGATTGGACAAAATGGAAGATGTTTTATTTTTCCCTTAATCTGAAAGTGAGAGGAGTATCTGTGTTTGAAATTTCTTTTGTTTAGAGATCACTTGGCCAGGAGACCTGGATGCCTTTCACATTGGAAATCCTCATTCAGTGACAATGCTGTTACACATTAAAGAAACTTGATTATGTGGCCACTAGTATGTATATATTTTAGCTGTTAGTTAAAGAAAAAGAACCCTTAAAAAACCACTTTAAAATCTTGACTAAGTTTTAGTTATTTCTCCTTTTGTGTACCTAAGTTTAACCACTGAAAAATAGTAGTGGTGGTGTGGGGAAAATTTTTTTTTTTCGGATTTGTAATATTTCAAAGAGGTTACTTTCTAACTAGTGATGACTCTTGAAGTCAAAAGATCAAATGAAAGCTGGAGGAGTGGACAGCATAGTGAGAAAAGCATCAAAGTAACATTATTAAAAGTGAAAAAAGGAGAATTAATCATAACTTTGGAATATTTTCAAAGCTGAAAATGTTTTCCTATGACAAGTGTTGTAGATGCGGGCAGTTGAAACAAGAAAAAGTAAAAATACAATAAGAGCTTATCTGTATCCTGAGGATGGATGCTGAGATCACAGTAATCTAAATATTTATTTATTCAGTGAATTTACTGATCATCAGCCATGTGCTAGACCAAGGGTGTCCACATGTGGCCCACAGGCTACTTGTAGCCCAGGATTGCAGTGAATGTGGCCCAACACAAAGTTCTAAATTTACTTAAAACATTTGGAGATTTTTTTTTGTGATTACATGTCACAATATGTTTAATGTATGGCCCAGAGACACCAAAAGATAGGACACCCCCGTTAGACCCTGATCTTGTAGGTATGATCAAAACAACCAACACATTCTTTTGGAATATATATTTTTTCAGGGGAAGTAAATGATTATGTACTATAACAAATAGCATTATTATATTAATAGTCTACAACTATTCTACTTTGCTGTTCTACTCTCTTTTATTCTAATTCTACTCCACTCTACTCTACTCTACTCTACTCTACTCTACTCTACTCTACTCTACTCTACTCTGTTCAGCTATGTTCTATCTCATTCCACTCCATTCCACTATGGTTCTCTCATACCATTTCACTCCATTTTATTCTTTACTAGATTTTGAATTAAGGGTGAAAAAAGACATTTCCGGATAATAGCCTCATTTTACGTAAACACATCTTTATTCAAGGTATTTGAAATTCAATATACGTGTTATTTCGGAATGAGCCATAAAACACCTTTTATCAATATGTTTAGTTGTTTAACAAAAAAAAACAATCTCATATAAGCATGAGAAATTGTTTCTGTTTCATTCACTTGATGTCTACCAAATTGTTCATTCCACATAAACTTAATAATAAAACAAACCTGATATTTGAATGAAAAATTATAAAACAAATTCTAAAGATGTTCCATGCCCGTATTTGCTGTGTGAACTAGCCAAAACAAATATAAAATAAAACATAGTCCCTAGAGTTTGGGGAACTGTATAAGGACAAACAAAATGATAAGTGGCTCAGATGAAACTATGTAGAGATTGTTTTGGGTTCAATGAGGTTATTAACAGTTTTGAAATGAGTTGTATTAAGATGGATCTCAAAATATTCACTAAAAACTTATCCAAAGATTGGTAAATGACTTTCCTTATATTGGTTAAAATTTAGTTACATAAATTTTATTATGGTAAAATTCAGGACTTTATTTATACTTTTTAG
>CM052538.1:33705641-33728875 GCA_028533065.1 Trachops cirrhosus
TCACAAGGTTATATATATTCATTCTCAAATATTTATATCTAGTAACTGGCTGTCATGGTGCTTAATTTGGGAGCTTATGGGAAATTGATTATTAAACATAAAGTAGTAAAATATGAATTTCATGAAATCACTTACCTTCTGATACACTAAGAAAATATTTGAGACAAATTTAAAATTCAAAAAAATTCAATTCAGTAGCTCATTCTTTCCTGTGAATACAATTTTGATAGCAGAATTCTGAGTTTAAATCATGTAACAGTCATGTTCTGCAGCAGCTTAGTTTGAAAACCTCTGTTAAAATGCAAATTACATACTGTTGAATAATGGGAATTTAATCCAATTAATTGGGCTTTAATTTACATTTTTAATCCCTTCTGACTTGTTTCTTGTTCTTTGTGACAGATCAGATTCAGTATATTATTCTAAATGAGACCTGAACTGGCAATTAAGATTCCTGTGTTCCCTTTTAAGGTATGCTACCATATGCGTGGGTATTAGGAAAGTCATTTAACATCTTTTATTTTACTGACTTATAAAAGGATTAGTTTGGACAGGGTTGAAGTTTCTTAGTTATTCTTGAAGGCCTTGGGTTTCTGTATAAAATCCTGTGTATGTGTGTTCAGATTTTTGTCCCGGAGTTCCTAATCTTCAAGAGTAAACAAACAACTTCTGATTTTTAAGATCTCTTGGAAAGATGTATTAAATTTCAGTCTGTTTGGAGTTCTTCAAATACCATGAAATTCATTTTTGTCATAGATTTGTCAGGATGCTTTGTTAGTGAGTTAACATGTTTGTAGATAGTAACTGTCTGAAAATAGATTGCTTTTTATAGTTCTTCCTTTTTGTCACTATAGGTGCTTTGCGCTATACTTTCAGACCACTGCTATTTGATTTGTATCTCTTTCTCAGGAAGTAAAAACACATAATTGGATACATCCATAGATACAATTAAATATTAGTGTTTTAATTATTAATAATATGATGAAGCAATTGTTAATTATTTTCAATTCACCTATAGTAATTCAAGTTTTCCTTATGTTTTTAATCTGAGTTAAATGAATTAATTTGATATAAAAGGAGATTTATGCAGCAATAAATAAAATCTTTATTAATAATTGTTTCATCAGAAGGATTAATAATTTTAATACCAGAAATATCACCCTCAGTGATGACTCTTTATGTACTAGATGTGTAAATCTTTTTAAGACATAAGCGTGATCTAATAATATTTTTGTTAGCTTCCAAATAATAATTTGTCTTAGAAGAATTTGGGAAAATAATAGGAATATGAATCAATAAGTTCCTGATTTGATCTTAAATACAAATTTATTCTAATTTTTAAATTTATATATATAAATTTATATATATGTAGTGCTTTCTTGTCAAGAGATTGTATTTACCTCATCAAATTATTCAACACAAATTGGTTGAAATACCTAATATTACAAAAATTAATTTTAACTATATAGGAAATATATTTTTAAATATGACGCATTTATTTCCCGTTTGAAATCCTGTTATTTCTGTATGTTCTGTAGATATATATATTTTGAAATAGTAAAATTCTAAGGTGATTTGCATAACACTATGATCTCAGAATTTCAACTCCATTTATTTTTCTAATTTCCATTAATAATGTTTTCTTTAAAAAGAGTTAATAATACACTTAAAATATTACCAATAAGTTGCTCAAAAACATTTTCATGTTTGTGAAAACTGATGATAATATTTTTTTAGGAATTCTGTTGCATATTAAACACAACATTAAGATTTAAAGAGATTATCTTCTTTATATCCTATTAAATATAGAGGGAAAAGGTAAAAAAATATATCATGAATACTCTGTACTCAAGCTTTCTAAATGGGTATCAAAAATATGTTTGTACATTTTAAACTGTTTTTATACTCAGTTATTATTTAGTTACAAATGTTTAATGACATCTGATTAGATACTTTTTCAGATATAGTAGTTTATATCTGGCAATAAAAAAGTAGAATCTGTGTTCTCCTAGAATGTATATTCTAGTTAGTGGGATAGCAATAAGCAATTTATTGGAAATAAAGTAATATATCATTTATTTAAAAATGCTATGGAGGGAAATAAAATACAGAATCATATATGTAGGTTATTAATAACTGTGCATTTACCAAATTGAATGGATGGATTTTACATCACAGAAAGGAATTTTATCTTCTTTGGCTCATGTTCTACCATGTATGAATTAACCTTTATAAATTTGTCACATTAAATACATTTTGAGGGGTTGCTTATACACAACAAATATTTATTTCTCACAGTTCTCAATGTAGGGAAGTCCAAGATCAAAGTACTAGAATATTCAATGTCTGCTGAGAACCCACTTCTTCCTTCACAGCCAACCATCTTTTTGTTGTTTTCTCACATGGCAAGAAGGGCAAGAGAGCTCTCTGGGATCTTTTTTATAAGGGCACTAATCTCACTCATAAGGACTCCACCCTTATGACCTAGTAACCTCCCAAAGGCCCCATCTCCTAATGCAGTTAGGTTGGAGATTAGGTTTAAACATTTGAATTGAAGGTAGAGGGACATATTCAGTCTGTGGCAATGTGGTTCCTGATGATTATCTTTGCAAATGGCTTTCTGATTTTCTGACACATCAACCAAGTTCTCCAAAGTCATTCTAAGCTATGCCTGAGTGTGAAAATGCCAGGCGTTGCCCTGCCCATATCAGCTAGTGGCCTATCTGGATATCCTTGTTGTGACCCAAATATCTGCTGGGCTATCTGCCTGGATTTCTTTCTTTTTTTTTTTTAATTGTTTATTCTATAGCAGTTGTTCCAATTTCTCTTTTCCCTTTTGCCCTCCCTCCCCCCAGCCTCCTCCCACAATAAATGCCCTCTCCATTGCCCATGTCCATGAGTCATTCATACATGTTCTTTGACTAGTCCCTTCCCTTTCCTTCCACCGTTCACTCCTCTCTCCTCCCCTTCTATAGCTATCAGTCTGTTCTATGTTTCCATGTCTCTGGTTCCATTTTTTTTTCATTAATTTATATTGTCCATTAGATTTCAGTTATAAGTAAGGTCATGTGGTATTTGTCTTTTGCCTATTGACTTATTTCACTTGGCATAATAGTCTCTAGTTCCATCCATGCTGTCACAAAAGGCAGGGCTTCTGTCTTTCTTTCTCCTGAATAGTGTTCCATTGTGTAAATGCACCACAATGGTTTAGTCCACTCAGCTACTGATGGGCGCCTGTGCTGTTTCCAACACCTAGCTATTCAAAATAGTGCTGCTATGACCATACGGGTATGTACATTCTTTTGAATTGGTGTTTCAGGATTCTTAGGGTATATTCCCAACAGTGGAATTGCTGGGTCATAAGGCAGTTCCATTTTTTAATGTTTTGAGGTAATTCCATACTGTTTTCCACAGTAGCTGTACCAGTCTGTGCACTGGTCCCCCAATAGTGCACTAGGGTTCTCTTTCCTTCACAGCCTTGGCAGGATCTGTTGTTTGTTGATTTATTAATGATGGCCATTCTGACAGCTGTGAGGTAATGTTGAGCATTTTCTTAGATGTCAATGGGCCATCCGTAGGTCCTACTTGGATAAGTGATTATTCAAGTCCTCTGCCCATTTTTTTTATTAGATTGTTTGTGCTCATGGTGTTGCATCATGTGAGTTCTTTATATATTTTGGAGATCAAACCCTTGTGTGATGTATCACTGGAAAATATGTTCTCCCATAAGTCATTTCCCTTTTCATTTTGATGATGGTTTCTTTAGCCCTGCAGAAAAATTTTAATTTGATGTAGTCCCATTTGTTTATTTTTCCTTTATTTCCCTTGCCCTAGGAGATATATCACCAAAAATAATGGGATCTGTAAAATTTTACTGCCTATGTTTTCTGCCAGGACTTTTATGGTGTCATGACTTACATTTAAATTCTTTATCTATTTTGAGTTTATTCTGGTGTATGGTATAAGGTGGTGGTCTAGTTTCATTTTTTTTTTTTTGCATATAGCAGTCCAGTTCTCCATCACCACTTATTGAAGAGACTGTTTTTACTCCATTGTATGCTTGTTCCCCCTTTGTTGAATGTTGATTGACCACAGAGACATGGGTTTATTTCTAGGCTCTCCATTCTGTTCCATTGATCTGTGTGTCTTATTCTTGTGCCAGTGCCAGACTGTCTTGATTACAGTGGCCTTGTAGTATAGTTTAATATCAGGTATTGTGATCCCTCCACCTTTGTTCTTATTTCTCAGTACTGCTGAGGCTTTTTGGGGTCTTTTTTGATTTCATAACTTTTTTTTGGAATATTTGTTCTAGATCTGTGAAATATGTCATTGATGTTTTAATGGGAATTGCATTTGATCCATAGATTGCATTTGGTAGTATGTGCATTTTAATGCTATTGGTTCTTCCAAACTGTGAACATGGTATATGCTTCCATGTATTTACATCTTCCTCAATTTCTTTCTTCAGTGTATTGTAGGTTTCGAAATACAGGTCTTTTACATCCTTGGTTAAATTTATTCTTACATACTTTATTTTTCTTGGTGCTATAGTAAATTGGAATTTTTTCTTCATTTCTCTTTCTGATACATCATTGTTGGTATATAAGAATGCCATCAATTTCTAATTATTGACTTTGTATCCCACTACTTTGCCAAATTCACTTATTAGGTTAAGTAGATTTTTGGCAGAGACTGTAGGGTTTTCTATGTACACTATCATGGCATCTTCAAATAGTAACAGTTTTACTTCCTCCTTAAAAATTTGGATGCCTTTTATTTCTTTTTCTTGTTTAGTCACTGTGGCTAGGACTTCTAGTAGTACTATGTTGAATAAGAGTGGTGAAAGCAGGCACCCTTGTCTTGTTCCTGATGTATTAAGGGAAGCATTTTTGGTTTTTGCCCATTGAGTATGATGTTGGTAATAGATTTCTCATATATGGCCTTTTATGTTGAGGTATGCTCCCTCTAATCCCACTTTGCTGAGCATTTGTATCATAAATAGGTACTGGATTTTGTCAAATGCTTTTTCAAAACCTATTGTCATATTAAATATTGAAGACACAAGTTTAATCCTAAATGTTAAGTTCATTCTCATTCATTGACACTAAAATTTTAGGCACTTAATAAACAAATAATGATTTAAAAATCATTAGGAACAGAATTGTTTCATTTTTTTAAGTCACCAGCACAGATCTCAGTAGCCAGCATTTTGAATGTATCTATATAAACACTGTTATATAACAAGTAGACCCAGGCTGGATCAATGCTTTTCATCAAGATTATAGCAGTTTCAGTTCCATGCCTCTAAGCTGGTGTGAGTCAGCTCACAAATGCATCCTTCATATTTTGTTATTCATCTGCTCAGAGACACTGTCTTTTTCTAATTAAAAAAAGTAATTAAAAATCAAACAAATGAAAACATCATAAATGCCTAAGTACTTATTTTAACTGTATATGCAATTAAATAACATCTTGTTATAAAATTTATACTTGACCTTTCATTTTAATAGTCCTGGTTATCTCTGTTTAATACAGAAATGGAGATAGAAAGAAACATGATTTTCTCAAGTGTTTCCAATATGGGCTTGAACTAAAAAGTAGGTACAGTACCTTGTTGTCTATGTGTTTATTTATTGTCCTTTCAAGAATGTCAGAAAGCCCCTGGATCCACCAATAACCTAATTTTTCTGATGAGTGAAATTTCCAGTAAGATAAATTCTTGGCTTTTACTAAATGCGGATGCTCCCAGGAAGGATAACAACTTTAACCCTAGCAGAACTTTATGCCTTAGGTATTAATTAACACTTTATTTCTGTGTAAAACAGATAAGAAAGATTGTGAGTTTTAGAAAAAGGGGGACTCTGAAGGGAAAAGGAAATATTAATGTGGAAACAGTAGCTGCAAAGTAGAGGGGCCTGGGTGACTTTGGTCTTGGTTTGGTCCTGTTCATTGAATCAGTAGAAAAACATGTTATATACTAAAAGATAATTAGAATGGATATGATGACTTGATCGTGTTACTGACCATTGACAAACTATTACTTAAATGTCACTTACCAGAAGGAAGTAATAGAGCTGAGTATTGTAAAGAAATTAAAAAAAGGGAAAAAGTAGACAGAAAGTTGAGAGTTCTGTTTTAGACTTGGCCGAGTATATTGCACCACTCAGCCAAGCCAGGTTTTCTGGTGTTACCCAGGAGAAACAGCCATTGTTCAAAGAATATAATGGTTGTATAGTACCTGTTGCTTGGCAAAAGACAGACAGCCAAAGCTACACAACACAATCCCTACACCAAAGAGATGAAAGATTAATCACCTTTGGGCCTGAATTATTTAGAGCTGTTTCAGTAACCACTACTCAGATCTTTGCTTTTGAATGAATGAGTGAATGAATGCATTAATGAGAAGTTTGATTGCATTGCATATGTAGATACATGTATGTGATATAAATGAAGGACCGTTTTTTTAAAAGTGTGTCACTGAAGGGTGCTCCTATTTAAATTTGAAACACTCTTGAGTAGAAGTGATCTCTGGTTTCTGTGACACAGTTTCTGTGAATATAGCTAAATCACCTCCTAATTATATGAAACCTCATTATCCCATTTGTAAATTTTGCAGATCTTGCTTTTCTTCAATTTTCCTTTTTCATTTAAGAAATTGATTAATTCTCATTCTCTCTCTGTCTCTCATATTTTTATTTTTAAAACATTGGAAATATATATTAATACTCACATATATACTTTTCTCTATTTGTGACTATGACTACATGTCTATTTATTTTTATCTGTCATTTAATCAGTGAATTGATTTAATCACCAGGGGAAAATACTGAAATCATTGGAAAAAATTGTGTCCCTGTCACTTAAATGTGGTTTGTCATACCTTTTTGGCCTCTGTCAAAGAAAGGATGGATTAGACTCTGGTTGAAGCAAGTACACCATGATATTTTAGGCGACAGACTGAAAGGTACATGGAGAAGAACACAGGAGTTCAGAGAAGAGAGTGTGTGTTTCTCTCTGTTTGTTGAAGGGTTGAACTGGAGAAGAGAGATGGCTACCTTCGATGTGATTTACCCAGCATTACTCATTAATCTTGCGTCAGACAAATACTATTATTTGAAGGTTTGGGATAATTTGGCTGGTCAAATGTCTCTTTTATAGGACAAAGGTGATGCTGTAAACACAAGGTAACAAAAACCCTATTAGGATGCTATGGAAAGCATATACAATGGATAATATTTTGTCCTCTAAATTCTAACAATTAATAATCATTTTAATATATTTGCTAAATGTAATGTAAAAACTACAGGGATAACCTGACTTCTTTGACAGAATAATTACTATAAGAAGTGCAGATATTCCTCACAGTGAAAGAAGATGTGATGCATTCTAGAATATTCAGTGTTAATCTGCATACTCTTGTTTCACTCAAACATATGTTCTCTGAATATATTAAAGTTTAGGGGAAAATTATACTGAAAATTTATATGGGTGGGTCAGTCTCATAATTGAAATTATAAACTACATTTAAAAAACAACTCTCCCCCATATTTCCAGAAATATATCTTTATTTCTCTTTTATATTGCAATTGGTAATTTTATCCAAAGTTGAAATTCCATGAAGTTCTTAACCAAGAGTTTTGGGTTGGGGATGAAGGGGTAGACCTTCTCAGGGGACTGAGATTGCTCAAAGTTTATACACCTAGTAACATGCTTTAAAAACTTGAATAGCATTAGCTCCTTTGGATCTAATTACCCATATTTTATATTTTGAATTGTCTCAAATCAACATCCATTGAATGTTTATTTTAAGGTGACATGTATTTAAATATATCAAAATTATGACTCCATGAGGAATTTTTTGATAGAATGAAAAATATTCTCCAGGTATTTAAGTACAATTATGTGATCTTGTGTGAAATTTTATTCGATTGAGAATGTTTGCTAAAATTAAGGGATAAAGCATTGTTACTAAGGCTGTTGCCTTTATTTTCCAGCTTTTTGCAGTAATGAGTGCTAGGGAACACTTGGTTTATAATTCTTTTGACTACTTTAAAAACCTTGCTGGTAGTTTGGATAGGAATACATTTGTCTTTACCAGGGTTCTGAGGACTTTCTATAGTATCCTATGAATAGATTTATTTTGGACACTTTGATTTCCTATTTCAGATATTTAGTATTTAAAAAATCAAAGGAAAGTAAAATAAACTCATTTTTATAAGTTTATTATTCCAAAGCTGCTATGGAATAATAACCACTAGAAATGTTATGCTTCTATTAAATGGAAGGTGTGATGGAAACTTTCTAAGTCATTCCTTAGTAGAGTAAATTGACTTAGAGGTTTTAGTGGAACTTAGTTTCCTTCTTGGCAAACTATTTGAATGCTAATCACATTGATTTTTCTCCTCATTAATAATACTTTTCATTAATACTGGTATTTTGTCTTCTGTAAATATTTTGACAAGTTTATTAGAATTCTGTATGAGCTTCAAAATATTTCCAGATTTTAATGATGATTGATTTATGACCTGAGGAAACTTTCAAATGGCACTGAATATCTGTGCAAAAGTCCTAATTATATCAAATTATTTATTTTCTTTAAACATCTGTTGTCATCCTCACAAAATAATGCACTGTGAAACTCCATATATAGCATTTCTATGCTATGTACAGTGTACAATAATTTAGGATTAAATCATTTAACATATATGAACTCATGATCTGACACATTCACAACACATATCACTTTCTTTTTACTTGTGTGCTGGGGAAGCAATAAATAGCCAGACTCTAACAGGCTTTCCCCTGTAGTCTTTATAGTTATAAAAATTGCTCCAGGCCAACAGCTCTCTAAATCATTGCAGCATATTTTGCAACAGGTGCTGCAAAAGAATTAAACATTAAAGGGAATAAAACAAAGTAGAAACCCCATTGGCATGATTTCTTCTATCCCTTCACCCACACCACTCCCCATGTAGCAGTCACCATCACTTAAAAAGCAATAGTGAGGTAACTTTTTTGAGAAACCATGTCTCTGTTTTACTGCCAGGCATGCAAACACCGGCTACCTGGGCTTCGGCAGTTGTTTTCTGACTTTGTGGCTCTCGTGAATCATTATGAGGTCCAGCTGGAATACTGGTGCTGGGTGGCTAAGAAGGATCTCTTTTTTCAACAGGCCTGCTTTCCTCAAATCACCCGGAAGGGGACTGTTTTTCTCTAAGCCTTTTTCAAAGTGTCCTAAATATTCTGTAATATCCAAGATAATTGAAATGTAGCTAAGATTTTACTTTATCAAAACCTTAACCTCAACTGAGTTAAAAATTATTGCCCTTTGTCCAATATAATAGTCTTATGAATCTGCATGCCAATAGTGGGGAGATGTGAGACTCTTGCAATGCAGGCTGGAAATAGGATGAGGGTAATTACTGACACTTGTGTGAAGTTATTGTTTCTTGTTTAAGGAACTCAATAATACAGTCTCTGTTATAGTGGCTGGCATAATGGGAGTGAATGTTTTTAGCAGAGCCTACACTGTAGACTCAACCAGGGAAAAAGGGCACCTAACTTCTCTACTTCAGTCACTATCAACACAACTGCCCCTTTGTACTGACAGAGCTCCCATTTCTCCAGTAACAGGTTAAAATGCCAGATAAAAGTAAACTAGGTTACTAAATTATAGGTAAAAGTTATAACTAAACTCTTCCTACCATGTGTTCCTTGAACCAGACTCAGAGTTTTGCACTATATGCTCTACTTGACTGGGCTTTGTCATATAGTTGTCTAAACTGCAGGGATCATTACAGTATTGGAATTTTCTCTGTTCTTAATGGGAGGTCCAGCTACCATGACCCCTTTCCAACTCCTGCTCAGCCCTTAGATCATAGAAAGGCAGTAATGCCTGGTGTTTTGGAGTTCTGGTTCTGGAGTCACCCTGCCTGGGTTGACACCCTGCCTGGTGTCAAACCTGGTTTCTTTCTTTTTCCCACCATGTGACTTTGTGAATGAACAGTGATATCTTCTTGGAAAATTATTTAAATGGTTTGTGCCTCAGTTCCTGAATCTGTAAAAGGGATCATTATAATAGTATATAACTTAAAGAATTATTATGCAGTTTGAATGAATTAAACTCACCCAGTGTTTTACACAGAGCTGAGCACATAGGGAAGTACAGGGGAGGGCTTCCTGCCAAAGTGAAGACCTCTGGTCCTAAGCTCTCACAGCCCCATGGATTTCTCGTTAGGAGCATTGATCAGAGTTGAAGCTGTGTGTGTCCGTGTATGATTCACATTTGTGTCTTTATTTGAAGCCAGTACTCTTAAATATTTCAAATCTTATATTAAATGTGTCTTTTATCTCTTCCTAATAACATTTGTCTCTTGTAAAATATTCTTATTCACTTTTTTAAGGTCGATTCTGATAGAAAAATAAATAAGTTTATTTGGCCTTATGAATCTTCTACCTTCTAAATGTTATCTCCTTTCAAGGCCATTTATAGTTTACATCACGAGAACATTGTACAAAATAGAAATGCCAAGATAATATATAATATGGAAATTTATTGAGGGTATAGATGTGGATGATTTGTTTGAGAATTCAAATATAACTTTAAGACCCCTAACTATGAATGCCTAGGAAGGAAAACAATATTTTTATCTTCATTTATACCTCAATAAAAATTAATTTCATTGTGCCTTTTTTAGGAACAATAATGTAATGCAACTGATATGCTTTCTAAAAGCTGGATGCTTTATTTTTTCACTATTCATAATATACACTGAATTGGTAAGGCTAATTTAAATTCAGCTTTTCCTTTTCAAGCACTTTATTTGTCATATTTTTAGACAATACATCATAGTAAGATTCCAGATATCTGAAAGTATTTTTAACATCTAATCAGAAAAGCTGATTTTTAAAGGGGTTGAGGAAGAAAATCTTGATTCCCAATACTTTCCAAAGCAGATTTATTTAAAAAAAGAGATAATATGTTGAACTTTAGGATTCAAAAATGTATTATGTGAAAATTGTCTGGGAACTCATACCTTTTAGAGAGTCTTTGTATTCCCAGAGTAGGCATACCTGTGTTAACTATGTAAGTAATAACTGTAAGTAACAGTAGAACCAATAAACAGGACAGTTTTTATCTGATTGACCAAAGCATTCAGATAACAGTGATTTGTTAGAATTTCAGAAGTGGTCACTGTAGTTATTATTGAGCAGAGTTTTTGTTAATTCTGAAGATTCTTGTAAGATATCTGTTCTAAGGTCTCAAATATCATGATCAAAAAGAACAAGGAAACTGCTTGGTATATTTGAGAAACAGTAAACCAGTTAGCAGATAGTAGATGACTGTGTTTTGCTTTGAGTACTAATTTAAATATTTTTAACATATCATTTTTCTTCTATTATATTAATGAGACATCAATTAATAGAAAATTATGGTCACTGTGTTGGTGTTGGAAGGATGAAGGAGTAGAACAATCCAAAATGCTTTGGGGTGGAAAAAAATTTTTATAGTAGTTTTGGGATAAGATGTTGAATTAGTTTCCACTGCTTCATGAGAAAAAATATTCAATCATCTTAAAATAGACATTATCTTGTAATTTATGTGGGTCATGAGCCCAAGTATTGCTTAGGTTAGTGTCTCTTGCTCTGTGTCTCTTATGAGGTTGCAGTCAAGCCAGTTGGCCAGAGCTGCAGTCTCATCTGATGGCTCAACTGGAGAATAATTCATTTCCAAGTTTACTCTGTGGTCTTTCTGCATCCTGACATGGCAGCTGGCTTCCTCCATAGTGAGCCATATACAATAAAGGGTGCTAAGACAGAAGCCACACTATTTTTATTATCTAATCTCAAAAATGACTTTCTATCACTTCTACCATGTTCTTTTTATTAGAAGTGAGTCTTAAGTCCAGTCCACCCTGAAGGAGAATAGATTACACAACATTGTGGATACCTGCAGGCCAGGACCAATGGTGTCTATCTTAAGGCTCTTCACCACAGATAAAAGTCTGACATGGAGATTTAGAAGAATTAGAAAGAAAACTGTGTTTACAAAAGTATTAATAAGCATTGGAGAGATAGCCCTAAATGTTAACCATAGCTCTATGTCTAATTCAAGATATGACCTTAAGTGAACTTACCTTCTTTAGGCCATAGGTTTTCCCTTTGCAAAGTGAGCTATTGGTCTCAATTATACCAAAGGTTTCTTTATCAAAACCTTATTATTATTTGGTATTATTTCCTTTTATCCTTTGTATCTGATTGAATTTTAGGAGCCAAGGAATTCTATTGGGTAACAGGAGCAGCAGTGCAAAAATTATGAAGAGGCCATCGGATTTAACAATTATAATAAGGCCATTAGGGAATTTTTTCTGATGATTTTCAGTGAGAAAAAGAGACAGAACCTATACTACAAACAATTAGGAATTGAAGTGGCTATGAGGTATTGGAGCCAACATGCATTGGTTGCTAAGCTGAAAATTTTAGTAGAGAAAGGGAAAAGACGCCCATTTCTATGTTTTTGACTCTGTGTGTGTGTGTGTCTTTTTTAAAGCATGAGAGACTGTCATATGTTCTTGTGAAAGGTAAAGACCAAGGATAAAAAGGAACCTCAGTCCTATTCACTATGTACCCTAGTTACTTTGTCCAGTGCTGAAGCAAAGCAAACACAGGATAAGGGCCTGATAAATGTATGAAGGTACCTTTTCTTTCTCTAATCTTTGGAGGCAGGAGATATATGAGTAAGTAGGTTCTAGGCTGAGACTGCCTAGATTGAATACTGGCTTCAGTACTTACTCATTTGGTGACATATATTTGAACAAGTTTATTTTATTTTTTAAATCATTTTTATTGTTATTTCATTACAGTTGTCCCAGTATTTCCCTCTTTGCCCTCTTCCACCCACCCCCACCCTCCACTCCCACAGTCAATTCCCATATTGTTGTCCATGTCTGTAGGTCATTCATACATGTTCTTTGTCTACTCTCTTCCCTTTTGTCCCACCATTATCTCCCTTCTGTTTCCCCTGTGGTCACTTTCAGTCTTTTTCATGTTTCCATGCCTGTGGTTCTGTTTAGTTCATTAGATTACTCTTATAAGTGAGATCATATGGTATTTGTCTTTCACTGCCTAGTTTATTTTACTTAGCCTAATAATCTCCAGATTCATCCATGTTGTATCAAAAGAAGGACTTCCTTCTTTCTGCTGCTCAGTGTTCCATTGTGTAAATGAACCACAATTTTTTGATCCACTTATTTACTGATGGGCACATAGGCTGTTTCCAACTCTTGGCTATTATAAACAACACTGCTATGAACATAAGGGTTCATAAGTTCTTTTCAATTGGAGATTTGGGATTCTTCAGGTGTATTCCCAACAGTGGAATTACTGGATCAAAAGGCAGTTCCATTTTTAGTTTTTTGAGGAAATTCCATACTGTTTTCCACAGTGGTTGTACCAGTCTGCATTTCCACCAACAGTGCACTAGTGTTCCCTTTTCTCCACGTCCATGCTGGAACTTGTTTTATAAAAGTAAAAATAAATAAAAGGATAAAAATTAAAATAAGTAAAAATTAAAAGAGCACAAACTCTTTTTATGAGGCTAGTATCATCCTAATTCCAAAACAACTAATAAAGAAAACTACAGGTCAATATTGATGAACAGAGGTGCTAAAATCCTCAACAAAATACTGGCAGTCTGGATTCAGAAATACTTTTAAAAGATCATACACCATGATCAAGTGGGATTCATTCCAGGGATCCAAGGATGGTACAATATTTGCAAGTCAATAAATGTAATATACCACATAAACAAAATGAAGGACAAAAATCACATGATCATATCAATAGATGCTGAAAAAATATTTGGTAAAATCCAATACCCACTTATGATAAAAAATACTCAACAAACTGGGAATAGAGGGAGCATACCTCAACCTATTAAAAGCCATATATGAGAAACCTACAGCCAACAGTATACTCAGGCAAAAATTAAAAGCTTTCCCCTTGAGATCAGGAGCAAGAAAAGGGTGTCCACTTTCACCACTCTTATTCAGCATAGTACTGGAAGTACTATTGCTAGCCATAGCAATCAGATAAGAAAAATAAAAGACATCCAAATTGGAAAGGAGGAAATAAAACTGTCTTTATTCACAGGTGACAGTTAGTGTGCATAGAAAACCCTATAGTCTTCACCAAAAAACTACTCAACCTATTAAGTGTAGTAGTGGTATACAACATCAATATTCAGAAATTGATTGTATTTTTGTACACCAACAATGAAATATCAGAAAGAGAAACAAGGAAAAAAATCCTATTTACTATAACAATAAGAAAAATAAAGTAGCTAGGAATATTTAACCAAGGAAGTAAAAGACCTGTACTCAGAAATCTATAGACCACTGAGGAAACAAATTGAGGAAGATACAAATGAATGGAAGTGGTATGTTCATGGATTGAACAAGTTTCTTAAAGTTATTGTGTCTCAGGTTTTCCACATGTAAAATGGGCATAATTCCAGACCATACAATAAATAAGTGAGGAAAAAACAAACAGATAAGTCAAAAAATATATAATGTTTATAGCAGGACATATGACATTCTAAGAATTTAATACATAGTTTTATTTAGGATACAATAACTTTGAGACACTTTCTATTTGACCTAACCATCTGTAATTTCTCTTTATCTGACATAGTAATTATTGGCTTGTTTCACTGCAATTTGGTTAAGCAGAAATTTAATGACCTTCTATTAGGTGCCAAGCTTTTATGCTACTTGATGGGAACATAAAAACTGTATAACACATGACCTTACCATGTTGGGTCTTATTGTTCAGGAGATATACATATGTGAACCAAGGAATATAATAGAGTTGTGATAGAATTGTGAAAAATTATGAATAGATATTTTGAGCAATTGTCAGGAAAACCTTCCAGGGGGAAATAGACAATAGATATTATAGAAGTAGGGATTATTCTAAAATGGAAAGAGATTACCAAATGGACTAGCAATATAGATATTTAGGAAGCCTCTATGATACTATATTTACAGTACAGCCAGCAGACAGAACATTTTACAGAAGTTTTGGTGTACACTAAGAATTTAAGACAGCCTGTAGAATCCCTTTGAAATATTCAGGTGCAGTCTTTATATGTAGGTATGAATAACTTCCAAACAGGGAAAAGAAAAGAATGTAAAGAAGAACCCATCACCTGTTATGAATGATAATGAAAAAATCAATCTGTCTTTTCTGTGGGAGGCTTTGTTCTGCCTGTCTACCATGTGAGGTGCTAAAAGTTAAGTACATCTAAGAAACAAACAAATCTCACTTTGATGTATAGGACTTTGAGGACACTGATATTCTTCCTCTGTTTATTTACATTATTTGTTGAATACAGGGAATTTATAATATATTATTAGTTAATAAATTTATAAAACCAAAGCAGTATCATCATTGCCCTAAAGTGTTGGGGTTTTTTTGAGAGAAATAACAAGCTATAATATTCATTTGTCTAATAAGGAGAAACAGGACAATTCAAATAGCAGAATAAACAAAAATGAGGAATGTTCTTCTTGTATTCCTTCTTTAAATTTTTAATCTAAACAGCAATGAATATGTTAACTTCATCAGCAACATGATACATTTTTTAACAGGAATAAACCTACATATCTCATAGTTTTAGCACTAAGTAATTACCAGCTCTTTAGTATCTGAAGCATAAATATATTTCACTTGAGTGCTATTTTATTTTACTTATTTATCCAAATGTAGTGTATCTTCTGCAAAGATAAATTATTTTTCCCCACAAGATTTTGTTGCTGGTTAAATTAATATAAATTACTGTCTAACTCTCATTAAATCACTATTGCCCAATTGCGCAAAGTTATATTTTGAATTTAAAATGATTAATCTCTCACCAAAGAATGTGTATGCAGTCTGTAGCAATCAATTAAACCATTTTAGACCCATCTAAAAAACTACTTTAGAATATGGAGGGAAATGTGAAATAAATATCATCCCACTGTGTTCTATTTGAACCTTCTGAACAGTTTTTACAGGCTAGGGAATTTTTTAAAGCTTCTTTATCATTGAGGTGTTCTACAGTAGTATTTATTGCATGCCATGTGTCACAGGATCCCTTAACTCTGTGCAAAAAATAAGGGTAGTTGTTAGAATCACAAAAATTTAAGCATAGTTTATCAGAATCTGAAGGGGATGAAATAAACTGAGATACTATTAACAAAACTACTATGTAACCTCACCCAAGAGAGATGGCAAATCCTTCATTCTGGGTGAATTCAGAGCTCATTTCTGAAAATGACAAAGATTTATAGTTTCTTTTCTGTCAGTCCACGTAGTCCCCATGGTACTGTATCCTTCTTGAAGTACATGAGAAATAATGCTAATGGCAAAATAGCTTCTGTAAAGGTGTATTTTAAAGGTGGGTTTGGGAAATGTTAGCAAAGCCACTCTGATTTTTCAAAATAGCGATGAATTATGACTACCAAGTGCAAGTCTTAATATTCATAAAATATATCTTACGTTTTCTTTGTTTTGTCAAAATACCTGCCAAGATCTTACGTAACTGCAATGATTGTAGAGTTTCCTCGGGAGTCTTGATAATATTTCATGGGTTAAAATTTCAATCCAAGAATATTAAATCAGGGATAAATAAAACTTCTAAATATTATTACCTCAGTAGATTTATAGACTATGTGCATTTAGTGTTAAAATCTACAGATTCATTGTGAAGCAAATCATATGCTGATGAAAAGATAATGGCAGCCTTTAATTCCAAAAAGTCCATGATGTTACCTAAGTACTTCAGTTAAGAATTTAGACTTTACTGTTAAAAGATAAAACAGCTTTTTAAAAAATTGAGGAAATTAGCAGCATTACAATCTTTCTGGGCCCTGGGGTACTTCTGTGCGCTATTCTCAGTTTAGGTCACGATACTCCTCATATCTATTATTGTATTGATGTCAGATTTTCTGTTGCATAATACACATAGTAGTCTATCATCTGGCCAACTCCTTTCTAAATTAAGTGTTCTTTCTACCCTGTGTTACCATAATCAATTCAACAAATATTCTTGCATATCAGTAGTTTTTAAGGGTAATTATGATCACTGGGACTCTTCTTTCTTCTACTTCATACTTCCTACTTTATGTATTTGTTAAATAAAGGATTTGTACTTAGTTCATTTCAAAACACTGAAGAATTATAGAAAAGAAAATAAAAAGCTTTGTACCAGATCTCACTCTTTGTGGTTTGAAAATCATTATGCAGAAATATAGCTGATCATATATTTTTAAAAATCTGTATTTCACAGCTTTTTAGTAATTTTGAAGTTCAGTACATCTAAACTAGTTTCAACTACAGTTTGAAACTCCATATAAGTAATTTGAAATAAAAACAGTTAACTGCACCAGAAAAATTAATGTCATTCCACATTATTTTGTTAGTCTATTCATGACCAGAATTTTCATCTGGCAATAGGTCCAGCTTGGTGTGATGGTCATTTTGTTTCATTTTTTTAAGCTGCAGTAGCAATTGCTTTTTAAAAATAGTGATATTGTATTTAAAATAGCAATGATGACCATTAAAAGTGTTTAAGAGTTGAGTCAAAAATCTACTTTTAAAAATAATGATATTAATGTTCCATGAATCAGTAAATTCTCTGGACAAAAGTGCTTGGTACAAAAATATGTGGAATCAGGAATTTGAACTGTACCCTTTACCTCCTTGCATTCAAAATTATTCCCCAACTGTACTCATATTTTATAATTTCTTCACTTTCTCATAGACATTTGGCAAATGTATTCTAGTGGTAAAAAGTGTGTGGGGAAGGATGCACAGATCTTAGGGAAATATATAACATCTCCTCCTCACTTGGCTCTGTATTACTGAAAATGTGCCTTGGAGTTTATTCCAGGGTTGTAATCACTACATTCTGCCATAAAAATGATCCTTATTTATCTTCATTATACAAAAATGTTTTAATTATTTGGCTCAAAAATATGTCTGTGCTAGAGAATTTGTGAAAAAATCTAGTAGTGTTTAATGAATTCCATTTCTCCTTAAAAGGAGGCATGGAGTATGTAATTTTAAATTTTCCTTAGTTCTCACATACCATAATTGCCCAAATATGGACTTTGTACTTTATATTAAACTGTTTTAGTTGATTTCTCAATAAAATGTCTTGAGTCATATGTTTCATTTTTATTTATAAATTTGTTTGAAAAATAGAACATAAAATTATAATCACTTCATTTAGAACAAAATCTCCCAAAGCCAATGAAAAGTTGATCTATGTCACAGTAATTTTTATGGGTTTCTAGGATGAACTCCATGCTAAAAGGATTAATGCTACATGTCTTCCAGATAATTTGGTCTTCTGTTTAATTTTAAGGTACACAGGATCACACTGATATGTATTTGTATAAAGGCATATGCACTGACATTGGTATGATTCTGGTAATAACGTTAGTGAAACTTTGTTGACTGGGCTGGAACACTGAGTTAACAAAAGTGAAAGAGAAAGGAAAAAGAAAACAGAAAAATATAATGGAACTATGTCTGAGAGTAGCTAACGGATTTTTGGTCTTACTGATTTCTGAAATGTATTAATGCTTCTTAGAATTCAAAGAAACATTTTCATTATGTTAACTGTTTTAATCATGGGGAACACCGATGTCCTGCAAACTGTCAGTCACATTTCTTTCTGGACTCTTCTATAAGTGTTTATATTTGAATCTCTAAAAAATTTGAAGAATCCAGTATGGGGCTATTTTACTCTTTGTGTTTGAGAAAAAGTGGATCATTGTTATATCTATTTCTTGGATGTGAATAATGAATGATTTTGACACTGGCAGTATTCATCAAATTTGCCTTTAACTATTGATTTATAATAAACCTCTCTATCTAAATTTTTAAAATATGCATGTGTGTGTGCTTTTCAAGTTTTAGTTATTTTCTTTTTAAACCATCATTTTTCTTTATTTTTTAAGGATTATTTATTTATTTATTTTTAGACAGAGGAGAAAATGGGAGAGAGAGAGAGAGAGACAGAGAGAAACATCATTGTGTGGTTGCCTCTCGCATGTTTCCCCACTGGGGACTTGGCCTGCAACCCAGGCATGTGCCCTGACTGACTTGGAGTGGAACTGGTGACCCTTTGGTTCACAGGCTGGTAATCAATCCACTGAGCCACACCAGCCAGGGCAAGTTTTACTTTCTATTAGAAGAAAATTGGCATTAATAAGCAACTACTCCCTGAATATAAATCAACTATCCATGCTATAAAATTTACATATATAAAAAGGACCTATGAACAGTTATTTAGACATATACAAACTTTATATAAGTGGAAGACACATACACAAACACACACAGGTGGAATGCAGATACTCAAGAAATATTTGGTTATAGTACTTAACTACCTTCTTCCTATGGCATTTCTTGGTGAAAATATGATTGACCATAAGGCTTTCCTCAAATTATACAATTATACACTGTAGGTATCACCCTCCCTGCTGACTTATTACAATGACTGGTAAAGGGACCTGTTCTTGGGAAACCTTTCTAAAAATATGGTTTACTATAGATAGGAAATGTTTAGAAAATTGGAGAAGATGTAAATCAGAAAATATTTATTGAGCTCATATTGGGGAAAGCACCATGGTGCATAAATCTCGATTAACATAATTTAGTAAATTTGAGGGCTAAAAATATAGTGTAAATTCTCTAGTAACATGTATGTCAAAAGGTGATATGACTTATAGTATTTATATAATATGCTACATTTGTGATCGATATTAATGTTGTTCCCAATAATGTCATTTCTTTCTTTTTTGTAATTGTGATTGCAAAGATGCAGGATACTTTTTTTTAAATTGAAGTATAATTGGCATGCAATATTATATTAGTTTCAGGTGTACAACATGATACAGTATTTGTATATATTTTATAATGAGCACCACAATAAATCTAGTTACCATTCATCACCATACATAGTTACATACATACATACATACATATCTGTGGGGGTTTTGTGTGTGTGTGATGGTAACTTTTAAGACTTACTCTCTTACAACTTTCAAATATGCATTAACTATATCCTCCACATTGTACATTATGCCCCCATGACTTACTTATTGCTGGGGTTTGTATCTTTTGACTCCCTTCACTCATTTTTCCCACTGCACCTTCTACCTCTAGCACCTATTAATCTGTTCTTTATATCTATGATCTTGATTGATGTGTTTGTATACAGTATTTGTGTTTCTATGTCTGATATTTATTTATTATAATGCCCCCAAGTTCAATCCATGTTTTTGCAAATGACAAGATTTCATTGTTTTTTATGGCTGAATAATATTATAGTGTATGTGTGTGTGTTATGCATATCAAATTTTCTTTATCCATCCATCCATTGATGGACACTTAGGTTGTTTCCATGTCTTTGCTCTTGTAAATAATGCTGCGATGACCAAGGGGGTGCATGTATGTTTTCTTTTTCATGTGTGTTTTCTTTTTCTTCAGCTAAATACCAAAAGCGGAATTTCTAGATCATATGGTGGTCTATTTTCAACTTTTTATGGGAACTCCATATAGTGGCTGCACCAGTTTACGTTGCCAACAACAGTGCAAAAGGGCTCCCTTTTTTATTTCTTGTTATTTTTTGTCTTTTTGAAATAGCCATTCTAACAGATGTGCGGTGAAACCTCATTGTGGTTTTGATTTGTATTTCCCTGATGATGAGCGAGGTTGACCATCCTTTTACCTACCTTTTGGCCATCTGCATATCTTCTTTGGTAAACAGTCTATTCATATCCTCTGCCCATTTTTTGACTGAATTGTTTTTATACAGTTTTTTTGCTATTGAGTTGTATGAATTGTTTAGTATTTTGGATGTTAATTCATTACCACATGTATGTCTTGCAAATATTTTCTCTCATTAAGCAGGTTAATTTTTATTTTGTTGATGGTTTCTTTTTGTTGTTGCTTTCTGTGCAGAAGCTTTTTAGTTTGATGTAGTCCCACTTATTCATTTTGCTTTGCTTGCCTCTTTTTGGTGCCAAATCAGAAAAAAATTACTGCCAATAGCTATATCAAGATGCTTTTCAAGCCTATGTTTTCTTTTAGGAGTATTATGGTTTTGGGTCTTACATTCAAGTCTTTACTTCATTTCAGTTAATTTTTGTGTATGTTTAAAATAGTGTTTCGATTTCATTCTTTTGCATGCACCCAGCATGATATATTGCAGATACTGTCCTTTCCCTATTGTATAATCTTAGCTTCTTTGTTTTAATTAATTAGTAATATATGTGTGAGTTTATTTCTGGACTACTCTATTGATCTATGAGTCTGTTTTTATGCTCATAGCACACTCTTTTGATTATTGTAGGTTTGTATTACAGTTTGAAATCTGGGAGCATTATGCCTCTGGCTTTGTTTTCCTCTCCCAAGATTTCTTTGGCTATTTTGTGGTTCCATACACATTTTACAACTGTTTCTTCTAGTTCTGTGAGAAATGCTGTTGGAATTTTGATATGAATTGCACTTAAGCCATAGATTGCTTTGAGTAATGTTGGACATTTTAACAACATCTTCTAATCCATGAACATGGAACACCTTGCCACTTATTTGTCTTTTTTCAATTTCTCTTATCACCTTCCTATAATTATCAGTATACAGGTGTTTTATCTAGTTGGTTTAATTTATTCCTAGGTATTTTATTTTTTTGATACAATTATAAAAGGGATTATTTTTTATCTTTCTGAAAGTTTGTTATTGGTATGTATAAGCACAACAAAATTCTTTATATTGATTTTGTATCTTGTGACTTTACTGAATTTATTTATTAGTTCTGACAGCTTTTTAGGTGGAGTTCTTAGAGTTTTTTATACATAATATCATATCATGTGCAAATATTGACAGTTTTACTTCTTTTTTCCAATATAGTATCTTTTAATTTCTTATCTTGCCTAATTGTTCTGGCTAAGACTTCCAATATTATGCTGAATATAAATTGTGAGAGTAAGCATTTTGTCTTGTTCTTAGAGGAAAAGCCTTCAGCTTTTCACCATTAAGTATTATGTCAGCTGTAGGACTGTCACATATGATATTTATTATGTTGAGGCATATTCCCTGTACACCCACTTTGTAGAGAATTTTTATTGTGTTGAATTTTGTCAAATGCTCTATCCACATTTATTGAGATGATTATATAGTTTTTATCTTTAATGTGGTGTATTCTGTTGATTCATTTACGAATAATGAACTATCTTTGCATCCCTGGAAAAACCACTTGATCATGGTAAAATGTTGTTTTAGTGTGTTGTTTAATTTGGTTTGCTAATATTTTGTTGAGGATATTGTATCTATGTTACTTAGGAATATTGGCCTATAATTTTCCTTTCTTATAATATCCGCATCTGTTTTTGATATCAGGGTGATTCTGGCCCCATAAAATGAGTTTGGATGTATTTCCTATGCTACAATTTTTTGGATGAGTTTGATAAGTTTTGGTATTAACTCTTTGACTGTTTGGTTGATTTTACCAGCACAGCTGTCTTGTCCTGGAATTTGTTCATAGGAAGTTTTTTAATTACTAATTTAATGGCTTTACTAGTAATCCGTGGATTCAGATTTTCTGTTTCATTATTCAGTATTAGAAAGTTTTAAGTTTTCAGAAATTAATCCATTTCTTCTGGCTTGTCTTGTTTTTGGTCTATAATTATTCTTAGTAGACTTTTATGATCCTTTGTATTTCTGTGGTATGAGTTGTAATATCTCCTTTTTCATTTCTGATTTTATTCATTTGAGCACTCTCTTTTTTCTTGGCTTGAGCTAAATATTTGTCGACTTCGTTTATCTTTCCAAAGAGCCAGCTCTTGAGTTTTTTCATCTTTTTCATTATCTTTTTAGTCTTTATTTCATTTACTCTGCTCTGATCCTTCTTATTTTTTCCTTTCCACTAACTCTGAGTTATGTTTCTTCTTTTTCTAGATATTGATGTACACAGAATTCCTAATTTTAAATCATAGTGAATTATTCTAAAAGATATTGACTTATTGCTGAACTATGCATCATGTTGAATTTGGTATTTTATATATAATTATAAATCATATAATTTACAAAATTTATATTCTTTTAATAATACACTGGTTGTGGCTGCAATGAGATACCACTTCACACCAGTCAGAATGGCCATCATAAATAAAACAACAGAC
>CM052538.1:33729375-33758739 GCA_028533065.1 Trachops cirrhosus
CCCCATTGTAATGCAGCTCCAGGACAGTTTCTAGGTGCTACAACTAAGAGAAACAGGATGAGTGAAACAAATGGATGGTTTTGTTCTGATTTCCTTTCATTCCCTGTTTGCCATTTTGCCAACTATTAAAACTCTAGAAGTTGAGGACACATTTTTGATGGTGAAATAGGCTTTTTTATCCTGATAGCTGGAATGCCAATAGATCCAACATATACATGTTTTATATTATTATAGGTAAAGTAAATTCAATAATGGATGTAAAATACAAATGCTGTCAGTGTGTTAGTCCTTAGCTATAATGATGATTATTGTTCCTACTCAAGTATATGCATTCTGCTCTGAAGATTAAGTTTACTTTAGGGTTTTTTCCTTTTCCTTGAATAATATACTTTGGGGTTCAAGTAGTTATCTTTAAAGTTAACTTTTAGAAAATGACCATTTTAATAATTTGCTAGTAACCTATAAATGCAAATTATCAAAACATTAGTATAAAATGTATTGACTGATTTACTGATTTTTTAAATGTGTCATTGTGGTTATGCTAAATCTTATTGTTGTGGCTATTGACTTTTAAACCCTAAATGTATATTTAAATAAACTCCCAGTCAGGCTAAACCCACAGGAGAAATATTGCATCATATACTACAACCTTAGAAACTCTCCCTTGGCAGTGATGGTCCCTGAGTCCCTTTGGATATTTTAGGCACTGATACTCCATAATGGGCCATTAAGGGAAGATGTTTAATTTGAGACCTATCCAGGTGCACCCTACTGAGATGAGATAATTTCAAAACATGTGTATTTTCTCTCCTGCATGGTTGCTACTGTTACACTAACTGAAAGGAATGAAATATAGGAAAGCTATCTTGGAATACTTTTTGTATCACAAAAGATAATAGCTTTCTTTCATAATCTCAAGAAGAAGACATTTAAACTTATAAATATCCTTTGTATGTAAGGAGATTCTAAAGGAGTTATTTCTAGACCTTTTCTGCTATACACTATTTCATAATAATCTCTTTCCACTATTTCCACTATTTTTAAAGTTTTCCACTATTTCACAATAACCTTTTTCCTATTAATATTTATTTAAACTGTGTTAAGAAATCTGTTGAAATTTTTAAGAAATGTAAATAGCAGGGTTTAAAGTCAAATTGGTTATAAGAAAGAGACAAATGGGACTGACCAGTCATGATAACTAAACCACCTTGGGACTCTGATGTAGGCACCTAACTCATACTGAGAATTATCTTTCCCTGCATTCCTTGTGGTTTGGGAAGACTTCAAAGAAAGTATTTTTTTCTAGTTTAAATTAAAATTTAATTAATATTATAATAGACTGGAAAGAAAAATTTATAAGCAGTTCACAAGCAATATATATATATATTTAATTTTTTATTGTTGTTTAAACACAGTTGTCTTCATTTTCCCCCACCACTCCTCCCACCCCAGCTATCCCCACTTTTCTTTTATCTGTCTGAAGGAAATGAAATGGAATGAATTTGACATTACTATCTTGATTCTTGTTTCTTTATTCCAGGCTTTATTTTTAAGTCAGTTATTTAGTAACAGTCATTGTTTTCAGAGAAATCATGTTAATTATAGGAAATGGGAAGCCAAAAACCTTATATGTACAACCCATGGACATGAACTAAGGGGGGGGATGCTGGTGGCAGAGGTTGTACAGGGCACAGGGGAATAAAAGGGAGTAAAAAATGGGGCAACTATAATGCATAGTCCATAAAATATATTTAAGAAAAAGAAATGAGGTCTTTCCAAGAAAAGAAATGAGGTTTTCCTATACCCATACTATTGCTTGATACAATTTTGGTCATTTAATTTGACATTTAAGGTTTATTGCCCCAGCTATAGCAGTAACTTTTTCACCAATCTTAACTTAGTGTTATTTGCAAGGATAATAATACATTTTAGAATTTTACAGGAGAACGTGTGATTATGCTGGGTTTTAAATCAAACCCTGGAACTTCAGTTATAACACAAACTTACAGTAGCTATACTGTCATCATTGTCAATCATAAAGTACTCAGGTAATTTCAGTTATAAAATTGCCACAGAGAAAAAATTTTCAATCTCAATCATGATACCTCTTGAGGAAGAGAAGCATCATCTTGTTGTTCCACTTATCTATGCATTCATTCATTGTCTTTTGTGTGTGCCCTGACCAGAGATTGCACTCACAACCTTGGCGTATCAGGGTGACCCTCTAACTAACTGAGCTAGTCATCCAGCATGCTCAGTTTGATTCTTGCAGTTAAAATCAGTATGATAAAGTCACAAATAACTCTACCTCAAAGATGTATTTTCTTCTCCTTAATAACATTCAAAATATCTCAGTTCTATTTGGGAAAAAATAGGTGCAGAAGTAAATAATCATGCTGATTGGAATTGCATAGATTTTAAAGTCTATTAAAAATTTTATTTGGGTGATTTTTTTTTATTTTCTGGTTATTTTCAACTTTTTGTATAATTTAAGAAGCACCTGCTTGGCTCCTAAGAACATCTAAGTTGAAAGAGTTCCATGTTACTCGCCTAATGAAGTCTGTGGTCTTGCCCCTCACTCAGACAAAACAAGCATGAGTAAAAATGGGTCCTTGGTATCTATTCAGATGCACCAAAAACATATGTGATGCTAGGTAGGAATTATTCAGGAGGGAACATAATGAAGGTCCTCTGTTTATGACTATTCTCTCAATCTGAAGATTGCTTAAACATTTTAGAGTACCCCAGATCTTCATCTTACTCTATTCAACCTACTAATCACACCTAGCTATAAGCTCCTTACATTTACATAAAGTGTTGTCCTCTTACAGGCTGCTGTAACAAAAGTACCATATAGTCCGGGTATCTAATAAATGACAGACATTTATTTCTCACAGTTCTGGAGACTGGAAGTCCAAGATCAGGTTGCCAGCATGATTGGGTTCTGGTGAGAGACCACCTCCTGGATTATAGACAGCTGTCTCCTTGATTGAACCTCACATGGGAAGGGGCTAGAAAACTTTGAGGTCCTTTATAAGGGCACTAATCCCATTCATGAGGGCTCAGCTCTCAAGACCTAATCACCTCCCAGAGGTGCCACCTACAAATGCCATCACATTGAGGATTAATTTTCAACATGTGAATTCTGGAGGGACACACATTTTGAGTAAATAATAGGTGTGCTGCAGACTCAGTAGTCAAAAGATGTGATGAAAAAGCAGTAGATTCAAATGAATGACAGCCCAAACCATGGGGTCACCGTCCAGGTACAGATCCGGCTCCTTTATTTGTGGCCATATGACCTCACTAAGCTCTTTAACCTCTTGGTCCCTCAGTTTCCTTATTTCCGTTAGTGAATAAAAATAGCCTCTTTATTTGGAGTTGTTATAGGATTGACAATAATGTGTATATATATAATCAGTTAAATGATATATATGTAAGAAGCTCTTATAGTAGTGCCTGATGTAGTAAGGGCTCACTAAATGTTAGCTGTTGTTATAAGGACGACTGTTATTTGCCTGGCGCTCTGTAGAGTTTGAAAGAGATTAACATGTTCCTATTATAAACAGAATTGTTTACTTTAATATAGACATCTGTTATATTCAGAATTTTTAACTGTAGCTTGCTTGCCCTTACTAATTTCTACTTTCCTAAGGGCATAGCTATTATTTATTGTCAGAAATGACATATGTAAAGCAATTGTTGACTTTAGAATATCATTTTAAATAATAGCTATGTGCATTCATGAGTATTTTTAACAGTAACATTGATGATAAAAAATTTGAGGTTTTATGAGTATTTTAATTTTTGAAGAGCAAAGTAAGGGATCTATTTTTCAAATCACATCTATTTTACAAATTATATACATGAAAGTGTATGAGACCTATGTTTTAGTTTTAATCATCTGATTTTAAGCAATTGAATTGTTTTCCAATACAGTTGCATTATTATAATTATTTATACTTACCTTAATTTCAGACTCATAGATTTTATTTTCTATTGAACATATCAATAGTGCCAAAGATTATCTTAATCAAAACCTATTGGAAACAAACTCCAATTGAGTCTTTAGCGGAATCTCCGGGAAGAAGGTTAACTCAAGGACAGTTCCTGAGAAAATGATCCTGTGTAAGACATTAATCTATTTCATGGTTAAATGATATGCTGCCCTAAAGCTAAAAATAGCCATGTTCATTAAATCCAAATTTGTTTCTAAACATTAACAGACCCTTATTAGATCATAACATTATCTGAAAGACAATTAGATGAGACTTATACTCTAAAGAATTATCTTATTATTATTACCTTTGTAGATTACTTGTTTTGTACTGTGGCATCAAATTATGTTTAAAATATAAGGGGATATGTGTTTTACTTAAACACTAAAAAATATCATTAGTGTTTTAGACAGTGTGCAGAGATCTAGCATTCTATTGCCTCAAAAATGTCACACTTTAAAAAATAAGTACGGTATTTTCTCTTATCTCTCTGAAATTTTTGGAATGGATAATAAGGAAAGAATGAAGAGTGGAAACTTGAGTGAAAGTTCTAGTGGAAATGTAGTTTTATTTCTGAACTACTCTCCCTGTTTCCAATTTGATTTAACTTTTTTTCGATATCTTTTATACCCCTCCTTGGTTTTTCCCATCTATTGTTTGTCCTGATTTATTTTTTCTTCCACCCTGATGAAACACATAACTGTGATATTTCTACAACTTGAAAAATTATTGTCCTGACTTTCTACAAATAATCTATATTTTAAATCACCACCTCAACTAGTTGACTGTGAACTCCCACCATACTAACTCTGGCAAATATTGTTACTGACACCAGCTTACGGTATTTTTCTTTCCTCTCCATTTTACCCATATAGCATGACTGATTTGATCTTCTAAAAGCATAGATAGCATTTATGATGTACCTTCTCATTCCATTCCCTTTTTTACCCAACCACTCACAAACTCCTATCAAATGTTGCTCTGTCCCATTTACATCAAATGTAATGCGTTCACCATTTATAACCCTACTGCTAGGATTTTCTCACTTATTGAATGCCTACTGTTACCAGAAATCACCTTATTACCACCTTGTGGAATAATAATAATAGATAATTATTATTAATTGTGGAATTAATAAGCATTAATTTCAGGTGTGAACATTAGAAAATATAAGTAATCTGCTTTTGGTCATGTGCAATACAACTTGAAGAGAGAGGAATTAAATGCCTTTTCTCACTCAAAACTTTGTGTCCTGCCTTCTATTCCTGGTGTTTCTGATGGCTCTGACTTAATTGATGTTTAATACTTAGTGACAGAAGCTTAGAATTTTTAAAAATCTGTCCAGTCATAAAAGACTAAACGAAACATTGCCATATCCAGTTCTAGGTCAGGGTAAATGCATACTTAGTGTGTACGAAATATCTTCTATGTTGTATTTGACTTGAATGTGTTATAAAATATGCATCTGTACAGATAAGTAGTCCAATTATAGCCTTGATTTGGTTGTAATACACTGCCAAATGGGTAATAATACCATTGTATCTATAAGTCTTGTAATTCTCTGGAATCAATATTTGATCTCAAATAGCATAATAGCTGTTAAGCAGGGTTAGGCAAGTTTGGATCCCAGACAAAACTATCATATTATGAAAATGCAAAGGCTGCATTATTTTTGTGTGGTGTCATATTAGGTACTAGCTAAATACCAGTTAGTTTTTAAATTTAATGATTCACTTAATACCTCTATTTCACTTAATACCTCTATTAACTCAGGCTCTTTATTTGAAGCCAAAAATAATATACACAAATTAAATTGAAAACAAAATGTTCAAGTATTTAGGAGTAATTTAGAGGGTTATAAAATTTTTTGGAATATACTCACTATAAATATTTATCCTCGATCTTAAAACCCATTACCTGCAGTGATCTCTGTGTATTTATGTAATGTGTGCCTTCAAATATTACACAATCTTATTTAAATATAAATATTTCAGATTGGAAGCTTTGAAAGTAACCCACTTGAATTCAAATTCCCTTGTATAGCCTTCAAGTTCTTTCAGTTCTCCCCTGGTGGATTGTCTCCTTCACTTCTGCTGCTCTTCACTCAGCAGACCTTACAAATATTTTGCCATTCTGTAGTAGGCTCTGTTTTCTTGGTTATTTGTTTGATTGTTTGCCAGCTCTTCATCCTTCTTTATAACAACATTTAACCCAGAGTGTCCCTCTTCCAAGTGAAATTGTGACCATCCTTCATATTCAGGAACAACTATCATTCTTTTCCTTTACGTCTTTCAGATCTTCCAAGCCGTGTTGTTTCATTTGTTTCTGTATACTCTCTTCTTTATCATATTTGGAGTTATATGAGTATTTTGTTATTTTCATTTCCTGGGTTATCTTTTCTTCTCCTTTTTCTCCTCTTCCTTCTTTGACAGAAGCATTGTGCTGTAAATATCTCCTATACCCTCTATGATCAAACTCAGTTTACCTTTTTTTGTATTAAATAATGATCTGTTGTTATAGATCTACACTATTGTTATAGAAACACATGAGGTGTGATTTAACTCAGTTTTTCTTGAAAATATTAAACAAGATGATTGAGAAGTTTCCCTTTATGAATCTTCAAGGTATTTGTTGTTATTTAAAAAGGTATTAATTGCTAGAACATTCAGTTCCTTATTGTTACTAGATTTGATATTTAATATAATGTGCTTTACATCCATAAATATTGAAAGGAAAGGTGCTTGAATATTGTTGTAATAAGAAACTTTCATAAGCTTATTTAAGCAATAAGCTTTGCATTTCAGAGCCAAAATATTATGAGAAGCATTTAATTTTTTATGTTTATGATCAATAGTAGGACCAACAGAGTACTTTTTTAAAGGATTTTATTTATTTAATTTTAGAGAGAGGGGCAGTTGGGGAGAAAGAGGGAGAGAGATATCAATGTGTGGTTGCTTCTCACACCCCACCTAATGGGGTCCTGGCCTATAACCTAGACATGTGCTCTGACTGGGAATCAAACCGGAGACCTGTTGGTTCACAGGCTGGTGCTCAATCCACTGAGCCACACCAGCCAGGGCGGCTTCTTAATTTCATAATATGCTCACATAGTATATTCAAGTGCACTCACTTGTAAAAGAATTAATGCATGTTATTTTAGCAAACAATAAGAAAACTTTAAAGGAAAGATATTTTTCTGGGTTTCTGACATTGTAAGTTATAGCTAACATTTTAAAAAATTATCAATATATATTTTACTCAGCTTAAACTTGTCTAGAGCTTATTTTGCTTCTATCTGGTGATCATCACAGCAAACATTTTGAAATATTATACGATAGTGATGAGAGAAAGTTGTATTATAGTCATCTAATTTTTCATCTTTTCCTTAAAAGATAATATATCATAGATTTCCCTTTCACATCAAAAGTTATATTCTGTATAGAACTGCTGTGGAAAGACATTTTTGGGAGAAAAATATGCCATCCTTCATTTCCTAGGGCATAGGCAATAAAGCATTGTGGTATATGTGCTTCTGACTGTATAATATTAGTAAATCATGAAAATATGGCCATCTTAAATTTGAATAATGAGCATTAAAATCTCTGGTCTAAGCATCTATGCATAATTACTGTTTATTAAACATGCTTTCCATCCTTATTAAATAAATATTTGTCAGAAATACTTGGCTCTTTCACTTACTATGGATGGATCTTATTTATAAATGTAGTGAGCCATGTTCACATAAATTATAATTACCTAGATTCTCTGTTAAGATAAAAGAAATTTACTTGTTAAAGTAGTGATAAATGATAAAATGTAATTACATAAATCTATTTGAAGCCTACATCACTCTTCATAAGTTACCATATGTCAATTTTATATCACTGAAAAGTGAATTTGTGGAGGATTGTGTTAAATATTTGATTGTTAATGAATGTGGTTTAAATTTTAAAAATCCATGTACTAACAGTGGAGTAATACAGATAACACCCAAATAATATGTATAAACACTACTAAAATAACTTTTTGCAATAGCTATAAGTTCTCTAAATATGAAAAAGAAAACATAAAATGGAAAATTACAGTACTACAATCAGCAATGGAGTTATAGAACTGTATACTAATTAATAATTAAAAGAATACCACATGGCATTTTACACATTTGGCAGGTCCCAATTATGTAAAAGAAAATGACCTCTAAGAAGACTTATATGACAAAAACAAGTGAAGATGCAAAATAAAATATGAAATTAAAACATATAAAGTTGATATGGAATAATCTTTGTAATTAGAATTTGTTTCAGAACATTTAAAAGTATTATAATGAAGATATTAAAGTATCTTTTCAAGGTTATTATGAGGAGAAAGGTACAGTAACATACAGTTTGGGAAAATATTTAGAATAAGTTATTTTACAGAAATGTGATTAAGAATAGTTAAAATGAAGGGAACAATTCAACATGAGTGGCATGCAGACTTTAATATTAATCTATATTTAGGTTGTAGAAAAGAAATGAATATAAAATAAAAATAGAAGTTTTCAAACATGATTTGATATGAAGGATATGAGCAGGAAAAACAAATTATGACACCAAAATTTAAGGTGAGAGTTTCCCTAAAGTAAAATCAATGTCTTAAATTCAACAATAAGAGATGTAATTCAAATAATTTTAGTGTATAACAGTACTAGATGTGAATGAAATTTGGTCTAAATATAACGAATATGTGGTTTCCCATACATTTGTAGCATGTTTTCATTTTTTGATTTAAAAAATATTTAGTGAACTTGACTCAAATCACACATATTCATAATTATAATCTTAAATATGAATGATGCAAAGTAGGATACTTTAACCTTACTTTTCAATTTTGAATATTGTGAGGAATAGTGAAGTTAGGTATTAGGTAGTTTTATCTGAGGACATATAAACTCCAAGTTCCCAGTTAAGGACTGCACTAGAAATATATTCCTTCCAAGCTTGGCTTAAGGTAATAAGGCAAAATTGCCATGTTGTGATTATCTTTGATAAAAGTTAGAAATGCCATCTTTTGAAAATAATTTTCAAGTATTACCATGTTTATTTCTTAATGGATATTAATGGCATAAGTAATAAAGTATATTTTAAACAAAAATACTGAAATCCTTTATAAAATAAAGTCTCACATTTAGTACAAATTTTTCATCTCTAGAATTTTCAAGGAAATTGTACATGTCTGGACACCCGCGTTAGTGTCCCAAACATGTATGTGAGGGGGGTATGGGGGGCATATGGTCTTTGCCAGTTTGACAAAATACAGGAAACAAAGGAAGTTGGTGAATGACAGACTTGTACTGACAGACATGTGCAATCATGTGACAGCCTCTGCATCAGGCAATGAAGTACCTTATCTCTAATGCTCTAAAGTCAACCTGCAAGGTGAATATTTTTTACTGTCTTAAAGTTGAAGAAACAGAGATTTAGAGAGGTATGCGACTTTGCCAGCACCAGAATATTAGGTCTGCATGAGTTTAAATCCCTTGCTTTACACACAAAAGAAAACCTGTCAGTTTTTTAACTTTCTGTTTCTAGAACATCTCACATAACACATATCACATTTTGCACAGCAGCGTGATTTAGTGGTGAGCATACTATTTGGCATTCATGTTTCACTGCAAGTCCTTTGAAAGTGGCGGTCACATTTCAGAACTGGAGCCATGCTCTTCCCATTGTGTTCAGCGCACCAGCACAGAGCGTTCTACACAGCGAAGGCTAAAACAGATTTATTGGAGATGGGAATTTTCTTGAAAGTCACTTTTTAAATGCTTTATATCTTTAGTAAGTCTTTTTTCACGAGCAATTATCTTGTCATGCAACTAAACGAGTCTCTAATGCTTTTTCTCGTTTCTTTGCCCCCCTTCTGTGTGTTTTTGAACAGCTAAGTTTTAGATATGAGTTGAGTGAAGATCCCTTTTATATGAAAGCTGATTGGTTTGGTAAAGTTAATGACAACACATATATTGGGGAAAAATATTCCGGAAAATTTTCTTGTTTTTTTAATGTTAGTATTCAAAGAGTGAGGGTTTTTCTTCCTATAAGTTATGAGCAATTTTGTCTCTCATTTATCTAGTAAAATTTATGTAGCTTAAGTGGTGGAATTTTATTATACGTGCTCCCAAATTAGCACATTATTTTGGGGCTGTGTGTGAGAGGTAGGTGGGCCCTGAGGCTGTGATGTGAGAGAGCATGTTGCCCTTCTCAAATAATAGCTTTGGTTCCTCCAAATTCCTTTTTCCACCTCAATTTACACAGTAATCATGAAAACAAATACATATGCCTAAATCAAAGGTAAAATATCATGGTAGAAGTGCCTTTATGCCCTTTCTGCAATCTTAAACCATTACAAGTAATACATATGAAATTTCTTTCCTTTTTTATAAGGTAACTTTCTCCCATTGCTTCATCAATGTGAAACTATATATCTTATAAAATAAACTATTCTGGTTTTCACTAAAGTCAAACTTCACAATAGCAATACTCCTATTTCTCTTTGGGAATAATATTCCCTGAATCTCTAAAGGGAACTGTATAATTATGCTTTATAAACTATAAGCGTGCATTTTTCTCTGTTTTGTTCATCTACTTTTATGCTGTTCAGGTTCTCCTCTTTTCACAATGAAAGAATTTCAGCAAGGCCTAAGTCTGTCCAGAAACTTGCTACACTGTTTCTCTCCTTTGTACAACTGATAAACATATTACTATCATACAGTTTCTTGTTTATTTCTACTATATAAATAGAAAAGAGCACTGATATTTGAGTCAGACATTTGGTTTGAAATTCTTGCTGCATAACATCAAATTTTTCTCTTCAGTAAATGTGAGACAGTGTTTTCTGCTTTATATATTTGAATGGAGAATTAAATCAGAAAATTATTTAATTTCTAGAACATTGGTTGGCATATGGTACATACTAAAGAAATGGTCATTCTTCTCTTTATGTGATTTCATTTCCTGTGTTGTGTTTTTCACACTACAGTGTGAGTTGTAACAAAAATTGTTCTACTTCATTTGCATTTTCAAGAATATTTAGTGTATATTTTTGGGATAATGAATCAATAATTTACCTGGATGGCTACCCATAATTTTTCAGTAGCTAAACAGTTCTGTGTGTGTTTATCTTATTTGTGTGTATTTATGTAATTTATACATAAATTACATAAAGATGTGTATACACACATCTACTGATGTCAGTTTTTGACACTCACAAACTCAGGGGCCATAGAGAAAAAAGAAAGAATACCTGAATGTTGAGGGTGGGGGTATTGTTTGCTTGCTGATCTACCAATCAGTTAAGTATTCTTTAAATATCCATTAATTATTATGTGCATGTTAAATAATGCTTTGTATTAGCAATTTCTTTCAAAATTTATTTTTGAAAAGAATTATGTAATTACAACAAATAAGTTCTCCATATATTTTGTGAGTCAGGGAGTGAGTAAGAGAAAATGAAATGAAAATGTTGAGTATGATCCCTTTCCACATAGTTATGGTTTTATCTAAATCACATTTTTCCTGTTAATGCTTTTCCTGTTTGTAAGAGTAAAATACTATGAGTATGTCTATTATGAGCTTCATTTTTTAAATAAAATCTGTGAGATGGAGGATTTTTTAATATCTTTTGTGTCTAAATTTACAGTTCTTAGAACCCATCTAAAAACTAGTGACTCAGTAAATATTTTTTAGCTGAACTATCAAATGATCTTGTTCTTATATGCTAAAAGAATAAAATTGAAAACTAATGCAGGGTATAATTGGTAATACATATAGCACTTATTACATGCTAGACTCTTCTGGGAAATATATATATTTTTATATAGCTGAAAATTACAAATTTTAGCTTACTTAATGTTCATGTAACCATATGGATTAAGTAATATCACTATTTCCCATTATATGATAGGAAACTGATACCCTGAGGGCTTAGATGACTAACCCAAGGTTACAGTATTGGAAGAGTTAGTCACTGAGATAGGGTGGTGTTGACCCAGAGTCTATGCTCTTAACTCCCATGCTATAAACCGCAGTGCCAAGAATTCAGAAATATGTGTAATTTCGCCTTACCACCTTGCAAGTACTTCAGAAATAGTTTGAATTTATATTGTCAAAATGAGGATTATAATGCAATCTTTAGTAAATTATCTCTATTTTTAATGTCCCTTTCCAGAAAAAAATTCATACTCAAAGTATGAAGTGACATGAAATATATATTAATAATCATGATGCAGACACTGGCCCTCAGTGTCTGAGTCATTGTGGATGAAATGAGACATTCACATGGACTACTGAATCCGGTGCAGGAAAAGGGACAGCGTGGCTTTTCTCTCAAGGGGTGCAAAAGCCTTGGCCCTTGCCGTGACCGGACTTTATTAGGTTTCCCCAGCTCATTACATGATGGTTCTCATATACTATGCACAGGTTGGCTTTAGGTGGTTACCTTTTACAGAAAACAAAAGAGCCAATGCTGCTAATCACATCACAGAAGAGGGATATTTGCAAATGAAAAGGCAAAAGTGGTTGAACTGGTTACACTCATCCTTGGAAGGTTTTGCATGGATTTTAGGAAGTTACTTTGCAGTAAATGTCCTCAATTCAGGGTGAGGGAGTTTTAGCAAAAAGCAAGACTTATAGTGGCCTAGGTACATTGCAGGCCTGATTCCCCATGGGAGAACCTATCTGTGGGCATGGGTCCTGTGCATCTCCAAGTGGGAGCTGGGCCCACGCCATGCAGAATGGTCTCCTACACATCAGAGTACAATGGAGAGAGAGGAAGAAGGGAGATGCAGTCCCTGCATGATAGATCAATTTTAGAGGTGCTGGGAAAGACAGGATCATCAAAATTTGGGTCATGTCCCCTCAGTATTTTTGTTCTCTAAGGTAAATCTGTGCATACTTAGGGGGAAGCAGTATATCAGTTTGATTCACTAACATAACTTTTTAATGCTTAAAATTTTAATGCCTCCCATGTATGTATTTAATGCTTTTAACCAAGATTCTTCATCTTAAGTTGTAAGATCCTAGAGAAGAGGTTACATGTTTTAGTGAATATTCTATCTGTTTTCCTAGTCCAGTGCTTTGTATTTCAGTGAGTACTCTATAAACCACTGCTGGATTGATTAATTATGTTTGAGCATATTTAAATAACATAAATCTATGATCTTCACAGATTTACTTACAAAGATGCTTAGAACAGCAATGTAGTTAATATGTAGAATGATGTCTCAGTGAATACCAGGACCAAGAATGAAAGTCAAACTCATATGGTTAATTTTTTTTATTTTAAATTCACAGTAATGACCATGGCTGGGTGCTTAGTTGGGTAGAGACTCATTCTGATAAGCCAAGGTTGGGGGGCTCCATCCCTGTGAATTCATAAATAACTAGAACAACAAATCAATGTTTCTCTCTCAAAACCAATAAAGAAAATTAAGCTCCTAGTAATGATAATGAATGAATGTTTTAGTAAAGTTAGTAAAAATTAAATTTGTAGAAAATATTTATATATAGGAAGTGCCAAATATGTTTATACATATTAATGAATTATACAAATTAGTTACTAAAATTAATATAATTATTTATATTAATTTGTCCAGTGATACTGAATTATTTATTTCAGTCTCTTTGCGGTCTGAGAAATAACCACTGTTAATATGTACATAAATGTTGTCATTTAGGTAATTTATTTATTTTTATATATGAAACCTGTACTCTTTAAAATGAAATGAGGAGGTATAACAGATATTTTGATGAGGATATAAATTTTCAAGGAATTAAGAAAACCTCTATCTGATAACCTCTTTTTTTTTTCTTGTTTGCAGGATTCGGATTTGGGATATTGGTATTTCTGTTTTTGAGGAATATTTCTTTTTTGGGTTTTTAATTTTTTTTTAAATCACCGGTCTTGCAATACGGAAGAGGAACCCAAAACACTCCTTTGTTACACGTTTCAAACGCTCTTGAGGCACTTTCACGCTCAACCACACAACCATGTGGCCGTCACAGCTACTTGTCTTCATGATGCTCTCAGCACCAATAGTTCACGGTAAGGCCTTTAATTAGCTTTTTGTGTGATGCTTAATGTTGTCTCAGTTATACTGCTCCCTTTCTTTAAACCTGTGCTCTAGAAGTTCACAGTCTTTGCCTACCCTATGTTAATAGAAGTTAGAGTAAAAGGTCACAATGTGAACCATAATCTGTGATAAATATGAGTTTGAATTTTATTTCTTTTGGTAACTTTTGAAATGTATGTATAACCAAAGGTGTAAAAAAAACACTTAGGTATTTTATTCTTTATTTATGACACACTTAGGAAAATTCAGCTGAATCATTAAACTATATTACTCATTATGAAATTTTTCACTTACATGTTTTTGTAATTAAAATTATTTTTAATGTAGTAAGTATGAACATTTGAAAGAAAACATCCCCAAAATCTGATTTCCCAAATCAGGTAATCATTTGTTTGTGAGTCTTTACTATTCTGTTTAATCTTTAATATATAGGATAAAATCTAAACCTCTCATTAAAGGAAAATTATTTTTGTCATATACTTTTCAATGCAAAATAGAAACAAACACATCAAAATAATATGAAGAAATACAGAAAGGTAATTTTATAGATACATGATAATATATTAATAAAAGACTGTAAACTTTGTTTATTTAAACATGTTGGTATTGATAACACAAATATGTGAAAAATCATATACCTTTGTAAATGTTATAAAACATATGACTGTTTAGTGAGTAAGCAAGACAATTTCTGTGCAACTTAGTATATAACATTCACTGAATCTCAATAAAAACTGGCAAGGTAAAGTCTACATGTAGGTTCCTTTTTCACAATTTAAAGATTTCTACTAATTACCATTGGTTTTGCACTAAGAAGAAAATGGTATAGTACAGCCACTATCTCATACGTTCCTGGTGATTAAAGCAAAGAAAAGGGAACACAGCTAGCTATACTTGCCAGTGCTTAGGAGGTCTCAGAATATCATTATATATCAAGCAGCTGAAATGAATTTTAAGCCTCTTTCATTTACTTTTGGTTTTTAATTGATTATGGAAATCTAGTGTAGTTCTTCAGGCTGCAATTCCAAATTTGGCCTATGTTGCTAAGTTTCAAATTGAATTGCATTCCGCTGTCATTGTAAGAACTGGATAACTTGTCTCTTTTGAGTTTTTCTCTAAAGTTCCCCTGATTTCACGCATTTACATCTAACAAATCACTATAATATGGGGTAGTACTTTTTTTAATGAAAGTAAAATTATAAAACCATAAACAATATAAATTTTGTCAAAAATTTAAAAATGTTTACTTAATTTATGTACTGGTGCAGTACTTAAACATTCACACACTTGGGAATATACAACATTTTATGACATGGGACAATCATATAATTATGGCACTTCAAATACGTACTTTTCTCATTATCTTTTGGATTGGCCAAAAAGTTCGTTTAGTTTTTTTCCCTACGATCACTCTGGTAGGGCTTATTTGTCTTTAACTTTTTTGAAATGATTTTGTTATATTATACTGTGACAGCTGTTATATCAGCATGTGTTTAAAAAATCTAAATTGTTGAATTTTTATGCAGGCATTTTAATATTGAAAATGGAAGAAAACATGCAATATTTTTGGCATATTATGCTTCATTATTTCAATAAAGGTAAAAATGCAACTGAAACATGCAAAAAGATTTGTGTAGTTTATGGAGAAGGTGCTGTGACCAACTGAATGTGTCAAAAGTGGTTTGCAAAGTGTCTTGGTACTACAGACATTTTGGCCAAAAATTCTATGCTGTGGGGCTGCCTTATGCATTTATAAATGTTTAACAACACCCCTGGCCTCTACCCACTAGAAGCCAATAGCAGGAGTTAGCCAACATTCTCAAAATATTCAAGTCAATAAAGTTATTGGTGAAAATGAAAAATGTGTCTTTTATTTTAAAGAAAACACTAAACAGCCTTTTTGGCCAACCTAATATATATCTAAAGATGATTTTAGTTAGGTTTTTGATGTTACAGAAATGCTTTACTTATAAGGTTCTTTTATGGATTGAAGAAATAGCATGTGTAAAAATTCTAGCACAATGCATGACGAATATTAAGTACTTAAACATGTTAATTTCCTTCATCATACTATCTGTCCCTCCAATTTTAGTTCCAGTAAATTTTAACAACCAGGGATTAGCTCAGAAATTATCTTACCATGAGAAGTGTTTGTTTTGATGTTGATGCTCAAGGGAAAAAGAATGTATATACTATATTATTTATATTTTAAAACATTAAAAATATACTTGCTTGAGGAAAGTAGGTTAAAATAACACAACTAGTAAAAAAATACTATTTTTTCTGAAATGTCTGTTCTCCCAAAACTGATAGTACCTTCTATATATTTTATTGGGTCCCAAACACACACACATACACATACACAGAGTCTCTGCCAGGTAACTGAGACATGTCTTAAAACTCCTAGTCGGGGACATATGAAATTGACCTGGTATATAAAATGTTATAGGCTAAAAATGTAAATAATCCTTTTTACTATCAATTACTTTCTATCACCTTTTTCTTGAACCATATATGTGTAAACAATGTGGAAGCTTTCTACTTTACACTTTATCCTTGTTACTGTGCTTAGGTATTGTAAAAGTTGCACCAAAGAAAATTCAAGTCCCGGTTGTCTACCTTCAATAGAAGGCTGCCCCATTGCCTATGTGGTACCACTCCTGACTTGTAAATAAAGAGCTTCACATTTTAGAACCCAGCTTACTCATAAACAGAGGAATACATTAACTTTTCACCAATGCTGAAATCTATTCGGATGATAGTTTTAGAGTCTCCACCAATCCTGGCTTACAGGAATACTGCATAACTTAAAACCATAGACGATTGAATTAAAATGATTGTCACAATTATAGAAGTATGCTTGTTTCCAAAAATTCCCTGGTAATATCTCCTTGGCTACTGTTGTGATTCCAGCTTTATTTGCTTTCCTAACCATGGACAATTAACTTTTCTGGGTATGACCTGAGTAGCTATCCTTTTCTCTTAAGCAAATAATAATGATGATTTTATAGCCATGCACTTTAGATGTATTGGTACAATTAATTCACACAACATTCTTATGGTTTCAACATTTATTATTATAGTCTTTATCATTAATTCTTTATGGTAAAAATATTGAATTATTGAGTGGTAAACTTGACTAATATTACACAGCTATTATGGCATTCACAGGGGATTTAAAATCAAGGGGTTTTGTGAGCTTCAGTCTGACTGCCAATAGAAAATCAATTCCTATCAAGGCCATTCTTTCCAATAGAAAATCCCATATCAACTCTTCTGGTCATTTGGGAGAGGTGAGGCAGAAGTCCCAATCACCCACTCCTTCCATAATGTGGGTGCAGACAGATTGAGCTTTGAAGTCTGACAAACCTGAGATAAAATTCCAACTCTGCCACCTGCGAGCTCTGTAACCCTTTCACTAGGTAAACTAGTTACTAATACCAGTTCACCCACTGTGAGTCATAAATCTGTGCTAGCTGCTAAAAATATGGTCGTGAAAAAATATTTTTAATTCTCCCCCCCAGGAGCTTACAGTAATTTAAAAGTTTATAAGCCTGCTTTTCATCTACAAAAATAAAAATATATTCCATGCAGAGTTATTTTAAGAATGGATAGAATAATATACTACATATAGCTGCTAATACAGTGCTTGGCATTTGGTAAATTTTCCTTGTATTTGATTTTTCTACCTTAACTATCTTGAAATAGAGCTAAACCTCTGAGAGTCTGATAAGGAAAATGAATCATTATCTTTATTCTTGCCCTGAGAATTGAACGAATCTTTTTCTACTTAAACCTCAGCATTCAAGTTATGCCAGAAACTTCTAAATACTACTTTCTGAACAAAATTATTGTTAAACCAATATGTATCAAAACTTAGTATATACTTAGTAGATACTGTAAAGTTTAGTATATATGGTCAGTATATAAAAATATAATGTATAATTATCAGTGATACTAGTATATAATTGTCAGTAGTAGTAATACATAAATAGTAGTATATGATGTATTTTTGCATGATCTTTACATGGATAAAATTAGAAACCAAGCTAAAGAATTAATTCTGAATAATATTTACATTAATTGAATAATCTTCACACCATCCCAGAAATTCAGAGTAGTATTTTATATAGGAAAACAAAATTAATCAGTACATCTACATTATGTGTATATACATATATACACAATAATTTAAAATGAGGAATTGTCTCTAGTTTTGTGTTTTTCTGTCCATATTCTGTGTCTCCATGTGCCTCTGTATTTCTGTTTTCCATGACTGTGCCCTCCTCCTGTACAGCCATAAAACCCTTATCTCTTATGCAGTGAGACCTGGTGGAAGTAAAGAAAAGCAGCAAAAGCAGATAGCCAGTTCTTTGCTGTTAACTAATGAACTGTTACATGAAGATAAAGGACTTTTTTGGTTCTGCTGATGCTGTTGGAAACAAGTGAGAATAGTGGAATTGGGGAACAATATACAGTGGTAACATGGACACCTGGGGTTCATGCCGACTGTAAAGGAATACCGTGGTCCAGTGTTGGACCTGGGCTAGGAGACGTGGTTGGGCTGTGACTTCACCCAAGCCACAATGGACTTGGAACTGAGAAGGTGTTTGGGGTGCTTAGATATTTTAAATATATATAATTTTAATTTGACTGTACTTATAAATTGTGTCTTTATTGGAAAGACAGAAAACAGGATCGTTTGAGCTCCCTATGAGTGATGGGAAACAATATTTTTATGGTACATTTATATACAATATAGGATTTTAATATTTTTTTCTATAGCGACCATAAGTTTCCTTTTTCTGCAAGCCTATTTCTTGCTGTAAAGCTACATGCATGCATGTACATGGACTTTACATTCATGGACTTTACAGGCTATCCTGATTTTTATTATGTTCAACAGGGTAATTACAATAAACAGTTCTTATCAGGGACAAAACAATAGATGCATATATATTTAGTACTGTACTTTTTATGTGATTTGCATTTTATTATTAACCTATTTTAACAGTTATACTATTTAATGTGCCAGTGATTTAAAATACTACTCATATTTTTTAACTTTTAATAAGATGAAGTTTGAGAAAGTAGAAAATTACTTGTACTATATAACATCTTACCATATAATTCTTTTTTATGAAGTTATGTTTTATTAAGTGTGAAAAAGCCAGGTTGACTTCTAAGCTCTGCTAAACATTGTAATTGTGTGATTTTCAGAAATTAATCATCCTTGATATGTTTGTAATATCTGCCACACTTGGTAACTAGTAATATTTGCAGTAATATCACTATTTTATGGTCAAATATATTATACAGAAAATGCTTTGTCATGATCATGATCTATGTGGTTCCTGCCAAGACATCCAACACCATCTTCCTTGGACCCACAGTATTGAAATTCAAACATATGTGTTTTATAAGTTAACGATGCAGTCTCTGATACTACAATATAAAACACAAACATGCATGGCTGATAGCTTTTCCTTTGTAAGAATGGGTTTAGAAACCTTCCCTACACGCTCAGTGTGCAGTTAGCAATTTGAAAAGACTTTTCTTTTGCTTTTGTACTTGCAGACCATGTTACATGGTTTTATTGTAGCGATATTCATGAGTGACTAGTGTATACCTTGAGTAAAATAGCATTTTTTTATATCAGTTTTTATATATTTTGCCTCTTTGGGTAGGGAGGGCTACAATCCTGTCTTTTTAAAATGTTTTTTGGACACAAGGTGGTCTGTGGCTGCAATAAGGTAATCATACACTTGATGTTTAATTAATTTAAAATACTTGGATATATAATCTATAAATACTTTTATCTGTTTTCTTCTTTCTTGCATTGCTATTTACTTTCATTCTCAATGTAAGAATGTTCTTACTTTTCTAATTTCATATAAGTAGCTGTGGTACATTTTTTCATGCATGTATTTCCTCCATTCTGATTGGGAAGTTACTCTTTAATGAACAGTCAAAAAATTGGAATGCAATAGGAAATAGAGACTATGTGTTGTATGATGATCTGTTTTAATTTGGTGGTTTAGAATAAGGCCCTGTTGAAAATAAGGTTAGTTCATTCTCTACTTTTTAATTGATCAGTTGATAGTTTTGATAAAGTTAATGACAAAACATGAATTAGAAAAAAATGACTTCAGAAAATTTTTCTTTTTTTAAATATTAGTATGCAAAGAATAGTAGTTTATCTTTGTATAGATTATGAGTAATTTTGTCTTCCAATTTTGTTAATAATGACATGTTTATTTGATTTGATTGAATCTATATGTTCCCTATATTGCCATCAGAGCAAAATTAGTTTAAATACAGAAAATGTTCTTTCTATCAGAAAAATAAAAATGCTCATATATAAGTGAATGATCAAATAAGCTTGGTTACTTAAAGATTTGCAAGAGAAATATACCAGTTAGACTTCAAAAAAGTAAGAGATGCAAAACAGCCTGTCATCACCTATTATAGTTTGTCAGGATTTGAATGTCCTGAAGTCAAGGATATAGCTTACTGGTCAGGTACAAGGACATAGTCTCACATATTCCTTTGTCATTACTAGAGTCACCTACTTTATTTTAAGAGTAATTCACCTCATAGAAATTTAAATTAGAAAGCAAAAATCCAATAATCTCGTGACCCAGTGACATACTTAATATTAATGTTTGTTAGAATATCATGCTTTCCTGTGTGCACATATTTTTGTTATATTATAATATTGTTAGAAATAAAATTTACCTTTCATTTGACTTAACCTCAAAATATAGACATTTCTAAGCTCTCATTAAATTTTTTTAAAATTATAATATTGTTTCATATGAAGGAACCATGGTTTACCTAACCATATGGTGATGGCTCAGCAGTGAAAGTCATTGGTATATTACCATTAGAAATAGCACCATAAGGAACATGCTTGTGTATAAATTTGACTACGTCTTCATACCTCTAGAAGAAAATATCTTGAGAAGTGAAAAGTTAAAGAAAGATTCCTTTTCAGATTAATTAACTGAAATAACTATGTTATATCTATGATAGGAAATGATCAATATGACCTTGCTAGTTATTACTATGATCTATTTAAAAGAATTCCACAAGTTTTGGCTACTATAACAATGAACCAAACAACATATGAAGGATAAATATTCAAATATAAGATACAATTAATATTTGAAGGAGTATGATGATGCATTCAGTAGTTTCAAGAAATACCAACTTTCTTAGAATTAATGAGACCACTTTGAATTCAGCTAGGTGATTTACACATACATGCTGTCTGTAACTAAGTAACTTATTTACTTCATTGCTCATTTGAGTCAAAACAGCAATGAAATGTGTGACTTCGAGAATATCATAGCAAGAAATGTATGGAGCCTATGAGATGAAAACTCTGAAACTTTCCTGGGGGTTATACAAGAAGACATGCAATATACCATGTTCCTGTATAAAAAGTCTGAGCTCACCAAAATGCACAAATATTTCAAATTAGTTTCTATAGGTTTTTACACAAATGCATTCATAGGACCAGTGTGAGCTTTTCAAGTTAGAAATTCAACAAAAAGTATTCTATAAAATATATACTGAATATTAAATAAGAGAAAAGCTAATAGAAATGAAAAGAGGAATAGGAAGGCACTCACCCAGTTGATCATAAAAATCTATTATAAAAATGAAATCTCTGAAGCACCACTGCAGTCTATTTATTTCTGTTGCAGTATGATAGAAATGCCTCCTCCAAAAATCAAGTGTCTAGAACACAAAGTAGTTAAGTTGGGATCAAATCAATTGTGTGTGCATGTTTCAAATTACATATTATGAAGCTTCCAGAGGAAGACTTCTTTGAGCTACCTACATTAATCTCCATTTTTGAACAATGTATTAGATAGGATAAACTAGGCTGTAGTCACAGTAGATTGCAAAATGAATCATGGCTTCCATGAATAATTCTTGTTCACCAAACATTTCAAGGCACGTAGGTGTTTCTGGTCAGTGTGTGTGGGGTGGAGGTGAGGGGTGGGAGATGTGTGTCATTCTGTGGCTTTCATAGTTATTCAGAAATCTAGGCTAATGCTATGAGGTATGCAAAGTCATTCTGAGGGCCATTGCCATTCTTGTCCACAGGAAGGAAGAATGAGCAGTGTGGAGATTCTAATGGAAAATTTTTATGGATGTGCTTGGAAGTAATACACATTATATTGGTTTCCATTTCCATTAAAAAACAAAAAACAAAAAACAAAAAAACTAAGTCTCATTGTCATACCAATGAAATAGTTTGAAAAGTATAGTCCTCTTGTGATAAAGGAAGAAGATAATTATAAAACATACCACATAGCTTTTTGAAAAAGGAATCTAAGGCACTGATATGTTTTAATGCATAAATTGAATTTTTAAAAACATTTTATCTATATAATTTTTAGAAGGGAGAGAGAGAGGGAAACATCAATGTGTAATTGCCTCTCGCACGCCCCCTACTGGGAACCTGGCCCTCATGCAACCCAGGCATGTGCCCTGACTGGGAATTCAATTGGGGACCCTTTGGTTTGCAAAAGCAGGCACTCAATCCACTGAGCCCCACCTACCAGGACTAATGCATAAATTGAATTTTTGCAACTTTATTGAGATGTATTTAACATACCATAAAACCCTTTTAAAGTGTATAGTTCAGTAGATTTCAGTGTGTGCACAATTGAGCAATACTCAGCACAATCAATTTTAAAACATTATTAGTCCTCCAAAAAGAAACCCCATACCATTATGACTCATACCCGGTCACCCCCTTCAACTACATCCCTGGCAAACAGGATTGTATTGGTACTTTATGTATCAATGGATTTCCCTGTTCTGGATGTTTTTCCTAAATGGGATTATAAAGTTTGGAATTTTTTGTTATCCACTCATTTCACTTAACACAATTCAAATATATGCATATCATAATGGGTATCAACACTTAATTCTACTTCCTTGCCAAATTATATTTTATGGGTATCCCACATTGTACTTACTAGTTGATAGAAGTATGGATTATTTCCACTTTTTCTCTGTTCTGCATACTTTTGTTATTCAAATTTATTTACAAGTTTTAATGTAGACATATTTTTACATTTCTTTTGTATACAGTATACACCAAGGAGTGGAATTGTTGAATCACATGTTAACTCTATGTTTAACTTTCTGAGGACCTGCAAAACTTCCAGAGTGGTTACACAGTTATCCATTCTTGACAGTAATTTGAGAGTTCTCATTTTTGCATATCTTCACCCGCACTCACTGTTTTTTTATTTCAGCCATCCCAGTCCAGATGAAGTGCTACCCCATGGTTTGATTTGCACTTACCTCATGCATCATGAGGTTGAGCTTCTTTACATGTGTTCGTTGGCCATACTTATATCTTACTTGGAGAAATATAATATTTTCTCAATTTTTAGTTTTTCATTAGTGAGTTCTATGTGTTCTTTATAGAAATGCCTTTTTTTTAGAAACATCTAGTGGATATTATTGTTAGAATACATTTAGGTGTATGACTTCTTTAGATTGCATATTCTAAGGGAGGTTTTTTGCCTGGATTTACCCACTTAAATCTTGTCTATTTTACATTCACTTTGAAATCATATACCATTTTCCTATCCTCACTCAACCTGCCCTTTTACTTACATATTTGATTCCTAAGAGTAGTTCATTCAGATTTTTACGATAATGATAAAAACTAGAATTGATATGATTGAAACTTTACTATGCTATGTGAACTGTGTAGCAGTGATTTATTTACAAAACAAGGTAATTTACTCTGTTCCTCTAGTAGTTTACAATCACTAGCCCCTAAGAAAATGATAAAGAACATTAAGCTTTAATTATAGTGGCAAAAGTTTCTATTTTTGTTCTAGTCTGAATTCTTGTTCTTCCAGACTTTGGAAGTCCTCTTATTTCATTTCTTTTTTGTGAGTTTTTGTTCAAATTCTGTTATAAATATTGAGTCTTTAATATTGGAAAACTGCTGGATGTCTTGTACTGCATCTCAAGAAAGTTCTGCAATTCATCATGTCGTTTTATCAGACCTATTTATTATATATTTGTGACTATTCACATTGCATCCGCAAGCAAAGATGAGAATCAGAAGAAAACATGAGGTTTTACATAGCATGAATCCTAGCATAATTGCATTATTTCAGGCAAGTGGGTTTATTTGAAATATTACTATTTGGGGAAAAATGAGGAGAAACGTAAGTAAAAATAGTGAGTTCCAAATATTGATACTGAACACATCCTGCAGATAACTATGAGTGGAGAAGGATGTCCATATATACAGAAAGTAATATTTACATCAAGCCCTGAAGTTTATAATACTGTCTAATCTAAGATATGTTCGAGTCCTAATTTGTGTGGTTCTGTTGAGTGAAAAGAAAGATCTCAAACCTTGGAGTCTAATTCCAATTCTATTGCTTCCAAGGTACATGAACCTAGCCAATCTGATTCACAGTTTCCTCATTTGTTAAAGGGGTAATTAGGCTTACTTTGTTATAGTATGAGGATTAAGTAAAATAATGTGTAGAAAAACCCTAACACAAAGCCTCACTCATGTAATCCTGGGAGGATGTGGTCATTAAAACATACCTTTTGGAATTAAAACTAAAAAAAAAAAAAGAAGAAAACAACAAATGACTTGGATAGTAAGCAAATTTTATTATGTAACACCATCTTGGGGTCACTTACTCTCCATAGAGTTGTTCAAAGACTTCATTGTGTATTCTTAATCCCCAGTTGTGACAGTTTCCCTAATTATGAGCCTACACATTTGTACACACATTCCATCATTATATTTGGGACTCACCCACTGGACTGTAACTAAGTCTTTAATGAGTTACTAATGAAGATTTTAAGCTTAGATCAACATTAAAAATGTTAAAGAGTGTTGAAAAGCTATTCAGAGCACAAGCCTGTTGCTTTTAATTAGACTGTAAGCCCAATAAAATTCCTGTGTTCACTATTCACCCCAGGTTTGAAAAACTTGAATAATGAGGGAACATGTACCTTACTTTGGTATTATTAGTTTAATGTGAAGTTAAAGGGGAGAAATACATTGAGCTAAATTAGAGAAATCATTGTTTTGATGGAAAGATAAAAATAACATGCAAAATCAAAGTAGCATTTTATAATGACTAATATTTTGCTGGACTCAGAAGATTTTAACACAGAATAAGTTTGTTGCATTAGTGAACAATAGATGGAATGAAGAAAATAAGATCCCAATATCCACTTATGATTAGATCACATAAATTTATAAAAAACCTCTATGTTTATTAAAAAACAACAAACAGTCATCTTTTATACATTACTGCTTCTCTGCAAGCTGTTAGAATTCTGTGATGAAAGTGGCAATTCTCAACACTACTTGGATTAGATTAGGACTGTTCTTTCCTGTAGCTCTTGTTACAAATCAACAATGGTGGTGAGTATTTAACAAAATCCCTTTCCCCCTCTTTGATAGTGAAAGTGGTGAAAACCATGCAGACCTTAAGGACACATGATTTAATAATGAAGACAAATAATATATAACATTCGAAGCAATGGGCCAATATGATGCAGCCCCTGCAGGAGACAGTACATATTTGCTTAAAAGGAAGCCTTTTAGATTAGTCACAATAGCTCAGGACAGTGGGAATAGCTGTGATAGTCCAGACATTTTACAGGTCACAGGCTGTCATTAGGAGTCAGGCTTGATGTCCCACCGCTGCACACAGATAAAAAAAAACACTATGCCAATTTTTAAAGGTAGGTGTCCAATAATAATCACACTCTGTGTGTACCACCAACATAATGTAATTGATCATTTTGACATGTGAGCTTGTTAACATAGCTGCTTTCTTGTTAACCAGCATGTTACTTTCATTTTGTTTGCATGTTGAGGAGGGAATAAAGGGAGTAAAAATCTCTACTACCAGAAAAAAAAAGATAAAAAAAACTTTCATTCTTCTCAACTATCTTCAGAGATGCCAGTTATGATTAACTAAGTGTAGGGAAAAAGAACTCACTAACAAGACAGATATTCTGTCAAAATGTGTTTTTTTTCCACTGGATTTTCCCACACATCAAGTATAATTGGAAGTGTTATTGAGGGAAAGTGCTTCGTAACTATAGTTATAAAGATTTTTTTAAGAAATGATTTACTTTGCAACACTCTAAAAGCACAGTTTCCTATACCATTAAAAATTTATATTCTTAAAGAGGGGAGTGGAGGAAAAGTAATTACAAGAAAGTTCAGTATTCTTCGAATAATACATTTCAGAATTTTGTTTTTGTTGCCATGAATTTAAATCAGTTTGCAATATATTTACAGATAGGGAGGCATTTTCAGTTAGAAAAGAAAAACTATTAGTTGTCACTCTTCAATGAATAAGATATATAATATGAATTTTGTTTAATTTCAATGAAAATACTGTTTATCAGAAGCAGATTTTCATTTATGAACTTGTACAACAGAAGCTTTACTCTCTGCTTACTCATTTTAACAAATGTTTGAGATATTACAATCTAGGCAGCCATTACAGTGAACAAGCCACATTTCTTCCCTCTATTTTTAGGACTTGGAAGATGCAGACTTGAAAGCCAATTAAAACTAATTTTTCAATGTTATTCTTTTTACTTTTAACACTAGGAATTAAGGTTCCTTTTAGCTTTACTCATAACCAACTATTTGACTCTTCCATTATTCTTAGAAACTTTGATTACTTGACTGTTCAGTCTTGTGATGACTGAAAACTTAACCAAAATATATTTTATGTCACTGTAACAAGCTGTGTTATATAGAAGAAGAGTGAGGAACCTATCTTGAAGGGAGAGTTGATAATCCACATAGGGTATATCAACGCTTAATGAAACAATTCAGACTAGTGAATGAGTCTGTTGAGTTAAATTGAATAGTATCCAGGTATGCTATGAAAGTTGCTTCGTCATACACAGGTGGGCAATTAATCACTATTGAGCCACATTCTTATAAGGCCCAGAATTGAAACACATTTTTCTCTCTGTTAGAAATTTCATGTAGTAATTTCTGCCTGGTAGCATCCTTAGTCATGTGCTTAAATCGAAACTTTTATGACTTTTGTTAGAGATTACAACCCAACCTATAAAGAAATTGTGCAGCTGTCACATACACCTTAGAGAGAAGTTAGGAAAGATGTAATCTTTTTATATGGCCAAAATGAAGGTGCTGGGAAGAAAAGTAGAGCCTTTCAGGTATGCATAAGGAAACAGGATTGGAAAAAGCCTTTACATAAAAGAAAAGAGTTAAACAATACTCTCTCCCTCTTTTCTTTCCTCACTTCAACAACCCTATGTATATAATGTGGCTCAGAAGTTGGATTCAACATTCTGCATCAATCAACCATTTTTTATTTCAATATAATTTGTAGCATTGACATAACACTTTGTAGTTAGCTAAATACTTTTGCACACAATAGCTTAGTGAATACTTGTAACAATTCAGTGAGTCATAGGTAGTAATATCATAGATTAGTATAAAAAATAGACTCAGAGCCATCAAATTAATGATGCAATACCATTAAAAGTAGTTTCTTAGAAAAGAATCTCAAATCAAAATCTATTAGCCATCTTGTGGAAACTTCTTCCAAAGGCATTTTAATAACCTACTGATCCTTTGCCTTATTTTGTAGACCTTTGATTTTAGAAATATACCAACCAAAACATGTATAGAAGAATGAGCTAGAATATTACAAAATAAAACAAGTAAAATTATAAATTTTTATTTAAGAAAAATATATACTGGTTTAATCTTAAAAATAAAAAACACATTTTAAATTATAAGAAGAATTAAATTTTAATTTAAAAGTAGTTTTGAAATTTTAGATTTTTGTACAGAAAGGGAGGGAAATAGTGATATTGGAGGCTGATTTACACACACACACACACACACACACATACACACACACACACAGTGAATAGCTTAAGGAAATTGTGGGAAGAGTGATATTTGGAAAGCCCAAGAAGTAGGGGAAAGGGTTTTCTACCAAGAAGGTAGCGTGAACAAAGGATTAGGCTGACAGTTATAGAAGAAGAGGTATTGTATCCATGAAATTAATAGTGAAAGGCAAAACTGAATATGTAGGTCAGAGTCATAGTTCCAACATCTGAAACATAGGGGTGTCAGAAGGAGAAAAGGAAGAGCAAGACATTTAAAATGTATTTGAAAAAAATAATGAAGGAGAACTTCCCCTATCCGTCAGTGGAAATAGACTTCCAGGAGGTCCAGGAAGCTCAGAGGTCACCAAACAGTTGGACCCAAGGAAGCACACACCAAAAGACATCATAATTACTTTACACAAGATTAAAGATAAGGAGAGAATCTTAAAAGCAGAAAGAAAAAGAGACAGTTACCTATGAAGAAGTTCCCACAAGACTATCAGCTGATTTCTCAAAAGAAACTTTACAGTCAAGATGATGCTGGAAAGAAGTATTCAAAGTCATAAAAGACAAGGACCTACACTCAAGATTACTCTATCCAGCTAAGCTATTGTTTAGAATGGAAGGGCTGAAAAAGTGTTTCCCAAATAAGGTCAAGTTAAAGAAGTTCATCATCAGCAAGCCCTTATTATATGAAATGTTAAAGGAACTTATCTAAAAAAAAGATCAAAATTATGAACAGCAAAGTGACAACAAACTGAGAACTATCAACAACTGAACCTAAACAAAAACAAAAATGAAAACAAAACAAACTAAGCAAACAGCTAGAAAAGGAATTGAATCACAAAAATGGAGATCAAAAAGATCATACACCATGACCAAGTGGGATTCATCCCAGGGATGGAAGGATGGTTCAATATTCACAAATCAATAAAGGTAATACATCACATAAACAAAAGCAAACACAAAAATCACATGATCATATCAACAGATACCGAAACAGCACTTGATAAGGTACAGCACCCGTTTATGATAAAAACACTCAGCAAAGTGGGAATCGAGGGAGCATTCCTCAACATAATAAAGGCCATATATGAGACACCTACAACCAACATCATACTGAATGGGCAAAAACTAAAATCTTTTCCACTAAGATCAGGAACAAGACAAGGTTGTCCACTTTCACCACTACTATTCAATATAGTACTGGAAGTTTTAGCCAGAGCGATCAGACAAGAAAAGGAAATAAAAGGCTTCCAAATCGGAAAGGAGGAAATAAAACTGTCACTGTTTGCAGATGACATGATAGTGTACATAGAAAATCCTGTAGACTCGACCAAAAAACTGCTT